>CM049383.1:28197390-28772927 GCA_026937815.1 Etheostoma perlongum
GCAATTTGTTAACAGTGCTTTCTGTTGGAGATGGTAAGTCCCTTTGGGGGGGCGGGGGGACTTTGGGCTTTTTCACTTTGTAAACCTATAACGTGTACAAAAAGATATATAACACAAAGAAAAGGGAAAAAGCGCAAAATGAGCACTTAAAAGAATTTTGCTTGATTTTGAACTGCATATACATTTTAGACAACTTCATTTATCCTGTACAAATGACCAACTCTTTTACTGAACAATTAAATACAGATACAGTATAAAGCTTTACAATCCTCAGCACCCATGATAACCTATGGGGCCCTGCCTGTGTGAACACAGAGGCTCAATAACAGTAGGTGGACAAGCGGTCCCGTTGTGATTCACTGAAGGATACTGAGGGAAGATTAATGGAGGAACTGCAAAGAAAATCTAAATGGAGTTAAAGGAACATTCATCTGAGGCTGCAAATCTCTTAAAACACAGGGACACAGGGATCGTTGTCCTCTGTTTTGCAAAGCACACCTATGGTCCACTGTGCACACCTGAACACCTGATTCCCTTTATGTTATCCTGCTAGGGAATACTGAAATATAAATTTGGGGTGGTAGAAAAAAAAAATCTGCTCTTCTAAAAAGTCCCATTATCCTCCCGTCAGCAAAAAGGAAACTTATATAAGCCTCCCCCTTTTCTGTCCTCCCCTCCCCTTAATAAAAATGTGTAAGAGCGCTCGTTGATGTTTAACTTAGACAATAAGATTCTTCATGCTTTCAAATCAGCTCTGCATCAACGAGTGCTGTATAATAATACATTCTAATTTGCAGGGGGAATGTTTCAAGGTATAGGCCATCGGAGGAGTTCACAGTGTATTCACATTCGCCATCAAACAACATACACTTCATAATGCTTCAATATCTGTCGCAATTACTTCATCAAAGAGCGCTGTATGACATAAAAGGGAAAGAAACAGTCTTGATTAATGGCGTTTTTCCACTACATGGTACCTCCTCGACTCAACTCGCCTTTTTTGGTTTTCCATTATGAAAAAAAGTCCCTGGGACCTTCTTCTTTTTTAGTACTACTTCAGTCGAGGTTCCACGCGAGCTGAGGCGATACCAAAAGGTGACATGAAAACCTGCCGATTGGTCGGAGAGAATCCTCACTAATCACTGCAGACTGCCGATTGGTCGGAGAGAATCCTCACTAATCACTGCAGACTGCCGATTGGTCAGAGAGAATCCTCACTAATCGCTGCAGACTGCCGATTGGTCGGAGAGAATCCTCACTAATCGCTGCAGACTGCCGATTGGTCGGAGAGAATCCTCACTAATCGCTGCAGACTGCCGATTGGTCGGAGAGAATCCTCACTAATCGCTGCAGACTGCCGATTGGTCGGAGACAATCCTCACTAATCGCTGCAGACTGCTGATTGGTCGGAGAGAATCCTCACTAATCACTGCAGACTGCTGATTGGTCAGAGAGAATCCTCACTAATCACTGCAGACTGCTGATTGGTCGGAGAGAATCCTCACTAATTGCTGCAGACTGCTGATTGGTTGGGGAGAATCCTCACTAATCACTGCAGACTGCTGATTGGTCAGAGAGAATCCTCACTAATCGCTGCAGACTGCTGATTGGTCGGAGACAATCCTCACTAATCACTGCAGACTGCTGATTGGTTGGGGAGAATCCTCACTAATCGCTGCAGACTGCTGATTGGTTGGGGAGAATCCTCACTAATCGCTGCAGACTGCTGATTGGTTGGGGAGAATCCTCACTAATCACTGCTTCATCATTGCTAGCGACAGCCGTGTTCAGCCTCTAGCTTCTTTTGAAACTAATTTGTCTTCTGGCTGTGGCAACACACCGAGAATCCCAAGCAACACACCTTCTATGTTGTGTGTGTGTGTGTGTGTTACGTTAGGTCACGGCAGTTTGCTGCTATGACAACCAGCCACGCTCGCCTCACACATGAGGCGGTACTAATTTGCAATGGCGAAAGGAGGACGGGGAACCACAGCCGAGTCGAGGCGAGCAGGTACCATTAATGGAAAAACAGACTAATAACGAGCAGGAGAGGAAGTGTGAACGACTGAAATAACTGAAATAATTACACATTACACATTATGTCGTCCTTCCTGTGTGACAGACAGCTGACTTCCTTTCCTTCCTGTCAGAGAAGTTTAACACGTCAGGCCAGCACAGGAAGGACTTGGACCTTCATCACCCAGCTCCAAAGTCAAAGCTGATGAGGAATGGGGGCTGCGAGGCGGTACCTGATAAATATCAGTCAATCTTGAGTGCCAAGAAAGGCGCCTTTAAATAAAATGTATTATTATAATTTAAAACAAAGCACTGGAGCTCACTGAAGAGACAGTATAGTGTCATTTACATGCTGAAATCTGTGATGATTATTCTCTGACTGGGACAGGTCAGTCTGATGATGGTCCAGCTATTCATCCATGCACACGGGTAAAAAAAAAAAAAAAATCTGACTTTGGCAATCATTTAAACTGTCAATAAGCCAGAAGTTCTGCAGAGTTCCTCTTATCGGTTCACTGATGCCAGTCACAACAGTGAGCAACAGTGTAGATCATTAGTGCCCAGAGACTGCGAGTTAGAGAAGGGAATTGTGGGGAATTGGGATCAAGAAGAAAACTCTAAGGCTGAAGAAGGATGAAAAAAACTAAGTGAGGCCAAGCTTCTAAGTCTGAATATACTCTACATGCCAGTGATAGAGCAGTGTCTCTCCAGTGAATAGAGTGATAGGTCTGTAGTGAGTCACCGATTTACAGGATGAAGGGGTGGGCACACTGTGGTTCAAGCAAAGGAATGGATGGAGTGTAAGACAAAGCTCTGTTGACGGGAGGAGCGTCGCTAAGACTCAAGAGGGCTCGTCTTCATGCAGGTCCTCCAGCTCTCCGTCTCTGGGTCCGTCTCCTGTGCTGCTCTTTCTGGAAGAAGAAATAAAAGAGAGATAGAGAGAAAGAAAGGAGTCATAATGAGCAGTTATCTAACGGATTTTACTGTTAAGCTTGTGCTCAACTCCCCCCCCCCTTTTTTCTTGCATGGTAAATGTTTAAGACACAATGTAACACAGGTTTAAATGACAGCAGCAGGGAGATGGGACAACTCTCTGAGATGACAGCTGGGGGAGGGTAATGCTGCTCCATCACTTGGCATGATGGGGCTGAGCGAGAGTCGGGGGGCTGAGATGATGATGTTGGACAGACAGCGCAAAGTGCACACAGTGTTACCTGAGAGAGGGGTGAAGTTTAAAAGTGGGCCGGAAGGGCCACGAGTCCCTGCAGCAAAGTGGGAGAAAAGATGGAAAAGTCACAGGTGAGAGGGAAAAGTTGGCCTCAGGGGGGAAGGGCGTGGTCGCAGGTGGAGATGACTCCCCCCCCTACCAATAGCAGTGCCAAGATGACCAGTCAGTTATGATATGTTTTTGCATTCCATACCAATATAAATTGAATCATTTGAGACTTTGACTGTTTGGACAAAATAGGCAAGTTTAAAAAGATCATCTCACTTTCTTGGTTTTACATTTTGTTAAAGGGTCTCTCCACCAATTTTACAAATCAAGTTTAGCTTACTCATTATGGGGAGTACGACTCCCTGTACAAACTGTTTTCTCGTGGCTGTTTTCTCGTGGCTCTAAAGGAGCTTTGTCGACTCTGAGAAACTAATCCTGGTGATGTCAGAGTGATGTCATCAGAGTTTTGTAGCTTGGACTTGGAAACTGACAAATCTTTGACAGAAAGCCTCTGCTACAAACAGGTAATTATAAAAAACAAACATGTGAATTGCCAGATAAGGAAAGTCTAACTAAAGATGCCATCATGTTGCATTATGGGAAATGTAGGATCCAGTGTTTTTAAAGCTTGACCCGCACTTGGGACTGAAAGGCAGGATTTATGGCGTCCCTGATTTTGACCAAAGGATATAATAATTATCTGCATTAGTCAGATCAGGTTGTAGTCTAGTTAGCCATTGTTAGCAATGCCAGTTGATAAAAAGGCATTATGCTGTACTTTAAAAACCTAACTTCAGGGGGCATTCCAGTTGACATTTTCGACTGGGAACTAGAAAACTCCAACTTCCCAGTTCAACAGGAACGCAACAGGAACCACACCAGCAGTAGAATGTTTCTTTCGGCTCTCAGACGCTGCCCATGTTGTTGTTACCATGTGAGTATATATATTTAATATAATAATGTCTCAAAAAAAAGTGGTTGAAACAGATGATAACATGCTAGACGTATGCCATACGGTTGCTGTTTTAAGGTTTTCCCCCCAATAATCAACAAGGCTTATTATTCATGTTGACATGAAGCTCAAGAACCAGAAACTAAGAGAACACAGTCCAGTCCAGTTCAGGGCTTCTGTGAGCTGGAGATGTACAAAGCCCAAGGGTTCCCCATTATCCAGCAGGGGGCAGTATTGTTTCCCTCCCTACACATCCTCTGAAAACACCTTCACCTTGGCAGCTGTCTGACTGCAGAGAGTAACAGGGGAAACCTCGGCCTAGATAAAGGAGAAATCATCTCATACCCTCACAATGGGACATTAGAGTCTCCTCCACTACAGTGGCCTGTCTCCACAACTAAATCTGGACACATAACACAGGGTCCTGCAGTCCTGCAGGGAACGGCTATAGATGCACCAATATACCCTGGTTGTTCTGAATATGTTGCAAATTGCACAATGGGATAAGACGATTGGTCATTTCCCCCATGATGCATTTGATCCATGCAGCAGGATATCCAAGGTCAGCCCGAGGCACTGGTAGATATGTATCATTCTCAGTCACCTTGAATCCCTCTACTCTTAAAAGCAACACACAAACACACTTATAAAAGCTGGAAGCTCTGCTGCATACAATGAAAGAATGAATCATGGTGCTATGGCAACCCAAAGCAGCAGTTGCTGCAGGAGTGAATGCCAGTTAACCCGATACAGCAGAGAAAGGAGACAGGTGTGAAGTACCGTATGTCAGTCTCAAGCAATCGCTGCAATAAGAACAAGTCTTTGCTCTTCATGGCTGAGATATGCAGGTATTACATGTACAATGGAGATCAGGGAACGGGGGACGCCCAGGCAGCTGGACTGTGTGTGGGCTTACATGAGCAGGCTGCCAGGTGCAGACATGGACCTCTCCTCTTTCCTGCTCGGGCACTCAAAGGGGTTACCGAAGGAGCGCTTCCTCAGCATGGCTCTTACCAAAATCTGAAAAACATTCACAAACACACACAAACACAGGGCGCTTACAAAGATGTGCAAAAGCTCTCTTTTTGTGTTTTGAGCCTGTGGTTCTGCACAGAGAATACAGTGGATGAACATATTGTAAGACTTGCACGCAGGGGTTGAAACAAACCAGAATATCTGAGTTCTAATGGTGAGGTTGACTTTAGTAGTTATTTATGTCTACGGCATATGTGGTAATGACGAGTGGGAGAGTGGGGGTGTTCAGGAAGGGAGGAGATATGTTCATGTTGTAAATTCTGTTTTGTATTTTGCTTGCAGAAAAAAACTGTTAAAAAAGGGGAGTTATTTTTGTGCCATGAATCTCAAAAGTAACGCATGGAACATGTTTTTAATAGCCCAGGAAGGAAACCTCCCAGTTAGCTCAGAGTGCACGTAGCAATCTGGTCAGAGCCCTGGATTTTAATAAGGTGGCGGATCATTTTGCACAGAAACAAGTTTTGGAAATGCCACATGCAAACTCACTTCTAAAATGTAATATAACTGGGTTCAAGCATATTTCTAAATACTTAAAATGCCCATATATATGCTGTCACTTTGGTTGTGAGAATATCCTTTATTGGTGTACATGTATAACTGGGTAACGTGTGCTATAGATCCAAGGATCAATGGAATTAATAAATTCAATTCCCCTTTATGAGGCGCTTCTATACTGCAACTATATGAACTTGAGCATTTATAACACAAGAGCATTTATGAAGCCAGATGGTGTACAATATGGTTTCCCCATTCAAGGAAGTTATTCCTTTGCAGTGGGTGTTATGGTTTGTGTGAATAATAAAGGTTTACCCTTACCGCTCTGATAAGAAACCATAAGAAAAGCTTTAACAGTACATGATTAGACAATATTCAAACTTTTTAAAATTTATTTCAGAGTTGAAAATTGAAGGGCAACCTCGTCCTTGGTTGCCTTCTGAAATGTAAAATCACTTTTTTTTGCTGTATTTTGTCACAATTCTGGTTAACAGGGGACTACAGATGTACTCTTAAAGCTTCACCTCTCTTGGAAAAGATGAGCGTAAATGTATCAACCTGATAGAAAAGTGCTGAGTGAATGGAGGACGCTCCGGGTTCCTTACCACTGCAGAGAGGCTGGGAATAAACTTGACTGAATTCTGGATTTCCTCCTCTGTCACCTCCACCACAGAGCAGTGCTCCTCCTCCAGAGGCAAAGGATCAGTGCCTCTCTGGGTCACCCACTGGTCCATCTGAACACACATACAGACACATAGAACACACACTAACTGCATCTATGATCCACAGAAGGTTGCATCTTCATAGGAAGCCTGCCACTCATTGTTCATCTGTAGGCTATGTATTTTTTCATGTTTAAAATATACTAAAGGATGACTGTATTTTTTATTTATCATTAAGCCCTGCATAGCCGTCATTTTTTCACATTATTGATAATTTTCTAAAGCGAAGCTTACTGAAGATTTATTTATTTTATATTTATTTATAGATTTATATTATTTATGAGTGTTTTCTACCAGGCAACCAGCTATCTGTTTTGAATAATGTTGCTATGCTACGAAAACCCGACTGCAAAGACTTAAAGATGCTTGAGACAGATAATCCATCACAGCAACAACCAGCCGGAGTTTATTTTTGTCAAACTTATTTCTGAAAAGGTCTCAGTAATAATAAAAAAAAGGTTTTGTTTTCAGCAAAATGGTGCTTTTGAGTATCTAGGATTGCCACCTGACAAACAGAGCTGTTCATAGTAATGAAGAAATATGTCATCCAATGTAATGGCTCATTGATGAGTTTCTACTTATCAGTAGGATCATTTCATTGCTGTTTTGGTCTTTTGATAAGATTGGTTGACGTTAAAAAACATTTTGAATATCTCCAGACATGCACTTTAAAATGTCTGCAGACATCCTGGTGCATTAACGTGCTAGCGGGGAAGCTCTGGAGATGACCACAATGCCTTGCTGTTTTGTTGGAAACAAACTCAAGACACATTCATAGACATGATCGACATCAAAAATGATGTTGCTGCTCATTTCCAAATTATTCAGGATTTTATTCAGGAAGTTCAAGTGGCATTTAATTAAATTGTTGCAATACAACTTCTCTTTATTATTGTATATATCATTTTCTTCTGACAAAGTTTTAATAAGCTGCCAGTTTGAAACTTTTGTCAAGTTAGAGACATGTTTGTGTGTGAGGTTGTATGTGTGTGTGAGCGTGTGTGTGAGAGCGTGTGTGTGTATGTGTTTGTGCGTGTGTTTGTGTGTGTGTGGTTGCACACAGGGTTATGCATGATGCCTAATTATCTCTTCTTCCATAAACACAAACAGAGTCTCTGGTGAGAGAATGACTCACTGACACATGATTCGATTGTGTCATCGACATACGGGGGGAGTGGGGACTGACATCTGTCCATGGCTGGTCCAGGACCTTCCCCTGACTCAGTTTTAATGCTGTCCCTGATGGGGACAAACAGGTTTCATCATGCCCTGGTGCAACACAGCATGTGTAATGAACCCTACTGAATGCACCCCAGTGAGGTCAGAGTCTTCTGAGCCAATCACAAGAGAGAAAATCACAGTCATGTTGTGTCTGAACATGAAGAATGACATCCTCGTTATGAAGGTAGCTGCCGGTCATCCTGAACAATAATTTACTAACCCCGCGGTCTCCTTTATATCCTCCGTGTTCTCTGTGTTACCTTGATTTCAGGCAGGGTGATCCTGGTGTCTGGGTTCTTGTCCAGCATACGCAAGATCAGAATCCGCAGCTCTTCACTGATCTGAGGTCTGCACCAAACACAAAATAATGACAAATGACAATGACAAAACAATTTAAGATTCAGCTACTTTATTTCCTGCTGTCTGTTGACCTTTAAAATAAAAAGAACTAAATAATAAGTACACTAAAACAGCATTTATATGTTAGGGTTACCAGACGTTCCTGTTTTTCGGGGACAGTCCTCTTTTTTGGTGGCCTGGCCACGGGGAATGTGCCCGTTTTTTGTTTTTTCAATGTGCGGTAAAAACACCAAACAAAGTGAAATATTTATTTTCATGTCAGGAAAGACCGTAGAACCGAGTTGACATTAAACACGTTGGATTTACCAACAGAGAGGGTTGCTCGGTAGCAGACAATAGATGCCAGATCATTGATGTAGGGTATGCCCCTCCAATCCCTGTCACAATCTACTTGGATCTAATCAACCCCGATATTAATAAACATAGCGAGCCCCACGGCATGGCTGACCCCTCTCCCACTCGTCTGGAGAGGAAATGGCTTTACTAAGGCGCTCTGCAGGGACCTGCATACATATTAGGGGGCAGTGGCTCAATCAGAATAGGGGGCTAATCAGCCCGAAGAGAATTCGTTGCTTTGATCAGCTGCAAGTGGGGAGTAAAGAGAGAAGTAAGGATGAATAAGGAGAGAGATGGAGGGGGAATGGTAGCAATACAGAGCAAGTCAATGTATTATTCCGAGCAAAGTTTGCGGGATAAGATACAAAAATGAAGATATCAATGTGGATCTGTTAACCAAAGTGTCTCATCTAAGTGAAAATCTCTTTAAGCCTTTCTCCCAAAAACGGCCAGTCTATCAGCTTTTCTGGGTCTTCTGCATCTTTTGGCGTTTTTGAACCGCTACTGCATCCGGGGAATGACTGTAACCACATCTTCTACCTATATATAGTATAGTTGTGACATCACAACCGTACAGCAGTCCTGACGGCTCATTTAAAGGCACAGTTAGTGAACACAGGCTGTGTGCATTTCTCTGTGAATTGAGCGTTTGGATACTTTCACAGTATTTCAACCTGTTTTATAATCAAAATAGACCTGGAAGTCTTACTTTTAACAATATGGGACCTCTCACTTTTAAGAATATGGGACCTTTAAATGTGCTACTATAAGTGAAGTCAAAGCTCTAAAGTATTTAAAACAATGAGATCAAATCTGTGATATCAACAATAACTAAGTTTACCATCATCACAACGCACTACACACCTAGAGTATAATGGCCCTATCAGTGGTGACAATAAGGTGCTGATGTCAGATGAACAAGCTTCCTCCACAATCACTGAGTATCTTGAGCCCCCTAAGGAAAAACAATTGTCATTAACAATTTGACACCCTGTCCTTACAAACAACCATTTTCCCACTCCACAACCTCTACAACCTCTACAACCTCTACAACCCCTACATCCTTGCTGTGTTGATACTCCATCAGTGCTCCCTCAGTCTATCACCACTGCCAGCTTCTTCCTATCTCTTGTTCTCTCTCTGTCTTTTCAGTGTTATTCACTCGAGAAGACTTCTACATTAACCTTATAGGCAAAGTGAAGACAGTGGCTTGTACTGTATGTGTCCAGGCCACTGACGCCCTGTTTGCTTTTTCAATGTTGCCAAAGTTTGGATCACATGGTGACATTTACTGTATGCTGGCACTCTCTGCTGTGACAAGCTATTCATATTTTTGCAGGTGCAATGTGTAACTTAAAAAGGAAAATGGTTTTGGATACAGTGTGAGATGTGGCTGGAACATCGCTGCCATCCCTTTTAATAAAGTCGAGGAGAGGGAAGGACACGGGAGGTGGACTTACGTTTCTGGGAAATCCACAAGCTTGGTCCTTATCTTATTGTGCAAAGCCAATATGTACTCATCAATAAAGGGACACTGCAGGTGGAGCAAAGGAAAGACAGTGAAAAAACAAGGAAAGTACATGCAATTATTCCAGTGCCAGAGAACATCGGTATCCCTAAGGACAACTAAGAAAAATAACAATAGCAGTCATCAGCTTAAGTGCCACTGGGTTATATTAACAAGCATTGAAGGCTGAGAAATAAACACTTCTCCCAGCATTTACTGCTACCTTTTGTGGACCAGATGAACAGAAAATGTACACACTTGCCTTCCCGAAGACCAAACAGTAGAGAGTAACTCCCATGGCCCACACATCCAGCGCCTTTAACAAAGTGCCAGAAGAGACATTAAATGTGGTATAATGGCAAACATAAAGAACATGCATTTAGGAACACCCTGCAGCGATCCAAACACTTCACTTGTACAAACAAAAATGGTCAGTGACCTAAATAAATGCAGACGCCCTTTAGTGATTTATTGGACATTTTAGGCTTATTATATTTTGGGGACGTCTACAGGCAGATACCCTGGAGATGGATGTGTGTGATCAGGTAACAGAGGCACTGCAACAAATTCTCTCTCTCTCTCTCTCTCTCTCTCTCTCTCTCTCTCTCTCTCTCTCTCTCTCTCTCTCTCTCTCTCTCTCTCTCTCTCTCTCTCTCTCTCTCTCTCTCTCTCTCTCTCTCTCTCTCTCTCTCTCTCTCAATAGCTCATCTAGGATTCCGTTTATATTCCTTGATAAATATAAAATGATAAAGCCCTTTGAACCGGCCTAATCTCTCACAATGCCATAGATATTTGCTTTCAGACACAATGCAGTATGACTAACATGTTCTAATGGCCTGACAACTGAGGGGGGGTTTAAGTGAAATAAGTGTCACATATCGAATATTTCACTGCTGACTCACACCAAAATCACAAATTTTAGTGCTTAAGTGGACACAAAAGCTCTCTGGGACATGGCTTGAACAAATCCAAATCAGGAAGAATATAAGACTCATCAGAGAATAAGGGGCCAATTTGACTGCATATATTTCTTCATCACTTGAACGGCTCTGACGTCCTGTCTGTCTGCAATCAAATATTCTATTCTGGCCCATCTTTTGTGGCCATGCAAGGTCCTTCCAATGTAAATGTAAATGTGCTGTATTTATATAGCGCTTTTCTAGTCTGAACGACTACTCAAAGCGCTTTTACATAGTACAGGAACCATTCACCATTCACACACATTCATACACTGTGGCCGAGGCTGCCGTACAAGGTGCCACCTGCTCATCAGATAAACACTCACACACATTCACACTCCGATGACACAGCATCGGGGGCAACTCTGGGTTCAGTGTCTTGCCCAAGGACACTTCGACATGGGACTGCAGGGCTGGGGATTGAACCACCAACCTTCCAATTGGCAGGCAACCGCTCTACCACTAAGCCACAGCCGCCCCAATCCATGGGTGATAACCACTTGAGGAAACATCATAACATGTGTCTACAATGTTGGATAAGAATAGGATTTCTGGGTTGAGACCTGGGGCTGGGAAGGGAGCGCTCTTGGCTGCCAATTGTTCGTAAATAAAAAAAAGTAGGGCTGATTCACTATCCTTCATACTGCTGGAATTATAGAGGAATTATGTCAATCATTGTCTTTCACTTGTAATAAAACAAAAGTAGGCTTTGTGGCTGATTGGGTTTCAAAAATGTGGATTTATTGTAAAGGCAGGTCATTGCTTGACTGCAAAAGTAAAAAGAGAAAGCCTATAATGTGAAACATTCATAAATCAATATCAGGGTATGTTAAACTGCCTTAATCCATTCAACTGTATTACTGGCTTCCTTGTTATTTGTACACACACACACACACACACACACACAATGACAATTTGCTCCTCGGATTAGCAGGCTGGCAACTGTCTGAAAGCTCATCTTGGATTAATGGTTTTCATTTTTAAATCATGAGTTTAGGCTTTGACCGACAACTTTCGTGAGGGTTAACTCACTTTTCCACTGAAGCTCTTCCGCGCGTCTGAAAGGGTTTCTGGTGCCATAAATGCAGGAGTGCCAGCAGTGCTGGACAGCAAAGCATCGTTGCCCTCAAACTGGTTGCTGACCCCAAAGTCTGCTATCTTCACATGGCCATCATCCCCCAGTAGCAAGTTAGAAGGCTTGATGTCCCGGTGGACAATCTTCTGGTAGTGCACTGGGAATAAGAGGAAGTCATTTGTCAGATTTTTAGAACTGTAACCTCTAAGCTGCCACAAACCAGACAAACATCATCCAGTTGATTTTGTTATTCTTGAACACTATAAAAAATATATTTTTTCTGAGTGGTGCTGAAGAAAAGCTAAAGTGAAAGAAGAATGTTGTTGCTGAAGTGGTAAGATTTTTAAATTTATTCTGCCCAATATATCCTCACAATATCACGTAATAAACACAACAAATGCCCTGGAAAGTGAGCCATTTGTTTTTGAGATACCTTGTCATAAGGCGAGATGATGCCATACGGAGTCAGAAAACACCGTTAAGAAATCATGCTGTGAGGAACATGAATATCCACAGAGGGTTCAATCTGGCCATCAGTTGCAAACATACAGTGCCTTGCGAAACTATTCGGCCCCCTTGAACTTTTCAACCTTTTGACACATTTCAGACTTCAAACATAAAGATATAAAAAAATTATTTTTTGTGAAGAATCACTAACAAGTGGGACACAATTGTGAAGTGGAACGAAATCTATTGGATATTTTAAACCTTTTTAGCAAATAAAAAACTGAAAAGTGGTGCGTGCAAAATGATTGGGCCCCCTTGCGTTAATACTTTGTAGAGCCACCTTTTGCTGCGATTACAGCTGCAAGTTGCTTGGGGTATGTCTCTATCAGTTTTGCACATCGAGAGACTGACATTCTTGCCCATTCTTCCTTGCAAAACAGCTCAAGCTCAGTGAGGTTGGATAGAGAGCGTTTGTGAACAGCAGTTTTCAGCTCTTTCCACAGATTCTCGATTGGATTCAGGTCTGGACTTTGACTTGGCCATTCTAACACCTGGATACGTTTATTTGTGAACCATTCCTTTGTAGATTTTGCTGTATGTTTGGGATCATTGTCTTGTTGGAAGATAAATCTCCGTCCCAGTTTCAGGTCTTTTGCAGACTCCAACAGGTTTTCATCCAGAATGGTCCTGTATTTGGCTGCATCCAGCTTCCCCTCAATTTTAACCATCTTCCCTGTCCCTGCTGAAGAAAAGCAGGCCCAAACCATGATGCTGCCTCCACCATGTTTGACAGTGGGGATGGTGTGTTGAGGGTGATGAGCTGTGTTGCTTTTACGCCAAACATATCGTTTTGCATTGTGGCCAAAAAGTTTGATTTTGGTTTCATCTGACCAGAGCTCCTTCTTCCACATGTTTGGTGTGTTTCCCAGGTGGCTTGTGGCAAACTTTAGACGAGACCTTTTATGGATATCTTTGAGAAATGGCTTTCTTCTTGCCACTATTCCATAAAGGCCAGATTTGTGCAGTGTACGACTGATTGTTGTCCTATGGACAGACTCTCCCACCTCAGCTGTAGTTCTCTGCAGTTCATCCAGAGTGATCATGGGCCTCTTGGCTGCATCTCTGATCAGTCTTCTCCTTGTCTGAGCTGAAAGTTTAGAGGGACGGCCAGGTCTTGGTAGATTTGCAGTGGTCTGATACTCCTTCCATTTCAAAATGATCGCTTGCACAGTGCTCCTTGGGATGTTTAAAGCGTGGGAAATCTTTTTGTATCCAAATCCGGCTTTAAACTTCTCCACAACAGTATTACGGACCTGCCTGGTGTGTTCCTTGGTCTTCATGATGCTCTCTGCGCTTTCAACAGAACCCTGAGACTATCACAGAGCAGGTGCATTTATACAGAGACTTGATCACACACAGGTGGATTCTATTTATCACCATCAGTCATTTAAGACAACATTGGATCATTCAGAGATCCTCGCTGAACTTCTGGAGTGAGTTTGCTGCACTGAAAGTAAAGGGGCCAAATAATTTGCACGCACCAATTTTCAGTTTTTTATTTGCTAAAAAAGTTTAAAATATCCAATAGATTTTGTTCCACTTCACAATTGTGTCCCACTTGTTGGTGATTCTTCACAAAAAATAAAATTTTTATATCTTTATGTTTGAAGCCTGAAATGTGTCAAGAGGTTGAAAAGTTCAAGGGGGTCGAATACTTTCGCAAGGCGCTGTATCTCGCAAGAAATCAGTTTGCATCAAATTGTTGGACAAACACACCAGCTGACGGGCCGCTATCCATCTAGTGTCCCCCATAATATGGACATATACAATACAAAAACATTTGGTGTCAATCATAC
The DNA here is from genome assembly GCA_026937815.1 of Etheostoma perlongum. Taxonomy (NCBI): domain Eukaryota; kingdom Metazoa; phylum Chordata; class Actinopteri; order Perciformes; family Percidae; genus Etheostoma; species Etheostoma perlongum. The sequence continues at coordinate 28,211,588 of CM049383.1, forward strand.
ATCAAAATAAATACATATAAAATATAGAAATATATAAAATGCATAAAGGCGCATGTAAGTCCCTGATTGCAAAGTGACTTTTTTATATGTATGTGTCAAAAATCATGATTATGGCAGTTGGGAACCTACGTTCATCTAAGACTGAAAGTTAAGTACATGTCTAAGCTTTAACACTTAATGTAACAGCCCTCTGGAGCTAAGCCCTGAAAACGTTGCTGATTGGATAAGTGGTCCCTTCTTGTCTGAGGAGGTCTTATTAAAACATTAGGCACATGACTTATTAAAAACTAAATCGTTAGCAGCACTAATAACACTGAAATTAAAAACACAACATGCCAATGACCTACAGATTACTGATCTCTATAATGTAGGCTAATTTAGGTTTTAGAAGACATGCTACACTCACATTTTGACACAAATGTCATTTAAAAGTTTAAAGTTTTGGAGAAAATCAGACAATAACAAGGGGTTTATTATGGTCTTAAAGTCTTAAAGGCTTCATAATTAATCCATGCAAGGCTCAGCCTTTAAGTGTCTAATAATTTATTAAGTTGTATGCAATATATAAATTTAACTGAAAAATTGTAAAAAAAAAAAAAAAATGTAGGAAGTTATTCAACCTCAGCTCATTATGAAATGTTATTACAGTAAAATTACTGGGACTATCATTAAACTTGGTGGAAAGGTGTAGCATAGGTGGATACACTTATTATTTTTTGTGCTGCATGGCACCGGAATAATAATTAAAAAAAAAGTTTCTGACTGGGAAAATTCCCAATGCATTAACATCATGAGATGAGTGATTGCCTTTGTAAAAGTTTGCTTGTGCTCTCCGAGTGCTCTTCTAGTTTAATAGCTCATTCGTATTTCATATTAGAAATTTGTATTTTAAAATTCCACAATCACAAATCCCCAATCACACTTTATTTCTCTCATGTCACATTTTATGATTACATTTTTCATTTCATGTCACTTTAATGACCGTGGGTTGTCACCGCACTCGCATTATATATATATATATATATATATATATATATATATATATATTTTTTTTTTTTTAAGCTTACTGCCAATCACATACCCCAGGTCTGTTAAGCTAGCAAGCTCACGGCTATCACATTTAGCACCTGTTAGCAAGAGCGACAACAATGTTAAAGTCCTCCTTTGATCTATTTAGCTTAGCAAGGCTGCATGCTACCTACCTAACTGGCTAACTAACTAGCTAGGAGCTTGGCTTATTACTCAGAAAGTGAAAAGACAGTGTGTGACAATGGCAGCAGTTCATTTAAAGTTTCCTTTACCACATTTTGGTTCTAAATATGCTCCTCAGAGAAAAACACAACAAAAAGCAAAAAGACCGACCGACTCTCTCTGTGGTCGCTCAGGCCAACAGGAGCTAGCTAACACTGCTAACACTAGCGTCTTACTTTAACGCTAACGTAGTTATAGTATCTGTGGGCTTTATTTACAGCAGAATCCTCTAGTTGGTTGATTCAAAATAACTTTAGCCTTTTGTTGCGCTAGCTAACCGTCTTGTTAGCCTAACTTCTACAACTACAGTAAACAACAAGTCACAGAAAAATGAAATAATAAAAGAAAAGGGAATTTTGAAAATTAGAATATCTATAATTAAATAAAAATGAAAAGGATTAGTCAACACAACTTTGGTTTGGAAATGCATCCTTCCAGTAAAACTCTACTCTAAACCACAGGTTGTATTTTTTAAGAGGGTTAGCAATAAAAGTGATGAGGGAATAGCTTTTCAATCAGAAGAACAGAGTTTTAGTGAAAATAGCTGAGCCTCAAATGTGACATATTGCCCATGAGGTGTAAGCACTCAAATCCAGTCATGTAAAAATAACCAAAATGTACTGCTTTTACATGTCATTTTGCTTTAAAAAAATGTCTGACTGGCATGTGGTGGTTTCTACGAGAACCTGTAGTCTTATTTGTATGTAGTCTTAAGATGGACCTCACAGCTCTGTGAGAGGCAGCATTGATCCTTAATCGTTAGGCTCATAGCCTGGGGAAATAGTACAGTAAATGAGGACACAGCTTTCACTGAGCAGAGGCTTTATACTGATGATGGGGACAGCACAAATCTATAGCCAGACCCCAGAGGCATGGCAATAGAGGGCCAAGAACACTTTGTTCTTTGAGATAAAAAGAAAATGCTTCCATATGATTTTTTTACTGAGAGAGCGCACTGTTGCAAAGCACAGTGGTCCAAATGTTTCTGCTTTTACAATTTGAGTATCAAAATGGGTACAATAAAGAGGGATATCTGTAGAAATGGAATATCCAATGCTTTCTTGACCACTAGAAAAAAAACCAAACTGCATGTAGCTCTTAAGGGGAAGTGGGGCACCAGAGAATGAAGTGTAGTCTACCCCTCCTGTAGTCGTTGCCGCATTGATAACAGTAGTGATTTGTCTTAAACATTTGGTATGATAAAATTAGCTGTTTGCTTACCAGTGAATGAGACATGAAGTAAAATTGCGGTGCTTTCTCCGCTCTGCTTGTTTAGCAGCGGTGCTCATGCACGTCTCTGTGTGGGTCGGAGCCCCGAAGGCACGGGGAGGGGTTAGATGGAGCCCCAATAAGATTCTATACTTTCAAATCTTGCTAGCTTTTCAACATTACCAACCCTGCCTTTAAACGCATCACAGATATGATTTAAAGATAGGCTCTGATCTGCGTGAGATACTTACGGTACTCAATGCCCAGAATGATGTCTCTGAAGTATAACCTCGCCTGCTCTTCTGAAAAAGGATTGTCTGAGGGCACTTCCATCACTGGACTACACACCATACAGGCAGGCAGCAGGCAGTGTAGGAAACAAACACACAGGCAGACAAATCTACAGATTATGTTTGTCAGTTGTTTCATAATTAGCACAAGATGTTGCAAATGTAAAGACATTAAAGTGTGAGCAGTGCTCTAAGATGCACCACAGTAGGAGTTTTAGTTGTTCCCAAAGAAATGAAAAAACACATCCTTATAGCTGCTTACAAATACACTAAAGTGTTTTATTGTGTAAAAAGACACTTTTTGTTTGTATAGTGCTTATAATTGCTAAATAGAAGGAGGTAAAATCGAGTGTTGTCATCTTTCAAGTAATCAATGGATCATTTAGCCTGTACAATGTCATGAGAAATGAAAAGAAAATGCCCATAACAATTTCCCAGAGCCCAAGGTAACAAAAAAGACTGTACTATCAAAAATGTATTTGCTTAATAAACGACTTGAATGAGTGATCAATTATCAAAAGTGTTGGCCTTAGTAGTATCAGTATTTGTCATAGTACTCTAGTTGCAATACATATTCTAGTTACAAAAGCTATCATGGTAGTAATATTAGATTTTACTAAAATTTTTTCTTTTAGTGGTACAAATATAAGTACGGAAGTTAGAAGTGGTAGAATGAGCTGTAATAGTACAGTATGGGCAGTATTAGTAGCACTAGCTGTAGCAATAAAAATGAGTATGAAAGAAGTATAAAAAGAGTTAATATTTATCTGATATGTATATATTATAATAATAAGCCATACTAACAGCTGTATTAATCAGCTCAGCTGTCTGTCATCTTTCTCCCAGGGCCAACCTAAGAACTAACACCTTCTCTCATTATGAAAAAGTTAACAAATGGAACAAAAGGTATACATAAGTTATTTATGCACGTACTGGATGTGAAATGACACCAGCGACTCCCTCCCACCTCCATTCGCTTAGATCAACCAAAGATGATCTAATGATCTCAGATCATTAGATCATCATGTTTTTAATGTGGTGTAGGAAGGAACAGCTCGAGCATCAAGACGTGAAACATTTACACAAATTATTGCCACTGGTAATAACTGTGAAAACCTAAGAACATTATGAATCCCTTTGAAGCCTGGCATGGAACAAACACCCGCACAGTGTCAGCTTAAAGTATTGAAGGAAGGAGAACAGTGCAGAGATGGAGGCAGGGATGAAGAAATGAGGAGGTGATGGTAGAGGAGGATGAGTCTTAAATTATTAAAAAAAAGAAGGTTTCTACTCACCCCTTAGGCATAAGCTCAAACACTGTCAGGAAAAGGAAAGGGAAGGAAATAGGAACATGTAAGACCAAACAATACGTTGCCACGGAGGGGACACCCCAGCATCACACTGTTATTATAAATGTGTCACATTATAGACATAAAGAGTTTGACATTTCACACTAACACAGGCACCCGAACTGTGACCTGGCACTGCTGATTTAAGATTTCTGCATAATGTGTGAGCCTGGAAGTGGTGTGGAAGGATGGGAGAGAGGATCTGAATTATGAATAAGTCACATGAGCACTTTTGGGGGCATATGTGCCGAGTCCCAAAGGCTAAGAGAGGGCAAAAGTAGAGCGGAAGATTTGGACAAAGTAAAAATGTTCTGCATACCCATGTGAAGGTTGTCCTCCGCTGGATCATCCAGCACCTGCAACATTAACATAATCATCATGAATGGAGATGTTCCACTTGAAAACCTAGGTACGGTACATTTGGCTGTGGACAGTATAATAACTAACTGCTTGTCTGGATAATTTGAAAAAACTACTGGAAGTAAGCATTTAATGAGCAGAGTTCTAAGAGTAAATTGTGGTGACAGTGCCCTTGATACTTGTTGAAAATAACCTCTTGGCATTTTCTTTGTTCTTATGTGAAAGATCCTTGTAAATCTCACCAGTTAGGACATTGGTGGGACCTGTAAGTTAAAACAGCTGCTTTGAAGGTTTGTGCAAATTCACAACTCTGCAGTTGACAATTAGCCAGAAACGCCGGCTACTGGGACCCAAGGCAAAAGCATTTTTTAGGGTTGTGGCTAGAAGGAATACAGCTACAGCGTTTAGCCGAGAAAGAAAATGTCAAAATGTTTAGGCACCAAAATGACTAGTTAAGTTTTGGAAAAAGATTGTGGTTTGGAATAAAACACTCCCGAGGAACAAACACACGTTTGCTGGGTGAAAGTTTTACAATTATATTATTGTATTATATTAGATTTTGCGTAACTTCCGTAGATCTTTCCCTTCTTTTTTTTTGGCCCCAATTCCTCTGACTCTCTGTTCAATATGTAGAGTTTTTCCATTAAAGAACACCATCATCCTAAAACTAGATTTTCACACATAAACCCAAAAGACAGGGTCTCAAGGTTAAAGGTCCCATGGCACGACAATTTCACTTTATGAGGTTTTTTAACATTAATATCCATTCCCCTAGCCTGCCTATGAACCCCAGTGGCTAGAAATGGTGATAGGTGTAAACCGAGCCCTGGGTATCCTGCTCTGCCTTTGAGAAAATGAAAGCTCAGATGGGCCGATCTGGAATCTTGCCCCTTATGAGGTCATAGGGACAAGGTTATCTCCCCTTTCTCTGCTTTGCTCGCCCAGAGAATTTGGCCCCCCCATGAGAGAGAGACATCACGGCTTTCAACCAAGCAAAGTAGCAGTTGGTCAAGGCCACACCCCCAGCCTCCACCTTACAGATACAGTATTAGGAGACCACTAAGGTCTATATAAAAGAGACTTCAGATAAAGTATTAGGGGACCACTAAGGTCTATATAAAAGAGACTTCAGATACAGTATTAGGGGACCACTAAGGTCTATATAAAAGAGACTTCAGATACAGTATTAGGGACCACTAAGGTCTATATAAAAGAGACTTCAGATACAGTATTAGGGACCACTAAGGTCTATATAAAGAGACTTCAGATACAGTATTAGGGACCACTAAGGTCTATATAAAAGAGACTTCAGATACAGTATTAGGGGACCACTAAGGTCTATATAAAAGAGACTTCAGATACAGTATTAGGGGACCACTAAGGTCTATATAAAAGAGACTTCAGATACAGTATTAGGGGCCACTAAGGTCTATATAAAAGAGACTTCAGATACAGTATTAGGGGACCACTACATAAATATAGCATCCAATCCACCATGTCATGGGACCTTTAAGGAGACAGGGCGGTTAGAGGTCTTGCTACTGCACATGGGAAAAAAGTTGTACAACTTTTGTGGCTCCAGAGGGAGATGCATGGAGTTTGACAAATACATGAATTAAAGAAAGTCTCGGTTGGGCCTGAAAACTACGAGTTTGAATTACACAGTCTACTTTAGCTGCTACTAGCATAACAAACCTGAGTCTCCCATCCAGACTGTCTGTGGTCAGGTTGCATTGTGGGTAATGTTTTGACAAGGAAGAAGAACGTGTGGCGTAAAAAGACGATATCTCGGATTCTGCTGCACCGACTTTAATCCTTTTTCATTTAAATGTCCATCAGGAGTCTGACAATGTTATATAACAGTGCAATGCTAAATCTGTACATCCCGTCAGTTAATATTGAGCTTTAGTGGAGATATTTTAACAAATCTTAAATTGGATTAACACAAACCGGTTGATACTCCTACGCCAGGTAAATAAAAACAGGTGTTCATGTTAATAATGCTCACGGCTCCCACAAACCCCGTAACGCACAGTCCATCTGAAGCATCTGTTTGAATTCAACATCCTGGTGAATTTCTTTTTTTACCACAGTTAAAGCTTCTCTAAAGCTACAGGACGTCAGTTTTAACAGACCATGAAAGAGTCAATAGGTGAATGTTTGCTCATCCTGTCTTAAATAAATACTGTTCTTTTTGCACCGTGCATCGTTGTTCTCCCTTTGTTCTAAGTAAAGGCACAAAAAGCTGTAAATGGTAAATAAACTGTTGTTTGCAAAGTGCAAACCATTAGTAGCCTAGTACTCTTATTTGTAGCTGTTGACTAATGCAGTGCCTAGGATGCATTTAAAGGCTATCTTGATTTATGGGGAAATTACATTAATTAAATTTGGGACTTTAAAGTCCAGTCTCATAACAACTGAAATGTCCTGGCAGGGTTGGGGTCTGTCTCTTTGTAGTGTCGCTTGGCCAGACCCTCCTCCAAAGCGCTCTGAAGGAGGGTCTGGCTACACGCAGCCTTCGCGGATGGGAGGAAATCGTGCTCTGGTGTAATGGCATCTGTTTAAACCAATCACAATCGTCATGGGCGGTGCTAAACTCCGATTGGACCGATAGTCTAGCTAGCTGTCTGGATTTACCCTGCATGGATCTGAGGACCAGGTAACCATAGTCCTCAGATTGGACAGATAGTCTAGCTAGCTGTCTAGATTTACCCTGCATGGATCTGAGGACCAGGTAACCATAGTCCTCAGATTGGACAGATAGTCTAGCTAGCTGTCTGGATTTACCCTGCAGAGATCTGAGGACCAGGTAACCATAGTCCTCAGATTGGACAGATAGTCTAGCTAGCTGTCTGGATTTACCCTGCAGAGATCTGAGGACCAGGTAACCATAGTCCTCAGATTGGACAGATAGTCTAGCTAGCTGTCTGGATTTACCCTGCAGAGACCTGAAGACCAGGTAACCATAGTCCTCAGATTGGACAGATAGTCCAGCTAGCTGTCTGGATTTACCCTGCAGAGATCTGAGGACCAGGTAACCATAGTCCTCAGATTGGACAGATAGTCTAGCTAGCTGTCTGGATGTACCCTGCAGAGATCTGAGGACCAGGTAACCATAGTCCAGATAAATTCACAGAATTTAAAAAACCAACACAAAGAAAGCAGAATGAAACAGAAAATATATTCATATGGCGGAATTTTCCAACATAGACTAGTCTCTTTCCAACCATCTGTGACAAATGACCATATCACTTTCATCAGTTTTAATCTGTTCCACTTGGCGTCGGCTTTCATGTTTCAAAAGTATATTCATGATTAGATGACTGGACTGCAGCCTCAAAGGAATCAGTTGGAAGCCCATAATGAATATTATCTTGACCTGGGCACAGCCCATTTAAATGGATGAACAGAGAGAGATGGAGAGGAGGAAACAAGTTTTTCCATTCCCCACATATATATGCCCATAATGAGAGTGCGGGAGGACATAGAGATGAGTGTGTGCAAGTGTGTGTCTTTACTGCTGAAGCGAGCACACAGGAGCAGAAGTACTGTTCATGGCTTTTACTTAAACATTTTACATTTCTGGCACACTCCACACCCGAGCAAGCCAGACAACGTTCCTACTGACTGACTCCCTGAGCTTGACACCCAACCACAACGCCGGTTCCCCCACCATCTGCCCAAGATTGAAAACACCCTGAGGATATTGCAAGGGAGCGGCGGGCGTCTTGATTCACGTCTAGGGAATCATCTTTCATAAACAACCGCCTCCATAGAAAGTCTATCCATCTTCAAAACACCCCAACTCTACCCAAGTTTGAGAGCGTTGGCTGTTGTGAATATAAGAATCTATTTAGAGGGGGGGGGGGGGGATGCTTTGTTTTTTTTAAATATATCACCTACACATTATAAAGGGTCCAGGGATAGCCGATAGCTGTGCTGGTAGGTAAAACTATCTAATTTTCCCCACCTGTTTTCTGGCAACATATGGTTTATCTATCTTTATGATCCAACATTAACTGATGTGACATAAATACAAAGCATGAGTCATGGATACACAGCGAGAAAGGTTATCTGAAGACACAGTGGTAAAGGACAATCATTACCACAATGGATGTCCACATGCTATTATTAATGCTATTATTAGAGTAACCGATATGTAATGGCATATGTTCCCATTTCAATATCAACATTGCTATTTGTGCTAGTGATTTGAGCTATTGTTGTTAGCCGTAAACACTGGCATAATGTTTAAGAACACTATTGTAAAGTAGTGTACGGTAATGTACCACAATGTGTAGTATTTCATGTACAGTAATTGTATTCCTGCATAAGGAGTTTGATATTTTATTAGCCACATATATAGGAATGTGTGCTTGTGAATTAAAGGGCTATAGCTTTATTGCATTGAATATCATGTTAATTCCCAATTTTTATACATAATGTTTTTTTTTTTAGAATGTTTTTTTTTTTTTTTCACAAATGCACACAAATACAACCTCCTGCTGGTAGCATGTACACTATATACCAAAGCTTAACCTTGATGTTAGGATCCTCTCTCATAAATTATTTGACCGGAATCGTATACCTATCTGCTATTTAGACTATTAACTATTTTCCAAAGGCCCACTCCTTACTATACCACTGAATACTGAGAGAACACTGGATGATCTGTCATTAAGTTAACATTGACAGAAAAATAAAAATATGTAACATGAAAAAATACTACCATAATTCCCAGCATGAATGCATGGGTAGGTCTACCAGCAAAAGGACGGATGCATTGGTTGGTCTCTGAATGGAAACGCAGCAACTGCTTAACGTTGTATGTTCAATATAAAACCAAAAGACAGAGATCCTCTCACCTCCACCAGCTTGACAATGTTGACATGGTCCAGTTTTTTAAGGATGGATGTCTCAGGTAGTTGTATGTTCAATATAAAACCATAAAGACAGAGATCCTCTCACCTCCACCAGCTTGACAATGTTGACATGGTCCCTCCCTCCCAGGGGTCCTAAGATTTTTGGCTGCTCTCCTTGGGCCGCTTTGGGTCCTCTTGGGGGTGGGCGACCTGCAGACCACCACACAAACCACACACGTGATCGATATTGACAAGGAGTCAGATACAAATTTATCTCTACTCCACTCTCTGTCTCTGCGTTCAAATTTGAGCAACACAAAATGTACACAACATGATTGATAAAACATAAGGATCTAGACATGTGGCATGGTGTTGTTTTGATAGATGATTGTCTGGGTCAGCACTGCGTGACAGACTGGTGACCTGTCCAGGGTGTATCTCGTCCTGCCGCCCTGGGACAGACTCCAACCCCCCTTTTGTGCTTTGCGAAGGGGATGAGTACTGAAATCATTCAGCTGTCTTCCAAAGTACTCTCCCCTTGCTCTGCCTTTTTATTGAATGGGTGTAGACATAAAGTTGTTTTACATAAATGAGTGTTATTATATCATATTCTTTGCTTCACCATTGGTTGGGCAGTGGCTGGGTATATTAGGCAAGTTTAGAATTTAACATTGTTCACCAAGGTTGAAGAGAGGAATAATATGTTTCTTCTCAAAGTCACAGCTGCAAGTTTATCTTATCTTACTCTGCAAGCTTGACACTCCTGTGTCTAGCTTGCCTCGTCTCAAAGCTTTTCTCCCTTTCTAAGGTTTCACATATTCACATGATAACTATTTCACAGTATAACTAGTTACAGTTCCCACAATGGCTGCTGCTGCTGGCGAACAGTGATCTTTCAAATCGGCTTGGCCACAATTCTGGAAGACTTGGAGTTAAGCTTTTCTTTGAGAAAAGAACAAAGAAGATGCGTTTGGAGTTTTGCCGACCGGATATGGCGAAAGTTAAACTATCAACTAGCATTGCTCTGGTTGGTTGTAGTGCTATCTTATTGCGTGCAGAGGGAATTTGAAAGACAACCGTTTATCCCGCCCCTCAGATTGAGCCCTGCCAATGGGGTGTTCCCAAACCCAACATCTTGATGTGGGTCTGGCTTGTCAGGCTAGGCTACTCGGTCTTCTTGGAGGTTTCTTTTTATCAGCCTATCCTGTTATAACAAGATAGAAAAGATAGATAGAAATGTTTGTTTTTGGCAGGCTCTGTTTTTGTGTTATAACAAAAAACCCTTTTTGCAAAAACAAAATAATTGGGTCTTTAGTAATAATGAGAAAATATGACATAATAGAATGAACCTTTTTATTGTGCACTCTGATGGCAAGGTGTGGATTTACAGTATATATATTTTTATAAACTACTATTCCAATGGTAATGTTTAGGTTATAAATGATCTGCCCATCTCCATGAAGACATTTCTTAATCTATGGAATCCATCCCCTCTTGCAGTTAGGGATAATACTGCTGTGGAAGAACAAAAGTTAAGAGAATATTTCTAAATGTCACCAGACCAACTGTTGCCTGGTTCAAGTTGAACTCAAAACTTTAAGGGGCATACAAAATCCTAAGAATATGGGATCCTACATTTAACGACAAACACTGGTACAAAAGTTGGTAACATGCTAATGCTAAGCAGTATTCGTCAACCTTCTCTGTTCTCTATATGTCATGTTGGAGAGTTATGTAACTGCTGTTCCTCTTTCTCCACAAATATGTCTGTTCTCATCTGTATTTTACCACTATGGTTTTGAAACCAGTTCTCTTTTGCATAATGAGTAATTTTGTAATGACCTGCAATCCAGCACGGATTATTTAACTTCTAAGTAGCTCTGCTACTTGTCTTGTGGTGCTTTAAAAAGTCCTATCAATATGATTTTAGGGGCTCATTTGTAGCTGACAAATTCATTTACTGGCATTTAACACACACACACACACACACACACACACACACACACACACACACACACACAGCAGTGTTTGTATGTTACTTCCTAGGTAACATCCTTTGTAAACATACACTCTTCCAGACAGTATTGTGTGAGTGTCTGTTTCAAAGAACAGAAAGGGACTTACGTGGAAAACCACACTGCTTCATCAACTTCTTCTTAGACACCAGCTTCATGGCCTAGGAAAGTGGAAAATGAGTTTGTGCACATGCAGCCAGTGAAGGGCAGCCTAACCATACATCAATCAACAATTAATAACTTATCCAGAACTAGAACTGAAAGCAGGTATACCAAAACATTTAATTAAAATGAACCTTTAGTCAAGATGTAACGTAAATGTACATGAAAACGAACAATAGTGCAACATAACACCTTGAAGATTTAACTAGAAACATGCTGCTGACACAACCTTCAGCAGTGTCGTCACATGTGTCTTCGTCAAAGCCAGAAACATGAACACCCAGTCAATGGGTTTATTATCTGTGTTATTATGCTTTGTTAAAGGTCAGGAGTATCTGAGTCGGAGGCAACTGAATCTTTTATGGAAAAGAGGCATGTATTAAGGACAACTGTGTGTGTGTGTTGTGTGTGTATCATAATGATGTTTTGTTATGAGGAATTGGTTATGCACAATATAAAGAGAGACAGTAAATAACATTCAATTAACATGCTGTCAGAATGTCATTAGTGGAACATTTTCTACTACACTACAACACCACAAACAGTTCCGGTGATGTACAGCTCAGCAATTTCTTCTAAAATTGTGGTCGCCATGGCTATGACTATGCAGAAACCATGTTTGGCAAGGAAGCAGATCCTCCCCTGTACTGTACACAGTTTCCATGGTGTGCTGTGTGTGTGCTGTGTGTGTGCTGTGTGTGTCCTGTGTGTGCGTGCTGACTTGTGGAAGGTTGGTTAATGACTCAGTCACAGAGCCATCAAACAGTTAAAAACTGTCCGTAAATATTCTGAATTATAGCAGCTTTTCGGTTGTAAAGTTCCTGACAATTCCATTATTCATACCCGAGTTCATTACAGAATGTGGGATTGATGGTGGAGCTGCAGTAAATCGCTGCCTTCGCAAAAGCTAAATTCTGCCAGTAGGTAGGTGTAGGTGCATCATCGCAGTTTTAGGCACAGTAAATGTATTTTACCAATGAAATTTGTTCTGACTGTACTGTATTTTGCTTTTTAACAAAGTATGCCAATAACTATGGACAAACACAATTGAAAAGGTCACGTGAGATCAGGTAAAGCTTCTGATGATGTGCTAAGGAGGAACTGGTGAGTGGTATGTGGGCTGCTGATCAAAGGCAGCCAAATGCATGACAGCAGGAACTTTATTTTGTAGGAGGTGGAACATAAGAGGTTGAAGCATCACGCCAGTCATCATATTGTTCCCTCACTGTGCCATTGTGTCTTTTATGAATTCTTCAGCACTCTAATCTGAAGACAAACAAGTCTTTGCAAGTAAACACGACTTCTGCTCCGTGCCTTAAGTTTGCTGAGAGATGAAAATCACATGTGTTACACCCAAGACATCCAGTAAAGGTTGAGTGAGCTAACGTTACGGAGTGTTGACATTGATGCTGGATTAACCTCCTCAGAGGGAAAATAAAAGGTTGAATGTCACTTAGCTTGCGGTAATGTAAGTAAACAAAGCTCATGAGTGTGGAAATGGAAAACTATACAGGGAGGGACTGGCCATTGCTCAAAGATGCTGAACACAAATTGTGTCATAAACGGAATTTGTTTTCATGAAAATCTTAAGGATTATAATTTTAAGGCCCTTGCTATTTTATTTTATATTGAGCTTCATTGGTTTGTATTACCAATTTTGAAAGTGAATGCAATTTAATGATCTGTTACTCCACGGAAATAAACACGGAAAAACTCAATTGTGTGCAAATACCACTTGAGCATTAAAAATTTGAAAAAGTTCCCATTAAGTATATTCAGAACACATGAAACATGAGAGTAATAGGGAGTTAACTATGGAATCATGCAATTTATTGCAATTTAGTATTTTAATCGATTGACAGTTTATAATAATATATTTAATTAGGGAACAAGGGTTGGTTATTTATTGATCAGAAAAAATCCCATATATATGTATATATATTACATACACTCACCGGCCACTTTATTAGGTACCCCATGCTAGTAACGGGTTGGACCCCCTTTTGCCTTCAGAACTGCCTCAATCGTGGCATAGATTCAACAAGGTGCTGGAAGCATTCCTCAGGGAGTTTGGTCCATATTGACATGATGGCATCACACAGTTGCCGCAGATTTGTCGGCTGCACATCCATGATGCGAATCTCCCGTTCCACCACATCCCAAAGATGTAAATGTAAATGTGCTGTATTTGAGTCTTAACTCAGTCTTAACGACCACTCAAAGCGCTTTTACATCATACATTCACCATTCACACACATTCATACACTGTGGCCGGGGCTGCCGTACAAGGTGCCACCTGCTCATCAGATTAACACTCACACACATTCACACTCCGACAGCATCGGGGGCAACTCGGGGTTCAGTGTCTTGCCCAAGGACACTTCGACATGGGACTGCAGGACTAGGGATTGAACCACCAACCTTCCGATTGGCAGGCAACCGCTCTACCACTGAGCCACAGCCGCCCCTATAGATGCTCTATTGGATTGAGATCTGGTGACTGTGGAGGCCATTTGAGTACAGCGAACTCATTGTCATGTTCAAGAAACCAGTCTGAGATGATTCCAGCTTTATGACATGGCGCATTATCCTGCTGAAAGTAGCCATCAGAAGTTGGGTACATTGTGGTCATAAAGGGATGGACATGGTCAGCAACAATACTCAGGTAGGCTGTGGCGTTGCAACGATGGTCAATTGGTACCAAGGGGCCCAAAGAGTGCCAAGAAAATATTCCCCACACCATGACACCACCACCACCAGCCTGAACCGTTGATACAAGGCAGGATGGATCCATGCTTTCATGTTGTAGAATTCTGACCCTACCATCCGAACGTCGCAGCAGAAATCGAGACTCATCAGACCAGGCAACGTTTTTCCAATCTTCTATTGTCCAATTTCGATGAGCTTGTGCAAATTGTAGTCTCAGTTTCCTGTTCTTAGCTGAAAGGAGTGGCACCCGGTGTGGTCTTCTGCTGCTGTAGCCCATCTGCCTCAAAGTTCGACGTACTGTGCGTTCAGAGATGCTCTTCTGCCCACCTTGGTTGTAACGGGTGGTAATTTGAGTCACTGTTGCCCTTCTATCAGCTCGAACCAGTCTGGCCATTCTCCTCTGACCTCTGGCATCAACAAGGCATTTCCGCCCACAGAACTGCCGCTCACTGGATGTTTTTTCTTTTTCGGACCATTCTCTGTAAACCCTAGAGATGGTTGTGCGTGAAAATCCCAGTAGATTAGCAGTTTCTGAAATACTCAGACCAGCCCTTCTGGCACCAACAATCATGTCACGTTCAAAGTCACTCAAATCACCTTTCTTCCCCATACTAATGCTCGGTTTGAACTGCAGGAGATTGTCTTGACCATGTCTACATGCCTAAATGCACTGAGTTGCCGCCATGTGATTGGCTGCTTAGAAATTAAGTGTTAACGAGCAGTTGGACAGGTGTACCTAATAAAGTGGCCGGTGAGTGTATATTGTATATACACACAGTATATATACTGTATATATACACTGTGTGTGTGTGAGTGGGGGTGTATGTGTGTGTGTGTGTGTGTGTGTGTGTGTTTGTGTGTGTTTGTTTGTGTGTGTGTGCTTGTACTGGGTGTAGACGTCTCCAGACTTCTCCAGGAAGTGAGTTGGAGAGAGCCAGGCACTTGAAAGAGAAGTAAATACTCTGCTCCTGCTTCTGAGAGCAAATACCCAATTAGCTCTTTAAATTCACAAATGCATTGCTTCACCAATTTGAAATAGGTTGCGTGTATGCTGCACAAATTCAGTTTACTTTGGTCCCAGGGGCTGATGAACAGCCTGCATCACAACTGGAAGCCTGCCAATCAAATTGTAATCATTGTAATGCTATAGCAAGGACGCCAAAAGAAACACATGGAGGATTCAAAGACTTTAGTAATCTGCTGATGTCTTGGGCAAAAAAAAAAAAAAAAACTGGTTTCCAGCACTCTCTTGGACAAAATATGTGTGTTAAAACATAAAATTGGTAAGAATAAGTCAGCAAATTACTTGATCTCGATCCAGTGGTCATCAAGTCAAAACTGTGCCACTTCCATTCATTTTGAAATTCACCAGGATTCTAAGGATGTTGATGCCAAGGCTGAAAACCTGGCATCATGCTGCAGATGCTCCACATGCAAATATCCAATCAGTGTTGTGTGAAACCAAATCAGATTGCCAGGAAATAAAATCACCCTTCCCTGCCGTCATTACTCAACTCCTCCTCGCCTCCTCCTCTTCTGAGTCCTGTCATTGTTATTTCAGACGCATCTGTCATTTGAGCCAGCAAATAACCCGCAGTCTGTCCCTGAAGGTAACATTTAGTATCAGTGTCAACAATCAACATTAACACAAAGACGCAAAACAAGAAAACATAAAAGCTTTAAATACTTCTGCACACAGAAATACTGGAGGCAGATGGGACGGATAAAGGAGGAGGAAAAAATGAGTTGATTTGGATATATTTTTCATTTTCAGGAATCTGTGGTTTCACATTCTGACAAAGGGAACATCTCTGAAGTTGTTTTTATCATAACAGAGTAGCTCTCAAAATGCTCTACAGGCTGTTGCTGATGTCTGTAGATCAGCGGCTCCTGGCTCTATTGATCTTGTGAGGTCACCGTTGCCCACGTATGCATGACGACAGAGCAAGTCGGGATGGAGTCGGACACTAATCTACCCAGCATGCATTGGGCGGCGATCGCCGGTGATCGCCTCTGCGGCGACCTGGCTGGTCTCTGACCAGCCTAGTGATGGCTCATGACTTGAGATCGAACTGTCAAACCAGGCAGCGCTGGTCAAATACGAACCAAGACTCTAGTAGTGCATTTCTCATCGCAGATGTTTTCAGAACCATTTTGTTGTGTACTGTTTAGCTTTAAAATGATTACAGGGCTTGTCTGCGTCCTAACATAAACTCCTGTCTATCATTCTGTATCGGTCATTTTAATGCTGGGTTTTGCTTAGCTCTGAGCTCTTACTGGCTCCAGTTCAAAAGTACATCTTAAACCCATCCAGGGTTGGCAGCTTAAGTTGACATGACTCATCCGAACACTCTCATTGTTGTTACTGTGCAGCTTTGTTGTGTTCAAACATAAAACGGCTTACAGTTGGAGGGGCCGAGTTTGCTGAGCTTTTAAGCGAACAAATCACCTTGATGAAAACGCCTAAAATGACCTCATCTCAGTGTGCTGGCTCATATCCACATTGTCCCTCAGAAACTGACCTCAAAGCAATTACCCGGTACACAAAGCAACAGCATGACTGCTTTGAAGATATATAATAAAGTCTTGGATGAACTTAAAGCTGCAGCAAAAGCCACTTTCATTTTCAAGTTTCTTCCAGGGCAACAGATGCAATTTGAGGGGATGGAGCGCACAGCTAAGCAACAAGGTGGGGAAAAAATCAATAGCACTGAAAAGCTCTTCTGTCTAGACAATGGAGGCTGGGAGGCTTGATGAGGAGAACTGTGGCTGTGTGGCACAGGGGATGCATTTCTGTTGCGTGTGATCACTTTTAGTTGACAGAGAGAAGTTGCTGAAATGTAAAATGATTGTATTGACTTACATAATGTTTGTCATCATCCTCATTGTAGGCAAGTTTGACTACACCATAGGAGCCCTGCAATACAACAAAGAGATTATTTAACATATGTGGATATACAGCAACACAGTTAATAAGAATGCAACGCTGTACCCACGTTTTGTGGTTCAGTTCCACATTAAAACAACAAAACTGATTCCTAAAGCATCACTTTGAGAACAGACGAAATCTTTAGAAGCAGTTGGTGTTATGCACAGCCAAAAGTCCATTTGTGGGCTTTAGTCAAGAAACGCAAGAGTGTAAATTCTTCCAAATTTATGTAACAAAGTCAAATGTCACAGAGATGTTTGATATCACGGTTTAAATTCTGAAAACAAAATTTGAATATACTGTACATACATTTGAACATTAAAATATCTAACAGATAATGTTTTCCCTCTTTCCATCTGCTGTGAATAGGTACTTTGAATGCTGTATGCTAATCTAAAACATTAGCATGTTCCGGGCCTTGTTGTGTAAAATGATGTGCACTTCACTCAATTCAATTTGCCAGTTTTTCTAATTTTCATCTCTGCAGGCATAGTGATTTCCCCCATGTGTTAATCACAGAAGTGTTTCTCTCCAAGAGTTACATTTGGAAATGCAAAATGTGAGTCAGTCTGGTGTGCTATCCGATTTAGTAATTCTGCAGCTCTACATACATTAGTTCCATTGCACCCTTTGAATTTTGTCATTTTCATTTTCATTCCCTCCTCCTGACAATATACAATCTGGTTGGTCGTTCAGTCCAGACGGGGAATATCTCTATTATATAAGCATTTTCTACAGGCATTCATAGTCCTCATATAATTAACCCATTGGTGATCCCCTGACTTTTAATTTAGCACCGCCATGAGGTTGACATTTCCTTTTCCCACTTTATATTCAGTGCTTATCAAATGGTACAATGCTAACATGCTAAACTAACATCATGGACATTACCATATAAGCATTACCTGCATAATCTCACGTTAGCCTTGTTATTGTGAGCATGTTAGCATGCTGATGTCTAAGTACAGCCTCAGAGCTGCTAGCTTGGCTGCTAGCGTTTGGCTCGGTCTTCTTTGATAGTGAAATATATTACTAGAAAAGAAGAACTTCAGCAAGTACAAAAGTACATGTAGCCAATAATGCAGGCAATTGTAGGATAAAATATCAAATAACATTACTGGACTGTTGAAAGAGCTCGTTTTGAAGTATGTACTGTATAGCTAGCTAACTATACTGCAGATAGATAGGTGGTTTTCACTTGAATACGTCCAAAAACACACCCTCCTGTCTACATTATGTTATTATAACTATTATATTTACTAAAATGTAAGAATATGCAAGCAATATAATGAAGACAACTCAGACAACTTTTAGTGATGACATGCTGTGGATGTGAATCTTCTCACTTAAACTGAGCAAGGGGCCAATCTTCTCAAAGCTGCTGCTAATCTTCCAAACCACCCCAAAATGAACAAATGGCAAAAAACTCACCTTTCCAATCTCACTCTTCAGCTTATACTGGTTCAACTGGATACAGTCCTGTGATGGGGAGAGGGGGGCAATAAGAACTAAATCATCAACATTAACATGACAGAAAGAATTCTTTCATCATCTCAAGCAAAGAGAAACAGGGTAGAGTTGCAGGGACTAAACGTCTCTATAAAACGTGTACTGTATATATGTGTTGAGAGACATTTATTTCTGATATGTAGGGAACAATGCAGTCCATAGTTTCTGTTTACGGTCTGCAAATCCATTAGGATGCTACTGCTTAAATGGATGGTTTTCACTTCCATAGCAACCACTGCTACAGCACAGAGTCAGCCAGGGGCACGACAGAGGAGAGCAGACCACAGCAGGACACGGGGGGAAGCATTTCACAGGGGTGTGTGCTGAGTGGTGGGTGAAGGGACGGGGGGGAGACGGCGGGGCTGCGCAAACAGCAACGTCAATGAGCAGAAAGTGAGCAGTGATTAAAGTGTTTAAAAGCAGGAGCACATGGAGCTGTGGAGAAAATGGATTGGAAGCTGTTCTCTCATTACAGATGGACAGGGTGATGGCTTAGTGTGTGTGTGTGTGTGTGTGTGTGTGTGGGGGGGGTGGGGGGGGGGGCTGAACCAGAGCCTGGGGCTTGATACTGGGATGTGTTTACAGGATGAGAGGAGGTAGGAGGACACAGATGTAACAAAACACACGAGTGTGGCAGGGCTGAAAGAACTGCACGGTGCAGGGCACGACTTCACTCGCCACCAGGCAAGGTATTTTCAAAAATAGTTGGTTACATAATACTTTGGTTATGTAGCTCGTACTAAGGATTGCAGGAGATGGGCGGATTGTGCATTGGAGGGTTATGCACTCAGGTATGATGGTGTGAAGTACTGTGGGTAGGGATTAGGACAAAGGATGAGAGACGGAATAAAAGATGGGGTTTTGATCGGTGGGACTGAGAAAAGGATTGCTGTGATTGGTTGAGGAGAGATAAAGAGAATAAAGAAAATAGGGCGGCAAAGGATAAAGGGAAAGGCAAATGAGGAGAATCTAAAGAAAAGGGCAGTGGGAGGAATTATCTGAGTTGGGTTCAGTTAGCCAGCAGATGCTCAGTGGGCGCTGCACTGCAGTTAATACTCTGTCAGGACTGATGGATAAAGAGGGCCACGCAGACAGCCTGAAATACATCTGCCACACATGCACTTGAGTCAAACTCAAATGCTTTACTGGGCCAATCTTAGTCATATTTGACTATTGCTTTGTGTTACCAGCCCAGCCTGGCTGTCTTCCCTCAAACTCTCTATATCTCTCCATCCATTACTCAACAACAGGTCAATATCGGTGCATAACAAATACATCATTGCCTACTGTGGCGTTCAGAATCAATAGCCAGCCATGCTTTTCATTCTTATGATGAATAATAAGCAAGCCTGGCTCAGAAGGTGTGTAAAAAAGGCAACTTGTGTTTGATGGTATTTAAAGCCTGGAAGTGCTAAATCAGTTCCTCCACCAATCATTTTAAAATTAATTTTGATAGAAAGGTATTGTGGTATTGACCATTGTGTTAGCAGATGGTTTATTCTGTGTTGTTTTAATATGCTGGGTGCAAATGGAAGAAATCTGCAGAATTAACTTATGGCACAAGGCAAGAAGATCATCCAAAAGCGAAAAGATGACTTATCTCTCTTTACTTTTACATTTACTCAAATATTACATATTAAATGAACACACGGACTCAATTCTGTATGTCTCCAGTATCAACCATTGCTGTACTTGACAAGGTTAAAAATATGCACATAATTTACTGCACTAATGTACTGTGAAGAACAAGACAGTAGCATTTATCTTCGCCCAGGGGGATGAGAAAGTTTTTTAAAATTGGTTTCTGTTGCTGTTTATAAGTAAGTCAGACATGACAGATACAATGGACAAGACTGAACTTCTCAGAGGAAATTTCTGCAAGAGACTCTAACACGCTCTAACACACTTCACACCGTTAACTCACTGGTATGTCAATGTCCAATATTGTCATGGACATTTCTATTCCTTACTCCTATAAAGAGGAAAGAATTTTAATTGTTATCCATTTAGATGTAATACAAAATGGCTGTTAATAGAAATACAAGCAGAGAGGGGACTCATCAACCATAAAATGCACAAATCTATTTAACAAAATGGACATTTAGTTTGTGTGGCTCATTTCCTAGTCTGTGTACAGCTGTCCATCCATGTTAGCGTGTCTATAAATGCATTTCCCCATTTATTTTGTTTGTCTCATTTTTCTTCATCATTTTCAGTTATTATCTCATATTGTGGGTGCGTACATCCCTGGGATTGATATATATATATATATATATAAAATAACACATTTCACACAAATCATTATGCTCCCAAATACTGACAAAGAACATTTCTAACATTGACCCTGTTATTTTGGGTGGTTTTCTCTGCCTTTTCTTAATCCTAATTTAACCCACACATCAGAGAATTGAATTTGTTCTAAAAATTCTTCCTGAGGAAAGAGAAAATTATACACATTACATGTGTGTGTACAAAATAGAGTAAAAGACAATATGAAATGTGATGGGAAATTCAGAAGTGAGAAACCAAAGATGAGTTGTCTGCAACACAGAGAAAACAAAAAGAGTGCTTCTGTTAAACCATTATATAAACTATAGACACAGTGTTTCCTCATGTGGCTTAGGACACCACTTCCTAAACTGTCTGGGTGGACATTTGTATGTCTACAATAAGGATGGGGAGATAAAAGAAACTGAATAATGAAAACGTGCACGTGTAATTCCTATACACTTTCCCGTTTGGGTAACTGCTGTAATTCTAAGTAACAAAATATCAGCCTTAACAGATGTTTATGTATGCAAGAAATGCTTCACTCTCTCTCAGCGGTGTCATCCTGTAGATCCAGTGAGAACAGGAAATACAGGCAACATGAGTATTTTTACTACTCTACTTGCTGATTTGGCAAGATGTTTTGAAATCAATGCGGTTGGGCTTAACGCTGCCTCCAGTGCACCTACACTTAATATGGTGTCTATCCCTGGGGGTTTGTCAGCTAACACTGGCCTCCCTGAAACTCTGGAAAGAAGGCAATAAAGCAGATAATCTCTTTAACACCTCTGAAACTCAATCTCCTTATTTACTCAAGGTGCAGTAAGGTTTCCAGCATAACAGCCAGCGAGAGGGGACCTGAACTGTACTAGTGTGTAAAATACAACAGGAAAGCTATTAGCTGTCACCGAAGTTGTATCAATTGTCTTATTAGTTATACAGGCAGACATGCACACACACAGGAAATCAAGCAGAAATATTCCAAATGATTACCCAAGGAAATATTTAGATGCTCTGCCCCCAACCTCCACTACTTCAATGGTGTATCACACAGCACAATGCCAGCCAGAATGCATTAAATGTCAGTCTGATGGGTCAAAAGTACTCTTGTCAAAGACAAAGTCGGAACAAAATGCTGTCACATGTAAGTGAAACAAACATCGGCTCACAGTGCAGAGCATCTAGTATTATATAGGCTGGACAACAGTGACATAAGCGGAGATTATAATGCATCAACATGAATAAGCTAATACACAGAGGCATGTTTCCACGAAGGGTGCTTATGGGAGACTAGTGTGCACCTGCTCACGCTTCCCTCTTCCGGTCATGTTGTCCACTGGCCTTCTGCTCCGCTTTCTTTGGTGATAATGCAGAGATATTGAGCAAGTATATCTAGTTATGATGTATAACTGCTTTCCTCAGCTCAATGGAGCTGTTTATTCTCAGTTTGTATTACACTCCCTGCTATCACACCACATGTCACACCCAACTGCAGAGAATCATGTTAGCATATGTCCAAATCAGAGGAAATCAGATGTTGATCATTAAAGAGGGTATAGGTGTTTTGATATAGGTGGACAATTTAAGCTTTTTGATTGTTTTTGGATTTGTTAGCACTCCACTTCCCAGATGTCTCGCCTTTAAACAGTGTGGCCATTATTGCCTTTATAGCTATTTATCACAAATGTCATGCTGCTTCTGCAAACAGCTTAACAGTGACAGCCCACTTTTTGAACGACTCTGGTTCTGTAAGTGATTTTCCCCATTCAATTTTTCAATTGACTTTTCCAAAAATGCTTTTGTTTGAGTTTTACGTCTGGAATCAAGCCAGCTTGGACAAATTGATTACTATTGAAGAATTAAGAGTGGCAGTACAGAATATGCAAAAAGGAAAATCAGCGGGTTTTGATGGGATTCCCCCTGAATTTTATGTGACTTTTTGGAACAGCTGGGCCCTTTCCTTCTTGACATGATTAACTTCTCTATTGAAAAGGGCGGATTTTAAAGGGACGTTAACACAAGCCTAATTCCTTTACTCTTGAAAAAGGATAACGATCCTACAGAGTTTTCTAGCTATCGACCTCTGAGTCTGCTTAACGCTGACATAAAAATCTTTGCAAAGCTCCTAGCCCATTGTTTGGAGTCCCATACTATGTCAAAACTAGTGAACCCTGACCAAACAGGATTCATAAAAACGAGGCTGGCAGCAGATAATGTTAGATATTGCCTTTTTCACATTGCTGATGCAGCAGAAGACAGCAAGACCCCAATGTCACTTCTCCCTCTTGACGTAATGAAAGCCTTTAACAGACTTGAGTGGTCATTTTTATGGTCAGTCTAAGAGGTGATAGGCTTTGGTAACACGTTCATTGGTATGATTAAAGTTATGTATTCTAATCCCTCAGCCGGAGTCTTAACAGGACGCACCTCCTCCTCTTTATTTCCAGTTTATAGATCCTCCCGCCAAGGCTGCACCTTGAGTCCTGGATTATTTCTTTAGAGCCACTGGCTCAAGCCATACGATTATGGTGTCACCAACATGCATTCGTAATACACAGCATCATCTCTCATTATTTGCAGACGATGTTTTGGTCTTTTTAGAAAACCCCTCTCAGTCTCTTCCTCACCTTCTATCATTATGCGAGGAGTAGGGAAGCTTATCAGGCTGTCAAATTACTGGCCAAAGTCTGAACTACTTTATTTAAATGATCATGCTCGCAATTCAACCATCTCTGCCAACATGCCTATTGTTAAGCAGTTTAAATATTTAGGCATTGAGGTCTTCCCCTGCTTAAACCAGATTATTAAACATAATTAATTATTTTGTTGTTCTGAACAGCGTTTTGAAGGATATGGAAAAATAGATGGGTCTCCCCATGTCGATTCTGATGGCTGATAATCAAACCTTGTGGAGAAAATGAATTCCTCACCTGAGCGTCTGAGATGGACACACGCTTAGACTCCACGGTGGGCCTGCGAGCCACACGAGGGGATATGTGCGTGTATCCTCCTCCAGAGCCTGACAGGTAAGTGCCTCTCTCCTGCAGTGATAACTTCCTCCCAGTCAGGTGTGGCCGCGGCGCACAAGTCTTCTTGGCCTGAGCGGCGTCCTGCTGAGCCCTGCCATTCCTCACGCCGTTGGATGCAGAGCCGCTGGAGTCGTCCGTTGTCAAGGCAGCCATGTTGTCTGTGAGACTGCAGGTCTGTTTGTCAGAGCTGGGGTCCAGCATCTCACGGCCAGGTTCACTGCTCATAGCCATGGTGGGCGGGGAGGTGGGAGCGGCGCTGGAGCAGGTTGCAGGGAGAGTACTGGGGAGCGCCCACCAGCATCAACGTGAGCTGGGACAGCCTCCAGTCGCAGCGTTCCACCACAGCTGGAAGAGAAAGAAGAGGCTGTGAGCGGAGTTAGCTGCAGTGATAAAATTGTAATTTCCCCTTGTGGGATTAATAATGTATGCATTATTATTATTATTATTATTATTTAGCGTGCTAACGTTTACTCATTAGCACTAAAATCAAAGCTGAGGCTGATGGGAGTGTTTTCTGTTGTTTGGTCATAAACCAAACTAATTAAGACCTGATTATAGCGCCAACTACTAGGTATGGATGACCAAAGTCAACATTATATAAATGTCTGTACCAAATTTCAATTCTTGTGGAGATATTTTATTGAAAAGCACATTGTCCTCCAGCTGGTGCAGCCAGAGGGAAAAGCAAAGGGATCACCAACGTCATAAGGGTACATCGTCTGGGAAACGTAACAGTCTTCACAAAACGTCATGGCAATCCATCTAATAGTTGTTGTAAGTGGTGGACTGAGTGACACTGCCACCCCAAGAGCTACACCGCTAGCATGGGTAAAGGGGTCTGCTCTTTTTCTTTTATAATGTTTTGAGAACTACTTCATGTTCATTTATAACAATAAGTTAGCATACTGGATATATTTATTGTACACATGATCTCATGACTTTGTTAAATGTTGTCTTTTTGAGGTGTTAGTTACGTGAGTTCATTTGATTGGTTTAGCTCAGTGGCATTTGCCTTATGTTCTTGGTCATCGAGTCTAAAAGCTGCTTGTCAGCCACATAAAAATTATCACATTAGAATATCATATATATGGTCAACTATATTGCAAAATCTGATTTTGTCCATATTATCAGCCTAAATGGAAAAGTGGCATATTACACTTCCATTACATGTAAATTAAAACCTTTGCATTCTATCACAGATGGTTGGCTGGCCGCATCTTGCAGCGAGAGCACCTGCGAGACAGACGTTTAATCAACCAGTCTGATAAAAGAGAAAATGCCATCTCTCTTTGTGTGGATGGCCTGGTGTGTCAAGTTACTTACAGTAGACATGCGTTCATAAATTAAAATAAATGTTCCCCTGATAAAACCCAACCCAAATGCTGCAAAGCTAATTATGTTTTTTGCTCATGGCTCCCTGTATGCCCATGAAATGGTCGTGGGTGGACTAACACACAAAGAAATGCACACATGAAAACCACAGAAGGTTTGTGTGCATATATTATGTGTCCATACACCCAGACATTTAGGCAGAATTTGTTTCTTGTGCTATTTCTCTTTTATATTTAATAAAAATCAAATCAGCAGCAAATTGCCCCAGTCAGGGAATTTCAAAGCTCTCTAGTATATCTGGTTGAGGTTTTGTTCTGCAGGTGGAAGAACACAGACATACGAAGGGAGCCTATGCCCAGCCATACAAGGAAAAGGACCGGCACTCAAACATTATCCATCTATGTAACAGCGGGAATCAAGAGGAAAAGTGTGTTTTTTCTGCCTAATACAAAGTCAGTTCTGTTCTGTGGGTATTAGACAAGAAATGGTCAGTAAATGGGCCATGTTATGCTATTCCTGAAGTATGTCAGGAAGGTAGTGCTTCAAATAAAAAATAACAATGTTCCACTTTGTCCAGGTGGGTCAAACTCATTCATTCATTCATTTGCATAGCCATGGCTCCAACCAACTGCAGTGTATCACATGTATTGCCCTGCTAGCATGGCTCCAGGGATGGCACACACCAGTTTGGTCCAGACTGAAATATCTATAGGATGGACTGCGGTTAAATTCTTTAGACATTCAGGTCTCCCAGAGGATGAATCCTAATCATTTGGGTGATCCACTGACTTCTCTTTTAGCGCCACCACCGGGTCCACATTTGTGGTTTTAAGTGAAATCTCTCAACAACAAATGGATGGATTTCAGAGAATTTTGTATGGGCATTGATTTGTCCCGTCAGACTTCAGTAGTACTTTGGTAAATACTGTACCTGTAAAACCAACAACATTCCAATCAACTTTGGTTGTACTTTGTGGTTTGTGCTAATTAGCAAATGTTAGCATGCTAACACGCTGATGTAAGAAAAACTGCTGAACGTCAGCGTGTAAACATTTGCACAACTTAACACAAAATACAGCTAAGACTGTTGGGAATGTCAGTAATTGTTCAGGTATTTGGTCATGAATTGATGTATTGAATAAATTCAAAACTAATGATAGTGCTTTATGAAGTGTAGTCTCACAATGCCAGACCTTCCTCCACAGAGCTGCGGAGGAGGGTCTGGCTAGTCCACAGAGCATTTGTGTATAGGAGATAAACTTGCTCTGGTTTATTGGCATTTATTTCAACCAATCACAATCGTCTTTGGCTGCGCTAAGGGCTGGACGCAGGGAAGGAACATGTTTTGGTGAAATGTGCACATAGGGAGGCGAGCTCTGGAATTAAAATGGCTGTCGAGTGTGTGTTGAGGATTTTACTAAAAAAAGAAATATATTTTGATTAACGGTTTAGCTTCTATTGACATGGGGCAGAACCTCTGGCGGCACCGATGCGATCCCCTAAATGGAACGTCGTCGATATAGACTAAATGAAACGTTAAGGGATCACCAAAGTTATTACAGTTCATCCTGAGGGGAATATGACTACTACTGTACAACTAGTAGTAGTTGTAATAGTGGTAGTAATATTTTGGATACAGGGTTGTAGTCTCACATTGCCAGACCTTTCTCCACAGCGCTGCGAAGGAGGGTCTGGCATGTCCTCACAGCATACTGGGATGGGAGAAAAACATAGTACCTATATAGTACCATATACTACCTGTAATATAACTACTAAAAGTAAGATGGTAGGTAGGTGACATTTATAACAGTGTGATTACAAAAATATATCCATTAAGTCCCAATTTATACAAGTATTGTGGCTTCTCATGAATGTTCTATTGGGACACACACACACACACACACACACACACACACAAACACACACGGCTGTTATTCAATCTATGTATGTAAATTGCGAGTGCAGGAATAGAATGTCTTTTAAATGTCAGCGGTGAGACGGACGGCATTGTTTGACTCCTGACTCATTTCAGCAAAAGCAAAAGAGGAAGCATCATATTTTCTTAATTCCTATCACAACTAGTGATTATTAACCACTCAGCCCGCTGCAGGTGTGAGCAATGTCCTGGTAGGCTCCAGAGGCTGGTGGGAGGCGGGGGGAGCAGCAGTGGTCTGCTTTGTAATTGTAATTTCAGATTCAATTGGTTTTTAGAAGCAGGTTCATTATGGAGGACAACTTATTTTAATTTTTCATGGCATCCATCCATTTTGTCAAATGGTAAAGACAAAGTTAAACCCTTTTGCCCTCTATGTTACACAGCTGAGACACATAGGGTTAAACTGTTAAATGTCTTTTTATAATAACTGCAAAATATTATTTGAAGTTGATACATATTTTGGTGAATGTTCAGTCTTGTTTTATTTTATAACTGTATATATTATTGGAGCTGAGGAGGTAGTGTAATGGAGATTTCATTCCAGCCCTGATATCCACCACCACTAAATTCCCACACATCACATCAGTTTTCACATGCATGCATTTAAGGCTTATACCATCTTCAAGCAATGCTCCAATAATCTACTCATCTATTCAATCTTTATAGTTATATTTATCAGATATATTTTTTTAGTCATCTTCATTTTTTACCACTGTCGGGAACTGTTAAATAAATGACGCTAGAATAAATCAAAGCGCTTGATGTCTTATCTGCATGATAAAACCGCGTTCGCAGAGGAACACAGCCAGATCACTCGGATGTTTAACAGACAAAAGTTTAACACATAAGTAACTTCCTAACTGTAATTCCACTTTTATCATTTCTACACATTGTGTGGGCGATTTTCTGTAGGACACAAATAAAGAAGATTTAAAGGCCATCTGCTTCAGTGAACCCTAGTTATCCTTTGGCCAGTAGCAGTGAGGCAGAAGGGGGGGGGGCACCAGCTGCATGTTTTTAGCCTATGGGGCAGTCTATATGACACTGCACCACGTTTTCTCCAATAGAAGGGCACACTGGGGGCAACAATGTTAGAGAGCAATGCTGAATCTGTGGAGTACTCAGATATACCAGTGAAGTCACACATAATATTAGGGGTATGACAGATTAAAGAGACTATTACTATTAATATTATTTTTCTTTCTCTCTCTTATTTCTTTTATTTAATTATTTAGTTGTTTTGGGGAGGGGTCATCTGGTATTTGTTGTATAATATATACTTGTATTGGCATTTGGAAGACAATTTATTTGGGTCTACTTAATATTTCCTGTGGTGTTGTGTTAGTTGTGCAGGTGTAACGACAGAGCTGGATGTTGCTGTGAAAGTCCTCCTGTGTGTCACTTGTATGAATGTGTGATTGTTTGACCATACGCAGTGCTTTGATCATGTAGCCGCTACGCCTGCCCGTTAATATACGTAAAAAAAATAATAATTACGATGTTTTTGACTGATATTGCAATTGTGAAATGATTCACAATATTGGAAAAAAGGATACTTTTTGTATTATCCTCATTATAAAATATTAAACAAAAATGTTTTACATTCTCATAGTGTGATTTTTTTTGTCTGTACCAAACTGAATTTTTCTTTAGTCTGTAGGACAGGCACCAAAATACTTCACTCAGAAGGGTTTAACAAATAGTGCACCCCCCCTTTGCGATTTGGATATTGCTCTAATCCATATTGCGATTTTGATAAAATTGCAATTAAGTTTATTTTCCATATTTAAAAAAACTGAGCTACACAAAGAAACACATGCTCCGTATTCTGCTGTTAATGGAAGATTAATTAGGAAGAGTGACACTTTCAAATATCAATATTTCAAGCTTATATAATTGTGCGACATATTCCTTTAACTAGGTAAACAAACAGAGGGGGTGTAACATGGGAAATGGATTGATTTAACCCTAGGACCACATCTGAAAATGAAGTGTTTTCAATAGCTGCCATCTTTCAACTAGGAGATGGAGAAGCCAATTACAGTAAGAGGAGAGAGAGGGCTGCAGACGGTGAACAAATGATTTTATTTGGGCTCCATTAGAAAACCACTTTCACCTCTAACCTGGCTTTTGTTTTTGTGTGCAGAGCAAACAGCAAACAGAGACATCCATGGCCAAAATCAATTATTTGCTGGCAAGAAACGTGCAGCCTAACACACCCAAAGAAAATCCTTTATCAACTTGTTATCCATATGTATATTGGTCCTGCAGGTTTTGATGTTTTTCTGTATTTCCTCTGGGTGGGGAAGTGCAAAGAGCATGCTCAGCAGATACAGCCAGAATTTAACAGCATGCCTCCTAGTTCAGCTGTTAAAAGTGACACAGTGTTTATCTGTGTAACTGCAGTGTGCAGACATGTTGAGAGCAGAGAGCATGCAGATCCACCAGAGTTCAGAATGCCAACACAAAGAATGCAGACATACGGCCTAAAAAGAGGGACATCCGGCGGAATTTCTGGCAGCACCTGAACAATCCCAGAAGTGGAACGTCATCAATATAGACTACGGGACTGTAGTAGTCATGGTTACAATAGCTAACTGGAAACGATTGTGATCGTGGTTTTTAAAACACTGACTGTCAGTTGGAAGCAGTAAACAAACCGTGTTCTCCTGTGTTAAAGGAATGTTTCTTGCATTCATTTTGCATCGAGTCCACTTCACTGTCTTGCCTCTGTGAAATTTCTGACTGCTGACCTGCAAAGTGCATCACTATTATACACAGACCTAGAAAACATACTGAAAGGTAATGTAACCGCAGCGAGTAAATGTCAGCTGATCAAAAGGAATCAAACAGGTTACAGTATACGTCTTATCTGACCTTTGACCCCTCCTATGCCTACAGAGAGGGCTAAATTATGAATGCTTACAGTGCTGCTCATGCTGAGGCAGTGTGCGTGTGCATACACCAGACTGTCGGATCTCTGTGTCTTCTGTGCAGGCTTGGGACTCAGCTGGGTTCCATTTGCATCTTGGTGCTGATCAAAAGTTGATTTCAGGGCCAGAAGGACCATTAGGGTAGACTTTATCGCTAGGCTGCACTCCAGTGGCTTTGCACAGCTTTATTTATCATTTATCTCCACAGTTCCAGCATTAGAAAACATGCAGAGCTTATTAAAAGGACAAATGTCAGGAATAATTGTGTCTAGTTAAAGGGCACAGTTATTAAATTAACTTCATTCAGTGTAAATTTTGTGTGTGGGCGGTGGGGGGGCCTCAGTACCGATGTTATGATGTCAAACCTGAACATATACTATTTAATTTTTGACCATTTATGTCACTTGCAAAATAACAACGATTCAGTGCTCTCCATCCAGTACTCGTAGTCTTGGCTCGGTGGAAGTCAAGCGATAATAAAAATCCTAACTAATAAAATTATATATGGCAGAGAGCATTTTGTTCATCAACAAAATTTGACTGCAGGGTTTTACAGACTACAGACACCATCCTCCCCAGCCTTTATTCGGTTTTAATCACAGGCCACAGTCAGCCTGAACCAATACATATGTCTGGTTGATAGCAAATCAGAGCTCTCTCACACAAAAGAGGTTTTTCCTCCCTGCTGCTCCACTCTGCCTGGACCCACAGGTAGATCAGGCCCGTCTCCTGTCGCCCTCCGCTGTCACATTTCATCTAACTCTAACAAAGCACAGGTCACATTAACTACGGGGAGGTTAATGTGACCTGTGGGACTTGCACGAGACAAAGGGGTGGAAATCCTGGAATTTGCGGCTCCTGCTGGATGATAGAGAGAACCTAGGGAACAGCTTGTACAGACAGACACACACACACACACACACACACACACACACACACACACACACACACACACACACATCTCACCAGCAGTCGCAGAGAGTAGACTACAGTCCCAGAGCACAATCGGGATTCCATCTAATAAATACCTATCATCCTGAAAGTGCTCTGTGCCACTGAAAAGGAACTTAGTCTTTGAAAGAAATGAAAAGAAAATACACTGTGGTGAGGTTGCTTTTTCAGAATAAGTGAAACATTCTAACTGGAATAAATGTAGTCCTATTCATAGTTTTGCTGCACAAACACACATTTTTATGAAAAGTGTGCTGTCGTTACTGTGTGTTAATCAACTGTCCTCCAGAAAAAGCAGAGCATCAGTTGTTTGTGTACACAGGAGACCACCGCTTTGCCTCGTCTTCCCTACCGACACTCCACGCTGGTTACTTTGAACCTTGACCACGGCCGTTCCCAACAGTTATAAAGTGGTTAGAATTGTGACAATAACGTTAAGAGTCCTCTAAGCTTAAAAAGTTGTAATCTTAACCCAACCAACCTTACCCATTTAGTTTATTTATCCTAAGCTACAATCGTTCCCTGAACCTAACCAAGTTGTTTTTGTGCTGAAACTTACCCAACATCTAAAAAACACACTGATGTGTGTAAAGTTCTTAACAAAATCAGTACCAGATCAGTAAAGGGTATTATTCTTAAAATGCTGACGTCATCCTGTTGATAAGGGGCATCAGACTAGTCTAGCTATCCCTAGACCAAGCCAAGCCAGAAAACACAATATGTATCGTCCTAAAGGGCATGGACCAACAATGTATTTGCTTTTGTTGATGTCATATTGGCTGCAGCCAAAAACACACTATGAGATTAGTGACACGAATTCCATCAGTAGGCTACCCAACCAAATGTCTCCCCTTCTGCTCCTGAGTTTTGGACTTGAATAGATAAATATAAATGTGTTTTTGCAGAACATTATGATGTCACAGTGAAGTTGACCTTTGGGATATAAAATGTCATCACTTTATCATTTATACCATTAGACATTTGTGTAAAATGTTTTCATAATTAGCATAAGAATTCTTAAGTTACGACCCAAACCACCAAAATCAAAATTTAATCTCTTCATATCTGAAGAGATTTCCTCCAGGGGTCCTGAGATATCACGTCCACAAAAAAGTTCACCGGTATAGAGGCATAAAGAGTCAGTATGTACACAAGAACACAATGGGCGTATGTTACATAGGCTGCTATGGTTTAAGTGCTGAATAAGCAAATAGAGCCCAGCTCATGGCTCACACAAAGACTCCCCTCTTCATATTGCTGGTGATAATCAATTACAAGTGACAGCTCAGGAAGTTCATGTCTGTCAGCAAAACCTTGCTTTAAACACACAGACACCAGCACCATAGCTGCAGTCCTTTACAGTAGAAACCCCTTTACTGTGTGTTCCCCTGTCACAGACTAATCCCTGGAACTCTTTAATTCAATCCAGAGGATTAACACAGCGCTATACGATACACAATTTGCTGTATCCATAAACCTGTTAAAGCCATTCTTGTATAGCCAATCAATGTGATGTGCTCTCCAGGCTAGACACTGGACACAGGATCCATAAAGGCGAATCAATCTGACTAGACAGAAATACACTCTGGGACAGTCCCAACCAAATCCAGGGCCCCCCTCTCTGAGGTGGGCTGCCTCGGGCTATATTAAAACCCAGGATTACTCAGGATATACTGTAGGAGTGTAAAGTGGCAAGCTGGGTGAGCCAATTATTTCTCCTGTACTCACACATAGACAGTGAGTCTGCAGCTTCCAGCATGGCTGACCTTTCTGGAATTCTAGAAATGTTGCATGACAAGGGTCCCTCTAATAAGGTCCAACCAGACCCTGATTGCCCCTCCCTCCAGACAACAGATCTGGAGGGAGATCTGCAGATATGTGTTTTTTTCAGGTGGGGCAAGAACAAATCGGATTATTATTTAACACCATTACTCATTGACTTTTGGAAAGATGTTGCACTTGTTAAGCCTACAAAACAGTGAAACACTTAAACATACAGTATAAAAAGTGAAAACACCTTGGACTGTGATTTTCCCTTAATACTTTTCCCATATTAACAATTATTTTTTATTCAGAACACAAGACAAAATAAGAGAATACCTGCAAAATGGAAACGTACTGTGCAAAATAATTGTTTTTCTCAATAACATTGTGTTTGTGATCGCAGGAGCCCAAATCAAAATTACAATCAAAATTTGATTAATTGTATTAATCCTCTATTTTAGAAAGAGTTAGTAGCATAGGTAGGGCTGTGTCCCGGATAGGCACGGTCAGAGAGGCTGAAAGAGTTCCTGTTATACAGATAAAAAACCCAGTGCAGCCATCTTTAAAATGCCATTAAAAGCACGTCATGATGCTGGATACCTGTGACGATGTGAACCTGCAGAGCATTTATCTCTTGCTGCCAAAAATGAGAAGCCATTTATCTTTTCCACTGGGAGTGATACTCGGTGCCCTCTAAATCCCAGAGTCAGAATATCCCAGTGATCTCTATCACTTCTAGAAACCTGCTGCAGCTTACTCTCAGGCACAGACTCAATAAATATACATACATTACGAGTAAGGGCTAAACCTAATTCATAAGCACACATGGCATATTTTTTATCGGCTTAAAAAAGGAGATATGATATATATGGATTGGCGTGTCCATTAGCTGACCAAGATTTAAGTGAGACTTTACTTATA
This sequence comes from Etheostoma perlongum, assembly GCA_026937815.1. Taxonomy (NCBI): domain Eukaryota; kingdom Metazoa; phylum Chordata; class Actinopteri; order Perciformes; family Percidae; genus Etheostoma; species Etheostoma perlongum. The sequence continues at coordinate 28,245,367 of CM049383.1, forward strand.
GTGCGTTCCATTTGTACTTAATAGTCGGATTTTCCAAGGTCAAAGTCGGAAACACGCTCCCTGACCTCGGATATCTGAGCTCGGGAACTCGGACAAACCATCGAGTACGTCGAGTTCAACATCCAACATGGCTGTTACAGCTTTAGTAACATCCAGTGATTTGCACTTCTGTCTCATTTGTGTCTCACTAAATCGTACATACAGTCCTGTTCATTTTCTACACAGTATGTGGACCTACTGTTAATCTGTTTTATGCACACAACAAACAGTGTAATGCGTTGTTTTCAACTGGTGTTGCTAACAGTGGCTAAACTGGTTAGAGCAAAACCCACAATGAAAAATCAGGAGATGTAAATGGAACGCATTCAATGTGGGCGTGACGTCATTCACCGCTCCAGCTTCCAAGGTAAATGGAACGCACTATTAGGCACAGCGTTGCTTTACGCTAAATTATCAATCATCAGCGGGCTAACATGCTCACAATGACAATGCTAACATGCTGTACAGGGCCAGAACTTTCTTGACCCCCTGCCACAGGTGGATTTTTACCAGCTACCTTTTTTGCCTCATAAAGGTGAAAAACTGAAACTGCTGTGTCTCTGTGATCCGATCCTGTACTATTCATAGTATAAGGTGACCAGATTTCTCAGACAAAATCCGAGGACATTTTCAGCTCAGAAGCATATATACCTCCAAAACACGTCATGTTTTTAATTTTTGTAAAACTTAAAACGGGAACACTAGACCTAGAGCTGGATATCGGATACAATATGCTTGATTGGCTCCGTTTGGTCAGAGTTTTCTTTCTTTCATTCCAGTTTCGGGTCTGTCAATCACAGTGAAAACCGGGGACATTTCCAGGGACAGATCCAGCCGGGGACAGGTCACCAAAATTGGGGACTGTCCCCGGAAACCGGGGGACGTCTGGTCACCCTATCATAGTAGCCTACTCGTGGACATTGCTGTAGTAGGGGGGCCCGCCTCGATAATCCAGCATGAAGGCATAATTCTATCCTGGACACATTCACACGGTTTGATAAAGTACCGATAGTTACGCATCTGAATCACTCGATTCTCATTGGCTACCAGGTACTGTATGTTTACAACAACGGGATGTAGCACCCGCTGCTGTACTGCGCATGCAACACACACACACACACACCCCTCGATTTATAGTTAGATGCCTTTCACTAAAAAACAAAAATGTCAAACTCATAGCGTTGCTAGAGGAAAAAAGGTATGGGTTGGGAACCGGAGGGTTGCTGGTTCAATCCCCGTATGGACCAAAGTATGTTGGTGGACTGGTAGCTGGAGAGCTGCCAGTCCACCTCCTGGGCACTGCCAAGGTGCTCTTGAGCAAGGCACTGAACCTCCAACTGCTTGGGCAACCCCCCCCCACTCTGACATCTCTCCATTAGTGCATGTATAGGTACTGAGCATGTGTGTGTGTAATGTGTGTAATAACAATAGAGTGTAAATTGTAATTTCCCCTTGTGGGACTAATAAAGTATACATTATTATCATTATTATTATTGATTAAGTCAGAGGATCACCAATTCATCTTATGGGGATGATACTGTACGTGTCTGTGCCACATTTCATGGTGAACCATCCAATACTTGTTGAGATATTTCACTGAAAACCACACTGTCCTCCTGCTGGTGGTGCTAGAGGAAAACTAGAGACACCAAAGTCCTTGGGGTACATCATTTGGGTACAATGAATGTCTGGACAAAATTTCATATTTCAGTCTGGACCAAAGTGATGGCTGACTGACATCACCATCCCTAGATCAAAACATTTTGATAGTTATCCAAATAACCCAAAACCTTCTCAAAGCCAACACTAATCTGAACCAAATACACCGTTCCACTGGTGGTGCGGGCCATCTTGTAGATTTTACGGTCAACAACATTTCCCGGAAAGCCCAAAAGACATCAGTGTTTCCAGTATTTACGGTCTGACATCTGTTTTATACATTTGCAGACCCACACACACACTGTCAGGATGATCTACAGTGACACATAATGTCATCATCACACAGCACATACTGTACACAGGAGTTTTACCCTCTGTGTGCCATTTTACACCTACGAGTGTGTGTGTGTGTGTGTGTGTGTGTGTGTGTGTGGTCTAACAGGTGTTACCTGACTGTGTGTGAAGCCATGCAACACAATGTTCTCAGCTTCACACTGTGAGTAATGCTTCAAAGAAGATTAGACACATAATTACACTTGGTGTTATGGCCATATATATATATATCATATAAGTTATCAAAGACTGTAGTCAGTAGTAATCTGACTTCTATCCTCTTTGACTCTTAGTTTGATTGTGAGGTTAGTCACATGTAAACTTCACTACTTTCTGTACCAGCTGAAGTGTTTGCTCCTTTCTGTATTTCAGAGAATCATCACTGCAAAAGAGGATGAACAGCACTTTACTCTGGCTTATCGCTCTCTCACAGCATTTAAACATCAAAACAAAATAGTAATTTTTCTTAGCTCGTTATCTCTATGGAACAGGTTTCTGAATTTGCTTTGGGTGGTATTATTCCTATAAAAAAAAAAAAAAAAACAATCAGACTTGAGGCTGTATTCTTAGTTTGGTGAAAGGTCACAGACAGAATACTATGGAGGCGTTGCCATTAGAAACCGCTGGGATCACAGATGGAGCAACTGTTTAGCCCAGCAGCCCGAGCATTATTTACATTACTTATGGATAATTTGATTAAACATCCTCATCTACATTTCTTATGAGTTGTTGTGATACATAAGTGGCACAATGTGACGTTTACAGTCAAAGACAAAGGTCTGATCATAACATCATCTTCTACAGCTGCCACGATTAGCCGTTTAATTTATTAGTCCGTCGGCAGGAAAAAAAATAAAATTTTATACCAATTTTTGCTCATGGTACTGCATCTGCAACTTTATTACTTATTGATTTTTATCTCTTTTCAAGCAAAAATGCTGTTTTCAGCCCATCAAGATGAAGATTTTCTGCTTTTCTCTTTTTAATAAACTACATATCTTTGGTTTTTAGACTGTTGGTCCGACAGAACAAGACATTTGAAGGTATCTTCTCGGATGGATATTCTTCCCCAATGTCTGACATTTTAATAAAATCAGGAAATTATTCAATAATGAAATTTGTTAGTTGCAGGCATATGCAAGTAAAATCAGCTCTGATACAGTTTGTGAAGGACCAGAGGGAAGATACTGTAAAGCAGGTTGAGATGATTTTTTTTTAAAGATTCACTTATTTTTTCCTGGGTTTTTTAACCAGGTTTTTTTTTTAAAGGTTTTTCTCCTGTTATAACTGAACTATTATTTTGTCCTCTCCAGGCTACCAAAGAGCAACGGAACATAAAGCGTCTACAATTCAGCAACCTTACAAATGACTTCTTTTTTTTTTGCACACAACGCTCAATTTCTACAACACTCCATTTTACAAGCTGGGATTTGACTTTCACTGACAGCAGTAACTGACTGATGTGAGCAGCTTTCTACTTAGCCCTCATCTCATGTGCCAGTGTCATTTTAGAGGGCCAGATTCTTCTTGAGAAATACAACTATTTCAGGCCTCTGAGCAGTGAGCGTCTCATTCCTTTCATCAGTAACGTTAGCGGCAGCATTGAAGAGAATCTCATTCTTCACACTGGTGCGAGCTACAAAGAGAAATTTAGATGCAGGAGTCAGGAGAGGGGAGACGAGGTCGGTCCATTCTCCAGAAGTGGATTGGATGTGAGGAACGGTTTGCTCACTAAAAAAAGTTGCTTTCTCAAAAGAAGTCCACTAGTGTCCTGGCCTAGGATCAGATTCTGCTTCTCTACTCTAGGATCATCAAAAAGACAAGCAGCTCTGCTCTTTCATGCAATAGCTTCATCCACACAGAGGGATATCTCTAGGGGCCAGAGCAAGAGTAAAGACAGAAGAGGGGACTACTGTCAACGCAGATCTTGGTTTGATCTAGGTTTAAGCTTCTTCTCTTTAGCTGGCCATTAAGATTTACTCATTTACTCATTTATATATATATATATATTTAGATATATATATATATATCTATATATATATATAAAAAAAAATATATATATATAGAGTGGTTTAATTAACGGTAAATTACAGTTTAGTTCTATTGCTTTAACCATTCTACAGTAAATGTGTTTGCACCATTCCCTCCCCTCTTTTCAGCCTTGTAGAAATGAGATAAGGACGCTTCATGCTCTCAGACTGAACTAAACCTTCTTTGTGCAAGGTCAAATACACACTTAACCCTTGTTTGGTATTTGGGTCAAATTGACCCATTTTAAATTTTTACAAGAAGAAAAAGTACAATTTTTTCTACCTGAAAATCAACAGCCTTCCCTTATTTTCTGTGATAAACATGTATTCCTGTCTCATTTCAGAAAATTATTCTGGATATGACCATAATAATGATCACATAGTAGATTTTTAACATGAATGAGAACCTTATGACAAAAAACAAACCCCACTTCTATTTTTAATTGTGTTCTAGTAGAGACTGATTGCATTCCCTAAAAATATATGTTATCTCAATTGTTTGAAATTGAGATAAAGACAATATTTGACAATAGATTATGAAGTAAGATTTTCCCGGGTCCCGAAAGTGAAGACAACACAAGGGTTAAAAGAATTTGTTGAGTGAAGCCTTACTTCAGATCTAGTTATTAAAATATCAACCACAGCATGTAATGAGTAGGGTTTAAAGCTGAAGCTTTCGGCAGGCCTTTAGGTCCGGACGGTTTAAACAAAGATTATATGCGCTTGTATCTAAAGGAGGTTTCCCTTCGGACCACTTAAAGTATGTGAAACACGCATATGGTACAAAGGGGGGTGCAGGAGTAATAGATAAAGAAAGTATTTAGAAAATATGATACATTGGGCTAAGATGCACGCAATGTTCTGTACGCGATTATTTTTCAGACAAGTAGTATGGGAATGTCTAAGTAGCTATGCAGGAGTCTAGGAATGTTTTAGTAAATATACAGAAGTACAGGAATGTCTTAGCAGCTACGCAGGAGTCTGAGAATGTTTTAGTAGCTCTGCAAACGTTACACGAGGAGAGCGAAGTGGAGTCAGATCAACGGCCAATGGGAGAGGACGACGCCCTGTGAGACTAGCAATATAGACGATCAGGAGCTGGACAGCTAACTGCTTTATTGTGGTCTCTTGAGTACTTGTATTTGGGCTCAGCTCTGCAAAGTATATTATGTACTTTCTGATAATTAAATACTTCTTTTCTAACTTTTTGAATTTGGCTATGTTTTGGCTTTGGTGACAGACCTTTCCTAGTAGTGAAGATGAGCAAAAACCCAACAAAGTTACCAAAATCACAAACCTGTCTTTGGAGTCTCCAGAGCCGATTCCTCCTCCAGCAACGCTGTCACTGCTAAGCATTAGAAGATAATCTGCCAGAGCCCCCCCCACCACCACTGCACACATCATTTATAGAAGTAGAAGGAACAAATTGGTTTTTAAATGGAATAATTAGTAATTCATGTTGTCACAGCAGGGACCACTGAATAAAAAGATATCAAAATGAACGCGACACCTTGCCAGCTACTGCAACATATAATTGATCGATTGCCGATGCCAAAGAATGGATGGAGACCTGGGCTGGGTGGTGGTAGCCCCAGCAGCCTCTAGCATGTCACCAACCCTCAGTGATGGAGTACTCCAGTCCTGGACTCGAGTTGCTATTCTCTGGACTTGGACTCGGGCACTGATGACTTGGACTCAAGGATTTCAAGGATATTGATATACATGTATATTTAGTCTGTAACTGTTTAATTCAGGGGCCAGTGATGGAGTACTTGAGTCCTGGACTGGACTCAAATTGCTATTCTCTGAACTTAGACTCAAACTCAGGTAATGGTGACTTGACTCAGACACTTCTTTGGTGACTCAGACCAGGACTCAGACTTGAACACTGGGGACTCAGACTTGACTCCAACACTGCCAATTTTTCACAGTTCTGCACTTCTTAACAGTTCATTCATGTTAATATATAAACACAGATAGAAACTTAACCCACATTCTTCAGAGATGAGAGTTACACTTCATTGTCCATCACGCTTACTCACAACATCTCAATTCCCAAAGCATCCAGGATTTTGGAGTTCTACATTCTAAGTACAAACAATACAGTATGCATTTTTTTTAATTGTTACCTGCAGAATTTTTCCTAAAATATTTGCAGTACAATTAATATAAGAAGTCTGCACTTCTTTCCACGTGTGCACCTCCATCCCCCGTCAGCTTTCACCACAAATAGTCAAATTCTGTGGGAAACACTGAAATGTGAATATTTTCTAGTTTATTCCCTCCTTTATGACAATAAACTGAATATATTTGAGTTGTGGACAAACAAGACATTAGAGGACGTTATCTTGGGCTTTGGAAAACACTGATGGACAATTTTCACCAATTTTCGGAGACCAAACAACGAATCCAAGAAAATAATCAATCGCTTAATCGACAATTAATATAATTGGTAGTTGCAGCTCTACACTGCACACAAAGAGAGGCTCATGGGAATGTCATTAGTTCAGCTGGTTCAGTACTTGATAAGTTGACAATTTGAGCAGCCAGACCAACCAACAGATGGACATTGGCATCCCAAGAGTCTGCACATATGACACATGGCTTTTTTTGTTGTGGTGAAAATATGTGACCATGGGTACATGATTTTCTATAGCCATGTTTATTGCCTTTTCCAGAAAACTGCCTACCCCAGATTTAATGACTTATGGGATTCATGTTATCAGCCTTTTTAGGCAACATCCAAGGCATTTCTATACTGCCTTGTGTTACTAAACTAAATAATTAATCTTTCAGATACTTATTAATAATTATGAAGACATCACCACTGATGATGGATTATAGATACATGTGATGCTACAAATAGCCACATCCGTGCATCGTGGTCATCCCTAGAGCCATGCAGATAACATGCATGAACAAACAATTCCAATACTACAGAATTAAAATGCATACAACAATTGCAATATGGGTCAGCAGTACCTTAGAAATAAATATACTGCGTTTCCTTAGGAAGTCCTTGCTGAAAGTTAACACCTTCAGCTATCAACTAGTGTGTGCTGCACACCCCCTATTGTGTGCAACACACCCCTGCAGTACCACACAAGTAAGTCCACCCTCAAATCAGATGTAAAGAAAAATAGACAACAAAGAAAATGCCATCTGTTATTGCCTCATTACTACTGTAGCTGCCACATATGGGTTGGGTGGCCAACTACAACAGCCTCTATGAGTGTGTGGAGAGGAAATGATGTAGAACAGAAGTTAACCTGGAGAGGAGGCAGGACTTTGGCTGTCACCAGTAAACCCAGAGGAGTCCTCTGTGACAAGTGGCCACAGAGGAATAGTGGTGTCAGGATCAGAGGAAGAGTTTTGGGCAGCACACAGACAAGAAGAAAGTCACACACACTCAACCAGCCATCAATTCTTTCAGTTAGCTCAGCGGCCATATGGAGAGTCCAGCAGGGCTCTGGGGACACAGCACACAAAAACATCTTAAGCTACCAGGGCATTTAGATAACACATTCAGATACTCTTAGAACTGTAAGACATTCAACGTTGAGGTGACAAGTAGGGCTGGGCTACATATCAATATTATATCATGATACAGATATTATCTTACATTTTTGATATTGTAATATGAATTAAGTTTTTTTGTATTTTCCTGTTTAAAGTCTGAAGTTAGACGGTTCTAGCTGTTCTATTATTTGCCTTTACTCACTCAGTCATTATAGCCACATTATTAATGACAATTTATCTAAAGCTAATTTGTTAAAACATCAATATTCAACCCTACAATATCGTCGCAATATTGAATATATCTGTGGCTGGGTTAGCTCAGTTGGTAGAGCAGGCGCACATATAGAGGTTTACTCCCAGATGCAGTGGCTGCGGGTTTGACTCCGACCTGAAGCCCTTCGCTCCATGTCCCCCTTTCATGTCTTCATCTGTCCTGAGGAAATAAAGGCCTAAAATGCCCCAAAACGTAATATAAAAAGAAAAATACTAAGTGATTTTCTCCATATTGCCCAGCTCTAGCAACGAGGCAAGAGAATTTGACAAAGCTGCAGCAGTGTCACTTTTACTCATACTGTATATTCACTGCCTGATAACGCTGTTAACATTGTCTCTTTTTTTTAAACTGAGCTACTTAAACAAATTATTGTTCATACAAAATACAAAATCTGTCCGATTGGCAGCAGGTTGGTTAGACAGCATGTCAATGGATTCTTTGTTTTCTTTGCTTTCTTCATCATTGCTAAACGATTATGGTTCAACTTCAACCTTCTTAGAACTGATGTTCTGATAAAAGAACTCAACTAGTGCAGGTTCCCAGTGGGTGTCTCATTCATGCTGCTCTCACACACAGGCTAATGAGAATGGGAGAGAAGTGCTTGGATGAGGTTACCTAAAAGATGTGAGAACCCCCAGAGTACTTACTGGCCGTGTTCTGAATAATGAAGGCTAATATGCAGATGGGGTTGTGCGCCTGGCAAAGTACTAACTAATTAGGACCTGGAAATGTCTTTTTGTATTCACTCTCACGCACAAAAAACCTGAAAACATTTGTAACGGATTGTCTCACTTTGAGTTTCACAATTATGTTTCTATTAATGTAGATGACAGGTAAGAGTGGAAGGTACCATTTAATTACAGCAGGGTGCCTATTTTCTTTTCTTATTTAATTAAAGGCCTTTTTTTTTCAACCTTGAGTGCCTGGATAGTTTTTTAAATTACTTTTTTGGTCAATACAAGGTACAAGGTCAAAATAAGGTATTCAGGACTATGTACTATATACAGTAGAAATAAAAAACATGGTTCTGGGTAAAATATAAAGTCTTCCTCTGTTTCTGCAACAATGGAGGAAAGCCACACAGCGTTCATCCGCATACACTGCCCACACAAAGATGACACAGAGCTGGATTTAAATCAGCCAAATATCTGTTAAACGGCTTGAAGTTGAGAAGCAGTTTCCACAAATATGTCCAAAAACTGTTTGATTATGGCAGTATCTTAAAAAATTTAAATTCCAGAGGGTATTTCAACACAGGGATCATTCAAAGATCTGACAGATGCATACTGTGTTCACATGCATTTATCGGCTTTTGCCAAACAAAACAATCACAAGGTCACAGATCACAAAAGTGTTTTTGTCTTATTTTATTGAGGTAGTCTGTTTTCCTGTGTTTATTTCTTAGCCTGGTTCTCCATAATAATAATAATCCATGATTATTGTATGGTATTTTTGTCTCGTCTTGCATATGTTCTGTTTCTTGTTTTATTTTGAAGTCTGGGTCTCTGTCTCGTCTTGTCTTTAGTTTACTTCCTGTGTTTTCCCGCTCCTATGCTTACCTGATGTTTTCCACCTGTTTCCCAGCCCTCTTGTCACCTGCCTCTTGTTAAATCGGTATCCTCTGTATTTATTCTTTGTGCTTTCCTTGTCCTGTGTCAGATTATTGTAGTGTCACGTCTCCCAGTTCTTGTCTGGTTCCTTTCTTCCGTAATTAGTTTTTTGTCTCTATTTTGGGTTTGTTCGGCTTTTGATTTCGTATTCCTGTGCTTGTTTTTTGATCCCTGGAATGAGTTTTTTGCCTGCCCTTCTCAGTACTTCCTTTGGTACTTTGTTTTTTCTGTTATTAAATTCTCAAGCTCAACGTTTTGCCTGCCTCCTCTGCGTTGGGGTCCACCATTTCTTGCACCTCACAACACAAAGTGGTCGAGTTCTGTCAACTCCTCTTCGGGTACTTTTGGGACCAGTCAGGGCAACGGGAGCTTACATTTCACAGAGCATGCACAACTACTGTAATCCTGGCTAACTTTGCACACCTTCCTTAAGATCGTCATTCTAAAAAGAAGTGGCGAGAATAAGTTTACACCCCCATGCTAAAGTTGATTAAAAAGAGGAATAAAAAAAACATCTTTTGGAAATTGATCTAAATGCCTTAATTCAAAGAATTTTGGAAAATCCAACCTTTAAGGACACCAATTTTCTTTGTGAATGAGTAATGTGTTGTAAATAAATATATGTTCTTCTTTAAAATACAGGGGCATAAGTGTACACCCCCCTATGTTAAAATACAGGGGCATAAGTATACACCCCTATGTTAAAATACAGGGGCATACACCCCCTATGTTAAAATACAGGGGCATAAGTATACACCCCCTATGTTAAATACAGGGGCATAAGTATACACCCCTATGTTAAAATACAGGGGGCATAAGTATACACCCCCTATGTTAAAATACAGGGGGCATAAGTATACACCCCCTATGTTAAAATACAGGGGCATAAGTATACACCCCCCATGTTAAAATACAGGGGGCATAAATATACCCCCCTATGTTAAAATACAGGGGGCATAAAATACAGGGGCATATACACCCCCTATGTTAAAATACAGGGGGCATAAGTATACACCCCCTATGTTAAAATACAGGGGCATAAGTGTACACCCCCTATGTTAAAATACAGGGGCATAAGTATACACCCCCTATGTTAAAATACAGTTAAAATACAGGGCCATAAGTATACACCCCCCTATGTTAAAATACAGGGGCATAAGTATACCCCCCCTATGGGGCATTAAAAATACAGGGGCATAAGTATTACCCCCTATGTTAAAATACAGGGGGCATAAGGATACACCCCCCTATGTTAAATTCCCATAGAGGCAGGCAGATTTTTATTATTAAAGGCCAGGTATTACATGGATCAGGATACTATGCATCCTGATAAAGTTCCCTTGGCCTTTGTAATTAAAATACACCCCCAATATCATCACACATTCTTCACCATACCTAGAGATTGGCATGGGAAACTTTCCATAAGATCATCTCTCAATGCAAATCAAACCGGCTATTAGTCTAACTGAAATAACACAATGCCTATCTCTAGGTATGGTGAAGGGTATGTGATGATATATATTTTAATTCCAAAGGTCAAGGGAACTTTATCAGGATGCATAGTGGGTCCATGTAATAACTGGCCTTTAAAAATAAAAATCTGCCTGCCTCTATGGGAATTTAACATAATGCCCCTGTATTTTAACATAGGGGGTGTATACTTATGCCCCTGTATTTTAACATAGGGGTGTATACTTATGCCCCCTGTATTTTAACATAGGGGGTGTATACTTATGCCCCTTATAACATATGCCCCATTTATACTTATTTTTAACATAGGGGGTGTATACTTATGTACAACATAGGGGGTTATACTTATGCCCCCTTTTAACATAGGGGGTATTTTGTATTTTAACATAGGGGTGTACACTTAACATTATGCCCCTGTATTTTTAACATAGGGGGTGTATACTTATGTGTATTTTAACATTATGCCCCCTGTATTTTAACATAGGGGGTGTATACTTATGCCCCCATGTATTTTATTTTAACATAGGGGGTATGCCCCTGGGGGTGTATACTTATGCCCCCTGTATTTTAACATAGGGGGTGTATACTTATGCCCCTGTATTTTAACATAGGGGGTGTATACTTATGCCCCTGTATTTTAACATAGGGGGGTGTATACTTATGCCCCTGTATTTTAACATAGGGGGTGTATACTTATTATGCCCCCTGTATTTTAACAAAGGGGGTGTATACCCCCTGTATTTTAACATAGGGGGTGTATACTTATGCCCCCTGTATTTTAACAAAGGGGGTATACTTATGGGGGGGGGTGTATACTTATGCCCCTGCCCCCTGGGGGGTGTATACTTATGCCTCCTGTATTTTTAACATAGGGGGGTGTATACTTATGCCCCAAAGGGGGTGTATACTTTGTATTTTAACATAGGGGGGTGTATACTTATGCCCCTGTATTTTTAACATAGGGGTGTATACTTATGCCCCATGTATTTTAACATTTATAATGCCTCCTGTATTTTAACATAGGGGGTGTATACTTATGCCCCTGTATTTTAACATAGGGGGTGTATACTTATGCCCCCTGTATTTTAACAAAGGGGGTGTATACTTATGCCCCCTGTATTTTAACATAGGGGGGTGTATACTTATGCCCCTGTATTTTAACATAGGGGGTGTATACTTATGCCCCCTGTATTTTAACATAGGGGGGTGTATACTTATGCCCCCTGTATTTTAACATAGGGGGGGTGTATACTTATGCCCCTGTATTTTAAGGAAGAACATTTATGTATTTATGATACATTATTCATTCACAAAGAAAATTGGTGTCCTTAAAAGGTTGGATTTTCTTTGAATTAAGGCATTAAGATCAATTTCCAAAAGATTTTCAAGTTCATCAACTTTAGCCTGGGGGTGTAAACTTATTCTCGCCACTGTATGGGAACAGGAAACATTTTAACAAGAACAATAGCATTATAGTAAAAGTGTAAAACTTTTAAATATGATGCAAAAATATTGAAAAATGAGTTGTAGTGGTGAGGTAGTGAAGACAGAGATCTAATTGTCTGATTGTCAAGAAAAAGAAAATGTAAAGATTAGGCCTAGTGCACAGGCTATCTAGTCCACAACAGCAATGGGAACAGGTATGAGGTAAACAGCGCTGCTTATATTAAGCATACTTCCTCCTGATTGGGTGGACTGTTTCCTGGAAGCAGCCTCAGAGGATGAGTCATTAGTGAAATTATTTGACGTATGCCTGAGAGTTCCTCTGGCAGCCGCTCACTACACAAAAATGAAAGGGGAACCTTAAACAATTTTAGAAACCTACAGTTTTAAGAGATGAAACCTCAAACATAGTCCACACAAATAACCAGGCCATAAATAATGAATTTAGATCATTTCATGAAAAATTATACACTTCAGAAATAAAAAACCAGGGCCATCTCCCTTTCTTAAAATTAATTAACCTCTTTTTTCCTGAACAAACTGAAGATCTTAACAAGGATATAACCAACATAGAAAATAATTTAAAAAAAAGGTTTCCCTCAAAAAAGCTCCAGGCATGGATGGCGTTCCTATAGAATTTTACACCACATTCTGGGCTGAAATCCATTCCTTACACAAGTGGTTAAAAAACAATAGTCTTCAAAAAACAATAGTCTTCAAAAAACAATGTACCAAGCAACTATATCTGTTACACCAAAACCAAGTAAGACTTGAGAAACACCTTCTGATTATACACCTATAAGCTTAACAAACTGTGATAACAAGATCATAACTAAAATCTTGAATAACAGACTTAAGCCATTACGACTGATGCTGATTTTATACGACATAGGGATTTAAGATCTAATACCAGAATATATATATTATGATATTGATGATTAGAACTTTGTAGAAGTCTCCTAAAGCATACAAATGGAATTCTATCACATCTAATTCAAATCTCATTAACTAGAGGTCTGATGTCCTCTTTCACCATCACGGTTTGGATTAGCAATTGAACCCTTGGCTCAAAAAAATAGAGAGACAAAAGAGATAGGAGGTATTGATATTATTTGAGCTTATTCGCGTATGATTTTTTAATTTACTTAAGCAATGCAATCGCCTCAGTTCCACACATTATAAAAATAATTACAACCTTTTCAGGGACCTCAGGATATAAAACGAACATTGCAAAAACGGAGCTGTTGACAATAGACTCTTGTAAAAAGGACTTGGAGAATCTCACACAATATCAGAAACAAAAAAAATCTAAAAAACCTTGGAACCTATATTAGCCATGATAAGACGCAGTTGTATAAAGATAATTTTCTTCCACTTGTGAAATACTTTAAGAAGGATGTTAACCTCTTTAAGATTATTATTTAAATTTCAAGCTATTCCTATAATGCCTCATAAAACCTTTTTTAAAGAGGTAAACGCAATAATTTCTTCATTCATTTGGGCAAATATAGCATGTAGATTGAAAAGGAAACTTGTGTATCACCCAAGAGCAGAAGGGGGTCTTAATCCCTCTCATGTAGCAGCTCAGTTATTTTATATTCAACACATAATACATAAAACCAAGATCCATGGATAGACATGGAAAACAATAATTTACAATGACAGTTTACTGCTAGCATTCTTTTCTAAGGACAACATCAAATCAACAAATGTTGTTATTAATAGTACATTAAAGGCTTGGAATAAAAATTTTAAAAAAAATCAATAAAAATACAGAGCACGCAGCTATACTGGGACACAAGGGAAACGTGGATAAAAGGTGGAATCCAGCCGGTGTCAGATGTCACAAACCATGACAATGTTGCACCAATAATACACAATTATTTAGGTATAGGCAACTGAAAAACTGGATTACTTGTTATTTTGACTTGAAAAAGATCATCAGGCCTGAAATGTCCAACATTTTAAGTCAAACCAACAACAAAAAGGAGGCTGATCGGTTCTATGGACCATTACTGATAAGCATGGAACATTATTACAAAGCATATATACAATAAATGGATGGAAGACCTAGGGGCTGACCTTAAAGGAAAATGGAAAGAAAGCTAGTCACTAACATTCAAATGAACTACTAATGAAAATCTGCAACCAATAGAGGTTAAGATAATGACAAGAATATATAATACTGGAGATTAAATAAACATGTTTGACATCATCATCAGATATATGTTTAAAATGTAGCCCATATGGTGGCTCCCTGCACGCCTTTTGATACTGCGAAGAAATGAAGAAGACTTGGGAGAGCAAAGAGATTTATCTAAGTATACTAACAGGAAAATCATATTCTCATATTTTCAGGCTATAGAGGGAATAAGATATCAAAGTAGCTGGCAGATACTTTTTTCCTCTCTTATCTTTAACCCTTGTGTGTCTTCCTATTGACCAAAATTGATCTGGTTTATAAAGCATAAAGTAGCCTGTAAATTATCCCCCATTTCTGTCTTACGTCTTCTTAGCCAACTTGATTCGAACTTATACCCATTACTCATTTTACACTTCGGTCTGAAATGTATGGTCACTGCATCTCATTTACATGAAATGAGGCCAGTAAAATAAAGTAAAATTAACAGTTGGGATCAAAAGGAACATATTGTGTATTATGACAGATTTTGACCGGGGTAAACCATTAAAGTAGTGATCATCAATATTTATTTTAGTGTTATGTTATTTTTGGGGAAATTTGGTTTGAAAAAACCCATATTTCTGATTTATAAACTTTGAAAAACTGGGTCAAATTTGACCCAATAACAACATAAAGGGTTAAAAAACTAATTTTGCAAATATGGAAAAATGAGGAAGCATGAAGGTCTGATTTGTGTCCACGGTAACAACATATGCTGCCTCAGAGCTGGGAAGCAAGGAAGAGGTGGCGAGAGACTCTGGCCCAATCAGAATCATGAATCTGTAGCTCTGTGTGTCTGTTGCTTTAATCCATATACTCTACTCTAGGTTAAAATAATAAATTCTCCAATTAATACATTTCTCTTAACTTAATAAAATCCTGAAATCTACCTTTTAATATATGCCTTTTGCCATGGATGTGGTTAACTGACCCCCTTTTTGTGGGTTGTTTCTCAGGTGGATTATAAAAAATATTTGAGGGTTGTTTCTTGCTTGTACAATTTCCAGCATAAGTTCTCCGATAATATCTTTGTAATTAAGCAAAATTGGTATTGTATCTGAACCTAACTGCTAATGAATCAAAAATGTAATTGGGACCATGTGAATCGAATCGATTCAGAAAATCATTGGTGATATAAAGCACTACCCTGCTCTGACTAACCCGACTGGACAGACAAAAGCCACTGCTAATTCTATTTCACTGTTGTCCAGCATGTTTCCCCGAGTACAGAGTACCTGTAACAATGACACCTAACTATGACTACAAAGTCAATTCATCTAATAGTTTCACAAAGATATTTCAGTCTGCTAGCATGGCTAGAATGACTCTTAATTATAGTACACTCATACTTTTAATGGATATACGCCAAACCCTACTAATGCCTAACACCCCCCCCACACACACACACACACACACACACACACACACACACCCATTAGGGTACAACAGTGGTCACAGCCAGCACAGACCAAAGAGCAGATGTGCTTCCTGTTATTCTCGGATTCTCCGAGTTTAGATGACATCATTTGGGTGAATGATGTCCAGGCCTCTGTAGTAATAATATAGTAATCCGTAATTTGTTGCACGTCTTTCATGTATTTGTTGTTTCAAGGTGCAGAGCCGGAGAGTCGATCCATTCTGAAGTCACCCTTCAAGTCAATTCAAAGGAAATATCCAGCCCTGTGCCTCATGAATGAAGGATTAACGGGGTAGAAAGAGCACCACTTGAGGCGGACATGAAGCCCTCGCTTGTTTAAAGGAGTCATTTTATAGCAGAGAAACCATATTTGGTTGTTTCTTTTTGCTTTAAACCGACAAAACTAACTTTCTGTTAAATGAGGTCACAAAATCGGCCTCATAAAACTACCAAAGGTGCAGGACTACAGTCAGAATGACAGGGTGAAGGTCCCGAAACACCACCCTCTTTTCTTATTATTGAATAATACAGTGGGGCTCAAAGGTTTGGTCAGGTCTCAGCTTTCCAAAGGGGGGGGTGCATGCTACAAACTCTGCAGGGTGCCCTAACATTTGCAGACGCCATTTTTTTGTTTTCTGTTATTTTGAAAGTGTAAATGATGAAATAAAATCTAACTTTTTGTGACATGTTATACGAATGTCTAATCTGTCATTTGATGCCTTTTGGAGATTTTTCCATCTTTTCTTGGCATCTTTATGCACATTAATACAAATTTTTACCTGGGGTGCCCAAACTTTTGAGCCCCACTGTACCTCCACTTGTCTTCTTAATTGTTTAATCAATTTGTCAACAACATATTAAATACTCCTTATTTCTTTTAACCAGAGCCCAAGAGATCATCTTTAAATTGTTTATTTTTGTCAAATGTACTGTCCACATCCCAAAAAATATCCAATTTACAATATAAACAAAAGAAATACATATCGTCTCATTTGAGAAGCTGGAATCAGCATATGTTAGGCATTTATGCTTGACAAATGACCTCAATAAAGAGTTTTTTTAGTCAAGATTTAATAATCTGTAGTGTTGTTGCTAATCAATACATCATTTCAGTTCTTCATATCAGCAACCTTAGATATACACACGTGCTCCGGGGGCCAGTTTATAACGGCTAAACGTCCTGTGGAGGAGGTGTGAGGATACATCATGTTATGACAGGTGCATGACCCAGATCAATTAGCACATAAATGGCGTGCAAGTCAGTGCAGCTTTCAATTTCACGGTGCAAAGTGCGTGTCCGCGCGCGTGTGCAAAGCGATTCAAATCCAGTGCAACTGCAGAGCAGTCAATAGCTTTGTGTAAGCAATTTAATGACTGAACAACACACACACACACACA
This sequence comes from Etheostoma perlongum, assembly GCA_026937815.1. NCBI lineage: Eukaryota > Metazoa > Chordata > Actinopteri > Perciformes > Percidae > Etheostoma > Etheostoma perlongum. The sequence continues at coordinate 28,262,741 of CM049383.1, forward strand.
CACACACACACACACACGCGTTCAGTGTGCTCCATCTGCAATGCACAAGCGGATTTACTTCCCCGACCTGCCGGCGGCCCTACAGGAATGAAATGAGACGATCTTAAAAGTTTCACTTACCCAAATGAGTAGTGAAGCGTGTTTGAGTCCCAAAGCGTCCAAGTCAAAGGGAGAGGGGTGGGGGGGGTGTCCCGTTTGGATGCACGGTGCCTGTTCGATCCACTCTATCAGCTGATCGTTAATACAGAGTCGCAGGAAGGATCCGTCCAGGCTCCTGTGCGGCAAGTGTTTCTGAGGATCAGCTGTGGCTGACCTGAGATGTGTGTGTGTGTGTGTGTGTGTGTGTGTGTGTGTGTTCTTGTGTCCCATGTGTCACACCCTCTCTTCCGGAAAACACAGACAGACCTCCCTCACTCACTCGAGCCAGAGTGCAGACTCCCAGCGGCTGACTGGTGCGCTGCCAGCCCGCAGCTGGCCACTGGTGCACCACTGCAGCGCGCGCACAGCAGAAGGAGGGCTGCTCTCACACACTTTGAGAAGGATTTGAAGCACGTCGACAGCACACAGATAACCCCAACTTTTATTATCCGACAAGAAATGAATCCATGGGTCCTAAGATCCGCCCTGTTCCCACAGCATTACCGTGCCATTTCCTGCACTATTATAGGCTACTAATGTCGCCATTTGGGATTTACATAAGACAATGTAGCATTATGAGTGCATGGCAAAATATTTGACATTTTTATTACCACAGATGCCACATGTGTGAATATACTGTTCCTCCATTATATTGTGGATTTAACTAACAGTGGATGTGTTGAGCCGAAGTGCTCTAGCGCCTCTACTGGTCATCTTTCTCATTCATTCCCCAATTGAGAGAATTCAAATAAAAGAAGGTCTGAGTAATTAACTGAGTCCAGTGGAGGCCTAGGCTACATGACATGGGACGCTCCAGGCTGCAGCCATGCACTCTAGAGCATGTTGTAGGCAGTATGAACGATAGCCATTACAATCAATTACATATATTACCCTGAACCGGAGGGTCGCCGGTTCAAGTCCCTGTACGGACCAAAGTGTGGACCGGCAGCTGGAGACATGTCAGTTACAGTACAAATATATACATATATAATACTTTTGTGTTGTTATTTTGATGGTCAAGAATAGGACATTGTGTTGATGTCAAATAGACATGATTTGCATTTTCGATCTGTTTTTTGATTTCGATGTTGATTTGATTTTCTTTTCAACATCAAGCGGTAGATGTTAGCTTAGCTCTTAGCACGGCTTCTTCACCTCACATGCACATGCATTTACACTGCAGAGCTGCTGGAGTGATAGATATGGGGAATGTATTTCTCTTGAAATACATTTTAAAAAGCCAACATGTTGGTGGTATTTTTCTACAACCAGTGGTGGAATGTAACATTTACATTAACAAGTACATTTACTCAAGTACTGTACTGTACACATTTGAGGTACTTGTAATTTCCTAGAGTCTTTTCCATTTCTTTTCATGCTACTTTTCTACATTTTCAGAGGGAAACTTTTTACTCCACTACATTCATCTGACAGCTTTAGTTACTTACACATTTTGCATGAAAAAACACATATAGTTTCTAAAATATGATGTTTTATTATAAACTAAACTACCCAACAATCAAGTCCAGCTGATGATTAGACCATTAATCACTGTCAGTTGGTTGACACAACTGTTTGGATCGTTTCCAGTTTCTAAAATGTGAGGATTTTTCTGCATTGAGTACTTTTACTTTTAGTACTTTTGATGATATTTGCATACTTTTACTTAAGTAACATTTTTAATGCATGACTTATAACCGAGTGTTTTCACATTGCGGTATTAGTGCTTTTACTTAAGTAAAGCCTGCGTATGTATGTAGGATATGTATTTGTTAGACTATTTCTCAGCTGGTCAGGGGTTCCGTGAGTACTTCTCTTCTGCTTTCGGGACCGGGGGGGAAGTTCATCGCAAGTTCATGTAGTTTCTTGGCAACAGCTTGAGCCTCACGTCCCAACGCTGGCTGACACCATGGGGTGAGGGGCAGAATGTCTTCCCTCAGCACACTCACGCCTCAAATTTAAAGTACTTCTCAGCCTTTTCTGTCACCAGGGGCTTTTTCTGGCTGAGTGTCCTCACAGAGCTCGCCACACCGCGAGCAGCCTCTGCTTGTTTTCATATGAGTCATAGTGCAAATCAGCCAGCACACAGCCTTGTATGTGCATGTAAGATCAGCCACATCAAGCTAGTCTAATGTAGACATGGTGCATGACCAAAGATCTGCAACTCCTGCTTCTGTCAGAACTTAATCCTGGTTAAAAAGAACAGACATTTTCTACCAAGGTAAACCGTTCATAATCAATAGTAGTCTGTTTCAGAAAAACAACAAAGTGTGTGTGTGTGTGTGTGTGTGGTGTCATTATAAGTCCCCAGGGTCTTGTTATTTCACCTGCACAAGGGCATGCATCAAGGTTTTTTCTTGAGTTGTATCAGTGGTTCATCAACATGTATAATCAATTCATTTCTGTCTTTTATCTCAGCACAAATATAGAAAAAGCTATTGCAATAATAACCATGATCACTTTTCATGCTTTGTTCTTTTGGAGCACCTGATTTAACGAATAGAAGTTATGCACATTATTAAAACAGGCACATTTAGACCAAAAGAACCTATTCCATCCCAACACCTTTGTCCCTGTGTGTGACCTTTCCTTCATGTCTCTATCATTTTGTGTGTGTGTGTGTGTGTGTGCGTGTGTTTGTGGGTTTCACATGGTACAGTGCCCCTGCTGACTTTATCTATCCTACATCCCTCTGAGGCTCTCAGGGTGGAAATAATAGCTAATGAGATCCTCTTCTATGGTCCCTGCAGCTCTTGGGATCCCTCTTTCATCCTCAGGAACTTCCCCTGGGGAGAGGGCGTGTGTGTCATTCTTACATGTGAGATTTGAGGAAGCATAGCAAGGTAGGTGTGGCTGTGTGGCAACTGGTAGTCCGACAGGCAGGTGTACAGTAGATGCATGTGAAGGGATCGTGATTATGTACAGCTGAAACGTCTAAAGGCTGCTGGTGGCTCTCTCTCTGACTGTCCTGTTAAAGTGGGATTGATCCGTCTGTGTTGACAGTGTGTGCCCAAGACACGAGCAGCAAAGACTGCTGGGATTGGTATTCAATATACAACAAAACCAGCTTCCCCCCCCTCCCCCTTGCTACTTGAGAAAGATGGGTACATATAAAATATCTTGACATGACTTTACGGCTTTCTACAGGCCCCCCCTGCTGGTTCAACCGCCTCATTGCACACACTCCATTGATCTAATGCACTTGTGACATGATGACAGTACGGTGCAATGGTAGGGTTGGTAACCAGATGAGATGAATCCTGCTCTGTACTCATGTCCTCTGTTTTAAATCAGAGGGCTTTAAAACAAGTCCAACATTTTTGCATTTAAAGGTACAGTATATCATTTTCAGCTTATCACTTAGAATGGAATGCCTTTATTGTTATACACAAGTGCAACAAGATTGAAGCAACCCCTTTAACACAAAATATAAAAATATAATAGTAGTGCAGAAGAAGGAAAAAAAAGAGAGAGAGAGAATAACGTGGTGCACAGTTCCTGAGAGCAACTACATTATATAAAATAGTAAGACATATAGTTTGTATCAAAAGTCCTGAGTATTAAATGGTATTTATATTATATTCATGCTTTTGTGTTTAATGTTCTTTTTAGTTTTTATTTTCTTGCTTTGTCTGCCATGAAGCACTTTGAAAACTAACGTTTTTAAAAGCTATTGAAGTTAAGTTATTATGGTTTTATTATTAGTAAGATGTGTGTCCTGTGGCATTATGAGCTCACCAAGGCAAATAAAGTTAAGTCCAATCAAACCCACTCAAGTGTCTGAGCAGGATGGTCTGATGGAAATGAAAGGCAAGATATGGAGCAGTAAGCAGATCGCCTCAAATATTTGTGTTCATTTTATTTTCAGGTCTGTTAATTACAACCTAATGTTTGCCAGTCTGAAGTTAGGATTTGATGCATTTGATTGGGCTGTTACAGTTTTTTGTTGCAGTATTTTCCTTTTAAATGTCATTGGGTTGATTGTATGAACAGTTTTGAATTAACACAAATGTTAGCTCATTGCTAGTTCATACTTTGGTCATTTAAATACTTTATTTTAGACTTTTCTATGGACATGTTTCTATGATCATTGGTCCCTTTTTGGATGATTTTGCGATTCATTTGATATTTTATCAATTAAATATACTGTATGTAATGCAGCAAAGGGCCACAGGTTAGGGTCAAACAGAGTCCGCTGCGTCGAGGAGTAAACCTCTATATATGGGCGCCCGCTTTACCACCTGAGCTGTCTGGGCGCCCGAGTGACTGACTCTTAATCATGCAGCTATCACAAGCACCTGAGTAGTGACAGGCGTGTTAGTGTCTATATCTCGCTTGTTCTGATTTGTGATGCTTATTTGACAATGCCTGACAAAGACCTCTGTTAGATCCAAATGTTGCTCTGTTAAGTGGAACTTTTGGGATCTATCAGTGCGGCGTGCAGATCTGTTGTCTGGCGTTTGCGTTCTGATCCAGCACGTGTACACGTTGTTTGGATGTGCACACTCTACACTCAGTCATGAGAACTTGTTGTGACATCTTTTGGAGCATATGCTTGCTATTCTGCAAATGGAATCCATGTTGATGTCTGCACCAACTATTCTAGGCCCTATGTTTCTAACACTGCATCAAAATAATGAAGAAAAACTAACTTGCTAAATACATTTTGACCGAGATCTTTCTACTTTTGTGCTCGCTCACCCCGGAAAAAAGGATTACAACTTTTTGTCCCACACTTCCCCTTGTGAGATTATATATATATATATATATATATATATATATATATATATATATATATATATATATATATAGCCATGCAGATGTTTTATAGTATGTGCCCAGGTTTTCAGATATGTGGGTGTCACACCTCTGTATGGAATTTAGTTGGGAAAGTATTGAAACATGACAGTTAATCCACAAAACCTCCATGTCAACAGTTTTCTTTGGAACTAAATAGCTCCAAAGAAAACTGTTCCATAGTCTCATATCTCATATTTAAAACAGTTCATCAATAAGAACACACCCTCTGAATAAATAACAAGATAAATTATCTTTATTTCCACGTGTTTGTTATTTATAAAATTATGTGTCCACAATTAATATTAACAAGGCAATACAGAGAATCCTTTTAATTTCTCAGAGGTGGAACTCAGGCTCTAGAGACTCGTCTAAAGGTTGTTCAGATGTTCTTCACATGAACCTGATCACTCCTTCATGGTTAGTAAAGGTTATTCTTTTACAGATGGTAGAGGACTTGGAGTACCATGCTAGAAGAGTTGTTAGACCCAAAGGGATTGTCGGGGGGTCTCTAGAGCCTGCATCCACACCAAGCCCTTCATAAAACTTCATAACCCAGGAATCATCACTGCTTATCTCTCAGTGTAAACCAGACACAGATCAATCCCAATTTCTTGAACATTCTCACCCCAAAATGATCAGCGTCCTCGTCTTTAATAAGCGTGAGTATGATTCTTGTCTATCTTAAACATGATAACGTTGTATTCTTTCCTTACAGTAAGACACAAAACCCCAGCAACTGTAAAAACCGAATGGGAACAATGGCAAAACAACCTTTCTACTCTACAAAATAAAAACAAAAAAAGGAGATCCTTAGATACCATGTGCTCAAAGAAAAATCAAAAAGAAATGGTTTCTTGCAAGTCTGTGTTGTCGGTAAGTAGGTTTCATTGATGCAAGTTATCAAAAAATTAAATATTATATACTGTATAGTTATTATTACAGTAACAAGTTTCCATGCGATCATATTCTCATCTTCTGTACAGAGTTGAGGATTCAGTAGTAAATAACAAGGCTATACAGACCTATAGTGCCTGGTGGTTGCATGTTACAGAGCCATGGAGACCTGGGACAGGGACAGGGACAGAGGGACCACATTCTCAAAAAGTCAACATAACGGCTGCTTTATGTCAAAATCAGAGCTGCAAAGATGAGTCCATTAATCGATAAGTTGTCAACTAGTATCACTGACTGATGAGACATGTTGTCTGTCTTTGGCATTTAAGATATTCATCAACACAGGCATAGTGTGTGTGTGTTTATATGAAATGTCTAGAGCTGCAAAGATGCATTGATTAATCAATGAGTTGTCAACTATTAAATCGCCAACTCTTGATATTCGATTAATCGGTTGGAGTTCTTTTTTATGAATATGAATAGAAATTCTCTGACTCCATCTTCTTAAATGTGAATAGTTTTTGGTTTCCTCCCTCCTCTGTGACGGTAAACTGAATATCTTGTGGACCTTGAGTTGTGGACAAAACAAGACATTTGAGGAAAACACTAATCGACATTTTTCACCATTTCCTGACATTTATAGACAAACAACTAATCCATTAAATCGTTTAATAAATATTCAACAGATTCATTGACAATGAAAACAAGGATTAGTCTGGTGATGTCTTTTAGTGTGCTCTCTCTCAATTTTGCTTCATCAACTTCTACTTAAGTGAGTTGTTGCTGTCTGCTGTACATTTCCAAGAAGGACCCCAAGAGCATGGAGGACTGGAAATATCTGACTGGATGATGTCATGCCATCTAAGTTTGGCTAGTTATCCCCGGGAGTAAGAAAAGAAGAAAAAAAACATCACCAAGCAACAAAATAGATGAAAACAAACACAGAGTCCTGTAAGCAATGGCAGGTTGGTTCCTAATGGTTAAGCATGGAGTTCCCCTTAGATTCTAAACCATGCTTAAAAACCAGTCCTGCATGTTGAAATCAGGTCTGGAAGCAAGAAAAAAGGAGGGGAAAAGAAGAAAGGTCTGCACATTGTCCATAACTAATTCATTTCAATTAAATGTAGTTGCCTTTTGTTGCCTTGATTATATTGATTGAAGATATCTGACTTTTTTTTTTATTCCAGCAGTTATTGGTTTTTTGAATGTGCACACTCTACTCTGCCCTATGTGGAAGCAACAAGAGACCAAAAACACCACTGACCCAGTCCACAGAGCACCAGGGCCCAACACAAAACCCAGAATTAAGACTTAAAGACACAATCCAAACGGTGTGGGTTCATTCAGTCAAATACATTACTATTTAGTTATCATAAAACAATACCAAAGTCGGTCGCTAAAGCGCTGAGAGAGCAGGAGGAGCTGAGGGAGCAGCGGGGTGGGGGCTGATTAAAGGCTAGCAGAAACACATTCAGTTGGACCACATATTCAATGTGGCGATGCAGTGGGCTGTATAAGGCATGGATGTTACATTAAATGTGCTTAATATATAAATGATTCATGACCAAGTGTGACAATAAAGCAGTTTACTTGCCATTTCTTAACTTACTTTAACTACATCATCCATGCCATTTAACCCCCCAAAAGCCTGTCAAGTCAAATCAGACAAATTAATTCAAGTAAGGCTATATGCACACACACGTTAGCACTAGTTCAGGGTTAGAAATAACTGACGAAATTAAAAGGAAGATCAACAACATGGTGCGCCAAGACAATTATTATGTACAAAATGTCACAGAGCTTTATCCTCTTGCTCCAAACTGCCTTTAATTTAGATATTTGAAGCCAAAACTCCAATGGCAGCACAGCAGATGGACATTACCAGGACCAGCTGGGTGGACTGGCTGACGACTACTCTACTGATATGCTGGTTTGACATTTTTATTTATTTAGGTATTTTTTTAACTCAGGAGCACGATTAACGCCGCGACCCCCAGGAACACAGCTGCCTCCTCGACAGGGAGCGAGAAAGAGAGAAGGAGAGAGACAGAGAGCAAGAAAGGCAGAAGGAGAGTCATTCTGCGTAAAACACAATCAACGGGAGTTAGAAATGATATGGGGTAAGGGTAAAGATAAAGAGCGATGAAGGAGTAGTGCTGTGACACACTGGCCAGAGATACTGGCCACTGCACAGCTGGCTGGAACTTGCTGCCAGTAGTGGGGGTGGCACAAGCCTGGGGGGGTACATCCAAATGTAATGTTACAAAAACAACGGCTCTCCCTACACGGGTCACACATGCTGATGCTCTTCTTTTGCCAGTGTGTACCCCAGTATCTGGCCCTCTCATCCTCTCTTTCGGTCTCAGTGCTAATTTTAAAGTTGTCCTCCCCCCCTCCCTGTCCCCTCCAACCCAGTATTCTCAACCTCCGTTCCCCTGTCCTCCCTCTCCTGCCCTCCCCAAAGTCCAGTTACTGCACCACTATGTTTGTACTGTATGCAGTCAGAAACTCAATGAGCCGAAATCTTTAAAAAGCAGAGCCCTGGCCAGTTCTATCTTCTTCTTTTCTGCAGTTGTTTCTTGCGCTTGCAACTATAACGACAGATCTGCATCTGTGTCCACACACACACATACACACACACACACACACACACACACGCACACACACACGCACACACACACACACACAAAGCTCATTCACTCACACAATCGTACAAAGCCATGCTTGCAGGAGACATGCATGCTCTCTTTCTTGCACACTTGTTCTCATGCAAGCCCCCCCGCTCATTTCTAGTGGTGGTTTGTTGGACATGCAGGAGTGGGGGAATGAGGACAGGGAAGAGAGGAAAGCTTCCTGGCTCACAAAGGGAAAAAGGGTAGGCGTGTGTCTAAGTGTGTGAGTGTGTTGAGGGAGAGGTCTTAGTCCTGTCGCCATCTCCTCCGATATTTCTTGTCCTCATCACCTGCCGGGGATTAAAAAAAAATCATTTAGAATACATGGTAACTAGTGTATACAGTCTATAGCTGTTTTTACTGGAAAGAGAGAAGAAGGCATGAGAAGGTTGGTAAAAGAGTACCTTTTCACAGAAGGTGAGATAAAAAAGAGTTTAGGCTGAATTAGAAGTGCAGGAGAGAAAAGAGCAGAAGAAACTTGTCAGTAGGATTAGAGTGAAGTAGGATTTTTAACATTCACTGACTTTTAAAAATCTTCATCCACTATACTGGAAATATTTCAGACTCATTACACTCACATTCTTATGGGACGATTCGTTAGGAAAGTGGACCAAACATGCTCAACATACCTTCTAGATGGTTCCTGGAGATATATTTTAGTGCCTCGTCCAGGAGGATAACTGGGAAGGAAATCTTCAGGACCACAATCCACTGGGACAAGCGCAGAGGGGTCACCAGGAAGATCAGCTGAGGACAGGTAATCAAAAAGACAGAAGCTCTTTTACCAAGGTGTCAGATGCTAGACAGAGAGCGGAGGGGTAGACACTGAGTAGTCTCGCATTACCAGACCTTCCTCCACAGCGAGAAAAACCTGCTCTGGTTTATTGGCATTTCTTTAAACCAATCACAATCTGCATGGGCGGTGCTAAGCGCCGGACGGAGCCACGGTGCCGCTGCAAAATAGCGGTGTGTAGAATTAGTTTTAGTTGTCAACAGAAAACTCCAATTGGACAAAACGCCAACACAAAGACAGAGGAAGGGGACGGACATCTGGCCGAAAAGAGGGACATTATAACATCTTGTTAATAAATACGTTATAAAGCCTCTCTAAATGTTAGATAGCTATTATTATGCACAGATGATCAAATAATGATCTCTTTTTATAGATCTCCAAAAAGAGATTTAATGATTTAATATTACTTGATGCTTCATAAACCACTTATTAATCATTAACTAATTATTATAACCACTCCAATATCAATCCAAATAAACTTTATAGATGTTTACAAACAATTATGAACCATTGACAAAGTATTAGCTATCCTGTTAAGTCATTATTTTACATGACACTAAAATAAATGATGACATCACTAACAATTAGTAATAGCCATTAAGTTTAGTTTCATTAACTATACATTTAACACTTATTAGTGATGGTTATAAAGTATAACCAAATATGGCCATGCATTTTATTTTTTATTTTAAAGATAATTTTTGGGGCTTTTTACCTTTATTCGACAGTGGATAGACAGGAAAGGTGGGAGAGAGAGGGGGGGTGGCACGCAGCAAAGGGCCGCAGGTTGGATTCGGACCCGGGCCGCGGCACATGGGGGTGCACGCCCTGACTGGGTGAGCTAGAGGTCGCCCCTGGCCATGCATTTTTTAAAACCATGTTATGTATTATTATCAGTATGCACTCTTCACAACAACCTATAGATCCAAAGCAGCCCTGACAGAGTGTCCAAGTGTCTGGTGGACGAAGACTTACGGGCAGTGGCTCCACATAGAGGATCAGGAAGTGGAGGGAGAGGGACAGGACAATGGCTCCCAGCAGCCAAACATTGACCCAGGGCGGCATCCTGATCAGGGATTGGTTCTCAGACAAACTGGCGAGGAGAAGTTTTAATAGATGAAGAATGGTGACAACTGACAGCTCCACTTGACATTAGGGACTCACATTGGAAGTTGTATCATGTTGCAAAGTCTGGCATGCACACAAGGTTTCATTGTAAGAAAATTACAAATAAATGCATCCTAAACACATTGATGATTGATTATTCTATTCCTGTGTCATTTATACAAAGTGTTTATGAGGCACCAAAATGTCAGTTGGAGTGTTCAAACATTTCACAAAATTATAGGTTATTTAATAGCTCTTATATTATTAAGAACAGAAAATAATTTGCACATCTATAAGGCGATACAGGTGCGTCGGAGGGGGGCGAGTAGGTCAAAAGTTGCAAAGATAAATTTAATCGCTGGCAACGTTTTGGTACTAGTTATTAAATTAATACCGAGCTGTAAAATAACCTATTATTTTGTGAAATGTATTATATTTAATTTAGTTTATTAGGATAAACCCATTGAGATGTATCATCTGGTTTTCGCATGGTCCCAACTCAAAAGATTAAAATATTGAATTGCAATTAATCAATTTAATGTCATAGTTAACTCTCAATTAATGGCACATTTTTATCTATTCTAAATGTCCCTTGATTTCTTTTAGTCACATTATCTTTCTCATTTTACTGCTCTTATCAACATCACAACAACTCTTTATAATCATTTAGTCAGAAGGAATCATCATAAATAGAGGTCATTTCAGTAACAAGTGCCACCCCTAAAGTCCTCTTAAACAGGACAATAAAAGAAAAACATGAACTTCATTCTCAATTTCAGCTCGCTGGCATAATAACAAAATCTGCCTCCTTATAAGGGTGACAGTAACCATGTAACATGGCTGGCATGACTGTCTTGGTTAGGAACAACATTTTCATTGGACAGGCAGCTCTTTATTTGAACCTTCCCTTTCTCAGATTCTTTCCTAAATGAGCCATTAGCATTTGTTTCTATAGGGAGCTAAAGACAGACTTGCTCCATGAGCAATCCTGGCAAAAACACGGGGAGTTTCCCCTTCATACCACTATTCTTTTTAGTTTTAGCAAATGCAAACTCTTAGAGAAATACGTATAGGCGTTATAAAGAGGAACATTAAGCCCTTCAGCAGTGAAGAGAGTTGATGTTTGTGATGGATGTGTTTTTAGTGGCGTGGAAACTATGCTATCATCCCTCAGACAGCTGGGTAATTCTTTCCCAAAGGGCAGGGATTGCTGCCTGTGGGATGACAGTGTCGTCTTTTTAATAAATATCTGACAGCTAAGACATTTAAGGAGTGTTTACCCTGACACTACAACAGAAGATGACTGACCTGTTGAGCGCGTTGAACATTTCGATTGTGACCAGCACAGACAGGGCCATGGTTGTGGGGTAGCGGGATTCAAACACGTCACAGTCTATGCCCTGGAACATGGGGTTGTCCTCAGTGCATTGCATGAAGTGTCTCTGTAGAGGGAGACATACAGCAATTAGTGAATAGAATAGAATACACTTTATTGTTCCCGAGGGGAAATTTGTCTTGGGCATAGTGCTACAATCTGTTGCTTCACAACACAAACATGTAACAGGAAAACCATTCTTATTTAGACATAAAATCAACATAAGCATTTCAAGACATGAAGGAAGGACACATATGACTGCACAGACAATACAACATCTTAAAAAGTGTAATCATTAAAGTGTGAAGTGCTGGTTTTACAGGGAGGTGTGTTCAGGTGCATTCTGGGCTTGCTGGTCTTACATGGAGGTGTGTTCAGGTGCATTCTGGGCTTGCTGGTCTTACAGGGAGGTGTGTTCAGGTGCATTCTGGGCATGCTGGTCTTACAGGGAGGTGTGTTCAGGTGCATTCTGGGCATGCTGGTCTTACAGGGAGGTGTGTTCAGGTGCATTCTGGGCTTGCTGGTCTTACAGGGAGGTGTGTTCAGGTGCATTCTGGGCTTGCTGGGCTTACAGGGAGGTGTGTTCAGGTGCATTCTGGGCTTGCTGGTCTTACAGGGAGGTGTGTTCAGGTGCATTCTGGGCGTGCCTGTCTTACAGGGAGGTGTGTTCAGGTGCATTCTGGGAGTATTGCTATCTTGAGGAAGCGGGAAGTGATCGCGCCACTGACTAACAAAAACCTGGTGTAGAGTCTGTAATGCAACATTTCACTGTTATTTTAACAGCGCATTAGGGAAATGTGCCTAAGATTGTGGACAGTGCGCGCACACTATGCTTGTTACACACACACAGGGAAGTAAAGCAGCACACACAAATGCAAAAGATTAAAAATAAAAATATTACTGTGCAAATCCGCCATCATTATAGCAATGTGCCAAGGCGCCTGGCTTTTAAAGGGAATGGGAGATGACCTCTGATTCTGAACACACCTATGAAATAAGTACAATCCTTCTGAACCATGCGCCCGGCTCGCAGACCCTTTTTTCTGCCGTCAAACTAGCAAAAGTGAATTTGGACACGCCCTAAACGCACATTCGCCAGGCGATCCACGCCGTGCGCTCAGATCGTTAAAATGGGGCTCCGTGTCTGTCTGTCTGTCTGTTTGTTTGTAGTGTGTGTCTGTGTGTCTGCAGGATGTTTCCAAAACCCCTGCAACCTGGTTTGATGGAGCTCAGGTCTGTTGGGGGGACAGCAGCAGAACCTTGGTCTTGCCCCCCCCCCAAATCTGTTTCTGTACACCCCTGGGATCGCCAAACATGACTGTGTCCAACAGCGGGGGTGTAAAGAAAGCTGGAAGGGGATACATATCAAAATATAGCAGAAACAAAACCGTATATGAGGACGCAACTAGAGCCCGACCGATATATTTGGCGGCCCGATATTAGGCATTTCCCGAAAAATGTAAAATATAAAATATATATATTGTAAATATTCATTCACCAGAATCAATTATAATAAATTAATGTTTAAGAAATAAAATAAAAACGGATGGTCAACCATGTTGTGAGTGTTGGCGTTGCATAGTTTGTCCACCAGAGGGCGCTCTACACCACTTTCATATCTTAACTTTGTATTTTTATACATTTTATTTATCAGAACTTTAATATATTTTGATGTCCCTCTGTTCTCTTGTGACAATAAAACTAATTATTATATTATTTTAATGAGAACTCATAAATAACTACAAATAACTAATGTTAGGGAAATCTGTTTATGCTTTGTTACGTGTATCTGGATTATTTTTTTAAATGTATATTGGCCAATATATAAGAGTGTCGGATTTTTAAATAACCAAATATTTGTAACGGTATCAGTCGGGCTCTAGACCCAACAATGTATGCAACTCACCAGCTGGTAGAAAGACACTTGTGGGCCTTCTTCATCAAACAGGTACCACCATGTGGCAGCACTCACTGTTCCAAGACCCACATATCCTACAGGAGAAACAGGTTAAAGGTTAAAGGTTAAAGGTTAAAGGTTAAAGGCAGGGTTGGTAACTATTTCAAACATACTTCCAAAACATGCATGTATACATATAGTTTGATGGTCTTTACATCTGGACAACAATAAATATTGTATAGGCTCTGGAGAAGGAGCAAAAACGACCTGTCATCTGCAGCTGCTGTAATCCTGTAAAAACACCCCCCCCATCACTGCTTGGAAAGAACCAATGAAATGCCTCCTTGCACCACTGCGCGTACTCTACCCCTCCTGTGTGTGAGCTTAAGTGTAATGTGCGTCGTCGCCGCACTGCTAACAGCAGTGATGTTTGTCTTAAAGGAACATGCCAACTTATTGAGACTTTGTCTTAGTCAACGTGTCCCCCAGAGTTTGATGAGTCCATACACACCCTTCTCATCTCCGTGTCCTAACTCTGTCTGACGCCCACCGCTAGCCTAGCTTAGCACAGATCCTGGAGGTAACCGGCTCCAACTAGTCTAGTGCTCCCAATAAGTGACAAAATAACACTAACAGGTTCCTTTTTACAAACCTCCCAGTTAGCTCAGATCGCTGAATTAGCTATTTGCATATAGCGATCTGGGCAGAGACACTTCCAACATAACAAAATGCAATTCAAAGTGACGGTTACTGAAAAACAGCAGACAAAAAACAGGGATGAAGCATATTCGGATGTTAAGAGTTTCAGTGTGCGTCTTTGTGACAGCCGATGGAGGCGGCAGACTTAAGTTGATAAGCTTATTTTTTAAAGTTAAAAGAAAATCCCAAACAGGTGTGCAGTATCTTTTAATGATCCTGTGTGGCTGACATATAATCCTTAATAAACCCTGTATTATCTCACAGGCCATAAGACTGCTGAACTCATAAGCTCTGAGCGTGTCACGTTACCTCTGAACTGTCTTTTAACACCTCTGTATATACACACAATCTACAGCTTTACTTCTCATTATGCATTAATACATTACTACATTTCTTTCACATTCAGTCTCATTTATTTGCAATACTGTCTACACAAATTGTATTATATATTACATTACTCGATTCATATTTTATTGTTTACATTTTAGCCCTATACCTTAACGTGCACTATTTTTTGTCTTAGATTCAGATTTTGTGCGTGTGTGTGTGTGTGTTGGTTATTTCATGAGCATTGCTGGAAGTGCCTGAGGCCTAAGACTACTTAAGACATCTGGCACAGTGTCTGGAATATTTTTATTGTATACAGGAGAAATCTATTTCATACATGCTAATATTTAGAATGAGGGTTTTTTTCACCTACGGTGTCTATTTACTTCAAGAGACTTTGTGTAGTCTCAGTTAGCATTACTACTGCTAGTAGCTGCCGTTTGTCACCGTAACTCTATATGTCATGTTAGCTAGTCGATAGATGTCCATCAACGTATGGGTGTAGTCAAAAAAGGTTCTGGAAATGCAAGGAGTGTAGCATAAAAAAATCACCTCTAAAAAGTAATTTTACCTGTTTCCGGCACATCTTTTATTTCTTCTAAATATTGAAATTTTCATATATTATTTTTTTTTTTTATGCGACAAATGGAAATTGGTTAATTGATTATGTTTAATGCCTTTGCCTCAGTTGTAAAGTGCACACTCGTCTCTGCTCTGAGACATTGATCCACAGTAGAATCCTACCTCCAATGGCCAGATATCTGAAGAAGAGCCAGCCAGAGATGAGAGGCTCCTTAGGGTTGCGGGGGGGTTTGTCCATAATGTCCAGGTCTGGGGGGTTAAAGCCCAGGGCGGTGGCGGGCAGGCCATCGGTCACCAGATTCACCCACAGCAGCTGGACTGGAATCAGAGCCTCAGGGAGACCCAGGATGGCTGTCAGGAAGATGCTGGAGACAGAGCGGGGGGAGGAACACCAGACGGAAGATATTAGGGCTGCACAATATATCTCTCTTTGTTTCTCACAATTTTTTTAACAAGTTGTACAGGGGCATACTGCACGATTGGCATTATTAATGGTATTTATAGTGATATATACAAACCAATTCCCTTTTAGACCAAAGATGACACATAAGATTCTGCATATAGTAAGAAACTGGAGCAGGTAAAAAGCATGAGTCAGTTCTAGGGATAGACCGATTATTGGGCAGTTTGCAGATTATCTGTATCAGTGTTTCATTTGCTTGATAACCAATAAAGTTCATGAATTAAAAAATGTTCTACTTTGGCTCGGCTACAGCTCTGTGTCTGTCTCTGCTTTGGTTTCCCTCACCAGTCTGACTTAATGTCCCCCACACACACACACACACTATCTGACTCTGTTACTGGGAGTTATGTTGAAAGTTTCTAAGCATTTAAACAACATTTTGTGTTGGAGTTTGTAACATTCCAAAATCTTAATTTGGACTTTTTCACTGTAAACTGTTATTGGTTTCATTAACTACTAATAATCGGTATCGGCCTTGAAAACAGTATCTATATCAATATCTACAGTATATATCAAAAAGGATAACGATACGGCATAAATATATCAGTTTTTTATCGTCTTTGTGATATCAACTGGCGCAACAAATGCATCTCAAAAGGCTGCGACGTATCGCAAAAGAAACTCAGATCTTTTTTTTATGATTTCATTTTTATTTGTTTTCAATTCAACAAGCAATCTGTTGTATTTTAGCAGAAAACTCAGAGCACCAGAAAGGCAGAACGGAGTACACTTTAATATCGGTTTAGTTATCGCAGGTAATATCGTTATCGCAGGTAATATCGTTATTGTGATATTCAACAATGTAATCGCATGTTTCTATCATATCGTGCCGCCCTAGAAGATCTGCATTCGAGTGTGTGGCTTTGTGTTCCTCACCAGACCACTTCTCCCACGTTGGAGGAGATGAGGTATCTAATGAACTGCTTCATGTTGTTGTAGATGGCGCGGCCCTCCTCCACAGCAGCCACTATGGTGGAGAAGTTATCATCCGACAGCACCATCTCAGATGCCGACTTGGCCACTGCCGTGCCAGAGCCCATGGCGATGCCGATCTCGGCTTTCTTCAGGGCCGGGGCGTCGTTCACACCGTCTCCTGTCTGGGACCACAAAAGATTGCCTTTGTCATCAGAAAAGCTGAGTCATAAGAAAGTGACAAATGCCAAAGTATTACCTCTATATTCGGACTGCCCAATACATTTTTTTATTTTTTTTATTGTCATTGTGATATCAACACATCGCGAAAAGGCTGCGACGCATCGCTGAAAACACTAGTTTCTGGTGTCAATTGAAAGAAAATATCAGTAGAAAACTGCACTTACACATGTACCTGTCATTCTTTTTTAGTGCTGCCTTTTATGTTCAATTCAATGTTCAATTTGTTCAATAAAAGAATGTTGGAAAATTCTTTCCTTTCATTTAATTTCCTTGCAGGGTTGTATTTTAGCAGAATGCTGAAAGCAGCACAACTGAGTACACTTTAATATCTGTTCATTTATCGCAGATACTATAGTTATCGCGATATTCAAGAACGTTATCATATGTTGCATTTTTTCACATATCGTGCAGCCCTACTATTGATGCATAAAAGACTCAGGTACACCATGCGTCTTTTCCCCTAGGCTGCAACATTTCTTGTTAACAGAAGCATTAAGAACAGAGGAATATGTTTGGATCAAAAAGCTGAAAAACTTCTTTGAAAGAAAACTTTAACTCAACTTTTTAACTCTACATAATATTGATTCTTGGGGGTTATTCTTGAAACAGAGATGGGTCTCATAAACTGTAATTGAAAACGAACCAGCGTCTTATTACCGTTTTAGATCCAGACAGGATGAAGCTACAGCTGAGCAGGTGAGATATATTAATCTGTCATGGCAGGGCCTAAAGCGGCTTTAGACTGGGCTGAACCCTGGAGTTAGTCTGACAGGCAAATTGTGATATTGTTGTCTCCCTCTCTCCCATCATCCCCTCGGATCGACCCGTCTTCTGAGACGTGTGTCAGATAGGAAGCAGCGGAGCGGGCCCGAGATGACAGCTTCTGATAGCATTGTCTGAGAAAGCAGCCTCAGAGAGACCTGGAGCATGTCAAGCCTCGCTGGCTTCTTCTCATGCATTTATCACAAGTCATTCACATAACGCACAGTCAAAGGAAGGAGAAGATTTATGTTTTGCCTTGCAACAGGCATAAGGAGACATATGAAAAAAGAAAATGCACAATGTGTAGATTAGCAGGAAGCAGAGAAAGGTATAAAGGTTGAAGGAGATGGGTGCAAGTGTAGAGTTGGAATAAGAATATATATACACGATAGGACTGCACAATATATTTTTTTAGCGTCATCAGGATATCAATTTGCGCAATCAACACATTGTGAAAGGCCACGACATATCACTAAAGACCCTCAGAACTTATTTTGAGTTAGTTGAAATAAAATATCAGTAGAATTTTTTTTAAAACTTCCTTTATATTCAATTCAATGTAGAGTATGTTCAATCAAATAATATTGGAAATGATTTCCTTTCATTTGTTTTCAATTCAACAAGCAATGTTGTATTTTAGCAGGATACTGAAAGCAGCCGAAAGGCCTGAATGATTACACTTTAATTAATATCTTTTTATTTATCGCAGGTAATATCTTTATCGCCATATTCAGCAATGTATTCTCATACTCGTAAGACTCGTTAGAGCCGTTCAAATCTGTTGTAAGAAAAGCTTGTAAAAAAAAATTATTATTATTAATATTATTATTATATAAACTGTGTGGTTTTGCAATATAATCTGTGTAACTTTACATAACAAGCTATATAACTCTAAAAGTTCATGAGAAAGTGGGTTTTTGCATGAATGGAAGATCTGTTTGTATCTGCTTCTAAAGCGCTGAGCATTGATATGAAAATATCAAGGTCACTCAATCAGAGGCAAAATGCCTTTTTCCATCTTACTGCCTGGCTCCTGTGGATTTTTCTAAGACTGTTTGGGTTTTATTAAACTTCAACAAAACACAGCAAAAAGTGTAGATAGAGGAAAAGTTGTGTGGAAGTTTCGAGCCATCAACCAGGCCTGGCGTCAAACTCTTTTTTAAACACATCCCTTCTCCTCACCATGGCAGTGATCTCATCAAATGACTGCAAGTATCCCACGATCTTAGACTTGTGAGCTGGCTCGACGCGGGCGAAGCACCGCGCCTGTTTGACGGCTTCTCTCTGGGCTTCCAGCGGGAGGTCATCGAACTCGCGGCCTGTGTAGGCCTTTCCTGTCACGTCCTCGTCCTCGCCGAAGATGCCAATCCGTCTGCAGATGGCCACAGCTGTGCCCTTGTTGTCTCCTGTGATCATGATGACACGTATACCTGCCTCGTTGCACAGCTTCACTGAACCAATCACCTCCTTCCTGGGCGGGTCCAACATGCCCACACAGCCAACAAACGTGAGACCCAACTGAATGGAGACAGAGAGAGGGAGGATTAGGTTGCATGACTGTCTCTCAAAACAGAATTTCAACTCAGTTCCACAGAAAACAAAATTCACCTCTATTGATTTTTTTTATAGCTGCTGAGAACAGATTACTGTAGTTTCTACGCAACAAGGAATATCTGAGAAGGGAGAGCGAGTGTAATAGCTTCATGCTTTCAGTGGATAAAGACTGAATCACTACTGGGATTCAAACTAAAGACAGGCAGCAGCAAAGATTTAAACTTTAAAGCTGTTGTTGTTGCTTTTTAAAGGAGGGCTGTGTCGAGGACTAAGCCTCTTTATTTGGGCGCGCACTTTACCAGGTGAGCTTCCCAGGCGCCCAAAGCTACAACAGTTACCCGGGCGCCCGGGTAGCACAGTTGGTAGAGTGGGCGCCCATATATATGGGTTTACTCCTCGACGCAGCAGCAGGTTTGACTCCGACCTGCGGTCCTTTGTTGCATGTCATTTCCCCCCTCTCTCTCCAATTTCATGTCTTCATCTGTCCTATGAAAATAAAGGCCTAACGTCCTAAAAATAATCTTAAAAAAAAAATAATAATAATAATATCCGGGACATAGACTAAACTAAAAAAAAACAAAGTACAAATTGATTTTTCCCCCAGGGATGGTTACTGACATTTTAGGTAGTTATTATCATTTTTGTTCAGGTGTTCATTTTGCTGATAATTTTGTTTTTATTTATTGGATGCCATAAAAACAGGGTGATGCCTCATGATTGACAGGTGGGATTGACTCGTGATTGGTTGGGCGTTTGTATGGACGGGACTTTACAACACGGTGGCGCCCCCATGTGGGATATTTTGGCTTCACTTTTGTACAGTAGGAGGATGTGGAGACACATCATCCATCTTTATATACGGCCTATGATTAGGGTAAACCGTGGTGTCCCAGTTCTGGTGTGCAAGTAAGAAAACCTCATTCAAAATCACATTTGTAATAATGCAAATAAATAAAAATCTAGTCTTGGAACATGTGTGTTTCACTTTGACCTGAATACAGTATAAGCCTATTTGAACAACTTGGATTCCTAAGATAAACATCATGTCATGTGTATCAGCATATCAGCATGTAGTGTTGCAACTAACCATTATTTTCCACTGTCGATTAATATGTCAGTTATTTTCTCTATTAATCGATTAGTTGATTGGTCTATAAAATGTTGGAGAATGGTGAAAAATGAAAATTTGTGTTTTCCAAAGCCCAAGATGACGTTGAAAATGTTGCTATTTTTATTTCCTATTTTATTACTATTTAATGTTCCTATTAAAATCCGGCATCAGAGTATTTTCTTTTCATATAAAAAATACTTAAACCTATTAATCAATTATCAAAATAGTTGGCGACTAATCGATTAATCTCTGGAGCTCTAACCAGACGTTACCACGGTCCTCTGTACCTCATACTCGGCAAACTTGGTGGAATTGCCCAAGTCCATGTCCTCTTTGCGGGGCGGGGTGTCATGCGTGGCCAGGGCCAGGCAGCGCAGGGTGTCCCTGCCTGTCCCCCAGTCCCTGATCTTAGACAGCAGCTGGTCGCGCAGGGCTGGGGTCAGCGCCACCTTCCCTGTTCCCACCCGCAGGTACTGACAGCGCTCAATCACACTCTCTGGAGCACCCTGTGGAGGGGGAGAAGAACATCAAGCAACCATGCCAACAAATGATGAAGTGATGAAAAATATGTCTCTTTGTGCATTTGTGATGGTATTATTGGTTCATGCCTTGACAAACATCTTGCTCTGAGAGCCCGGCTTGACGGGGGTGCAGTAGACGGACATGGACTTGCGGTCCCGAGAGAACTCCAGGGTGAACTCCTTCTTCATCAGCTGCTTGATCACCTGATGGATGAAAAGCAGAAATGGCAGAGAGTGGGAGACGAAGAAAAAGAAGAAGAAAGTGATCAAAGACCTGTTCAAGCGAGACTAGTATAACCAGGGGATGTTAATTTTATTTTCCAGGCCTTCTGCCCTTTCCCTAAGTGGCTTCACCACTTGTCAGGCCGCCATCGTAAATAAGAATTTGTTCCTAATGACATGAAAAAATTAAGGTGAAAGAAAAATTTTATAAAAAGAAATGAGCCCCTTAAGTCTATGTTTTGTGCTGCGCGTTCACAGGGTGTAAGCAAGGTCTGTATTTGACTCAAATTTACTGACATTATCCCCAGTATAAGATTTCAAGGCCCTGTCAAAACTTTTATTTTATATTGCCAACGCAGCAAATATGGTCACAAATCACCGACATGTCGATTTGCATATGATTTTTGCATGTGGTACGTCATTTGAAGTGGAATATATACATGACTAATTACAGACATTGCAAATTTGTACAGGATTAAAATCATAGGTGACTTCCACAATCATTACAAATTACCTGAGGTCCCCAGGTGATACTAGTCCTGTGCCAATAGCGCTTAAGAGCCATAACTTGAGCTAAGTAGCTGTGTTAGTGTACAGCTGTCAGGCTGACAGCCAGTGGCTGACTGAGTGCTTTGGCTGAGCTATTGACAGCTGAAGGATGATCCTTTAGACCAAGTCTCAGCTCTCTTGTCTGTATGTCTGGATGCCGCCTCAGATGTCAATGATAAACAATGAAGGAAGAAGGAAAACCAAAATACTTTAGGTTTAATGTAGGAACACAAAACTCCCCGGCATCCTTATTCCTTACATACTGTATATAGAGGCCTACATGGACTTTTTGCACCGCTACACCACGTGCCGAGCTCTCAGGTCCTCCGCTCAGTGTTTTTTTTTTAAGAGTACCTCCAACAGATTTTAGGACTCGGGGAGGCCATGTCTTTCAGTCGGTAGCTTCTAAGCTTTGGCATATAAGCTAAAGTTGTTAGACTCTGTTAAAAACCCATCTGTTCAGACAGGCATTTAGGTAGTGTTTTAAACTTGTGTTCTATGTCTGTTCTCTTTGTATATTTGATCCACTGTTTTATTTCTTTGCATATTTTTATCTGGTGTTTATCTTTGCTTTATTTCCATGACTATATTAGATTTTATTTTATTATGTTGACTGTGAAGCACTTTGGGACTGGTGTCTGTGAAAGGTGCTATAGAAATAAACGTTGCTTGCTTGCTGTATTACTTGCATATTTTTGGCATTGTTTTGTTCTACCAGTAGGTGTCTCTCTAGTTTAGTCTGTGCTGATCCCATTCCACATGGAAGGCTGAACAGTTAACACTGATGCTGCTCTCTGTCCAGCTAGATGACTGAGATGCACACACTCCGTCATCTGATGACTGTCCTGACATCTGCCAACAAACCTCTCCTCTCTATCAAACAGAGAGAGCAATGAGGGGTTTGCCTCAGCAAGGCATGTTGGGAAATGCTCAACATGCTCCCCAGCAGAGGACTGTGGTTACCTGGTCCTCAGATTTTAGCAGGGTAAATCCAGACAGCTAGCAAGACTATCTGTCCAATCTGAGGACTATGGTTACCTGGTCCTCAGATCTCTGCAGGGTAAATCCAGACAGCTAGCAAGACTATCTGTCCAATCTGAGGACTATGGTTACCTGGTCCTCAGATCTCTGCAGGGTAAATCCAGACAGCTAGCAAGACTATCTGTCCAATCTGAGGACTCTGGTTACCTGGTCCTCAGATCTCTGCAGGGTAAATCCAGACAGCTAGCTAGACTATCTGTCCAATCTGAGGTCTATGGTTACCTGGTCCTCAGATCTCTGCAGGGTAAATCCAGACAGCTAGCTAGACTATCTGTCCAATCTGAGGACTATGGTTACCTGGTCCTCAGATCTCTGCAGGGTAAATCCAGACAGCTAGCTAGACTAGCTGTCCAATCTGAGTTTTCTGTTGACGACTAAAACTACTTCTGAACGTACACATGTTCCACCAAAACAAGTTCCTTCCTAAAACTATTTAGCAGAGACAACGTCAATGTGTCCGAGCCAATTAACCACTCGTTTTTTCTCCTATCCTGGAATGTTGCAGCAATGTGAGACTACTAAACCCTGAACCGGTTGACTCATTGCAAGTCAGTCTGGATAAAACAATACTTATATGTAAAATCATCTGGCACATACACATACTGTATAACCAGGTGCACACTAGGTCATGATGTCATCCCCACAACCAGGCGGCGTACAGTGTGGTATAATGAGTAATTACAGTCTCATTGGCACATTCAGACACATAAGTACAAAGCTTGCAGCAGATAGGTTGAAGCAAATCATTTGCTCACTGTAGATGAATGAATGAAGATTAGTAATATACAGATCTCATAGGATTTGGTTTCACATCTCAGCATTGACTGGATATTATAAGACTCGCTGTAAGAGCCATGTTATAGTGTTTACAGTTTTTGGATGTTATTCCCATTGCAAAATTAAATTGTTTTATGACATTTAAAATAGGTAATATACATTAGAATTCAGGTAATTGGGCAGGCTGTATAATGTGTTGATATGTGTTTAGACTCATGCAACAGTAGACTGACCTGCTATTGGATAATTTTGAGTTGGTATCTTTGAGTGGAGTTAGTGTAAGTTACTTTTGGTTGGTACTTTTGAATATAGGAAAGGCAATTTCAGCACAGGGTCAGTTTTTATATAATCCAGCACTACATATGGATACTTTATTGTTGTAACTTTATTTTTGACCATATGTATTGAATGAATCGTTTTTTACTCTCTACGAGCCTCGTCGTCTTTGGAGAGCCTTACATGTTGAAGTTGGACATGGTGGTGGACAGAAGTCAGAACCCAGAAGGACCCAGAAGGTTTCTAACTAGCTGCCACTACACTCACGAAGGAACGTTTTTTAAAAAGGATCCATATCGATGCAGCAGAACCAGAGACAATATCTTCTTTATTTTACATCTTTTGTCCTTGTCAAACCTGGCCATTACATTACCCACAATGCAACTCGAGCGTTGACAGTATGGGTTGAAAATTGGGTGCATTATGCTATTAGCGGCTGAAGAAGCCTCTGGCCACTAGCTTTAAGCAGAGATGACAAGTCTAACTTCTTTTAAACTCCACGCCCTCAGATTTCTAACATTTTCAAACTTGTTGTCTTCAGCCCCATCTAACGCTGACTCATGTGACATCACTTGAGGCAATGTATCAGATTTTGTACACATGCATTAGTACCTCCACACCTGTGTTGAGACTTTGTTGTGTAAAGTATACAGACATCACAGCGCAGGGTCACACACACATCTCCACATGGAGCTTACCGAGTTGCAGGCACCGGCCCGCTCCACCTTGCTGAGTCCAGACAGGTCCGTCTTGAAGACGTTCATCTTCTCCACCAAGGTGGTGAGAGCCGTCTCTGTGGCTTCACCCACCTTCTCGTAAACCCCTTTGGCCTACGAGAGAACAGACACACATGAATACAAGCTGCTGAACTGTTTTATAGATGCCGGGTGATACAGTTAGCATCTAAGAGTGATGGAGTCATTAAATTCAGATCCCGTTATGATGACTCATTTTAGATGAAATCTGAAGAGAAAGCCTCACACCCATGCATTGCCTCCATTTTTTAAAGTGAACAACCCTCTGGAAGAATGACTCCTTGCTGCGAGTGAATATGTCAATCATTCACCTCTGCCTCCCTAAACTTTGAGTCATACATGCAGAGTGTTTTTATATAGATTTATTTGTGCGTCTCAGCAATAAAACACCTAGCTCGCCTCCAGCACTTGGCTACTCTGCCCCCCTCTGCCCCCCCCCCTCCCCCCCTTCTCTCTCCTGGTTAATGCACACTTTGATCTCACACTTAGGTCTTTTATTCTTTTTCAAAAATGCACAAAACTGTTGGCAAAAGAACCATTTATGAGAACAGGAGGATGCATGGGAGTTGAGAAGTGCCCTATCACTGGCCTCGCTCCTCAGCACGGTTACCATGATACCATGGTGATGAGAAAAAAGGTGAGAAAAGCAATCCAAATCAGAGAAAAAGATCATATGTCGGAGTAAAATTAGCTCTGCTGAAGGAGAGAAGAAGAGAAGGCTTTCATTTAATTCTACCTTTTATGGAGTCATTGGAGTGTGTATGTAGGCTACACAGTGTCAATGCATGAGGACATTTGCAAAGAAATCTAACTTACACGATGCTGTATGTGTAGCAGATGGGTTTACTTTGCATAGAAACTAGGAAGAAACTAATTATACCTGTACAGTTATCTGTGTATGTGTGTGTGTGTGTGTGTTTATGAGAATGACCTCATTGTAGTCCAGTGACGAGTCATTGCACATAGAGCACACAGTGGCCAACTCCAAAAGTCCATCAAAGTCTCCACACTGGACATGCCTGTCTCCTTTCAGTCTAGAGGGAAAACACACACACACACACACACACACACACACACACGTCACTCACAACAGCAAAGCGCAAGGGAAAAACACTTCACAGTTCGCTACACTTCAGACACAATAACCTAGTCAATATTTCTGAGTGGGAAAGACATTCAGTTGTTTAGCATTCCAAAGTTGACTGAAGAAACAGTGGTTGTACAGTCATACAACAGTGTACTGGATGTGTGTGTGCGTTCCTGACAAGCTGTGCTGATCGCATGACAACCATGGATCCCTTCCCAGCTGAGACTGCAACCGTTTCTAGCGAAGCTCCCACACAATAACCCACACTCTGCTGTTATGAAATCGACAGGTTCATGCAGAGTAAGAATGCCGTTCTCACCAAACTGCTAAATAATCAGCATGCAAATACAATCCCCTACCTAATGACTAGCCACCTACTAACTGTATCTTCCTCCACACATTTACTAAGATTTAAAAACAAAGTCTAATATGGCAGAGATCAAAATGACCACACAATTGGAATCTGACACCTAAATACTGTTAAAACCCTTTCCTACTTGTTGTTGTTTCTAGTAATAAGCACACATTACATCATCCAAGATTACTAACCATTTCCCCTGGTTATCACAGAAATTGCCATAGCAACACATAACGCATAGCTAGAAACATTCTTTGGGAATCATTAGCACTGATGTAACAGAACTTGGACCACAGAGCACATCGGTTTGCTTGTCTACTTCAATATTAAATCTTGTTTTGAAAAAAGCAATTCAGAAATTCATTAAAGCCGGAGTGAGGGGAACGGTTTGAGTTCAGCATGAATTGCTTTGGTAAAATTTGAAAAGCACACAGACATTTTTTCATATAATGAGGTATTAGGGAGGGCAGGCTTTTCCCAATAAGAGTAATACAGTACATGTTTAAACTGTGACACTCACATTTGTCCCTCAGGGGCATATGTAGAACCAGATATAGAGAACTCATGAAGGCTGCAGCTTGAATCTTCCACCTTGTCTGCAACAAACATCTGGGGGGAGAAAAGGCAAACCGAGGTTTAGTTTAATGGGATTGTTAGCCAATTACTGTACAAAACTGCAGTGCGACTACAGGAAATATTTATTTTAAAAGGAAATTATTCCATTATTTTCTAAAACCCTATCGGACCCTCCAGTTGATTCACTAATAAAGCATGTCATTTGCAAGCATTGTTCAGATTCAGACAAATACATTTCTTCTAGTCTAATTCTTCCATTATGTATGTATATAGTATATCTGCAGTTTAAATGGTCTAATATTAAAGATTAGGCTTTTATATGTGGGGTATATAGCACATCTGGAATATTTACACTACAACTACAAAATCATGACAATGTGAGTTTAATATCTTACTCATTAAGCAACATTAGTGGACATTTTCAACATAAACTGCCCCTAAAAGTCACACAAAGAGCGACTATGTGACTTTTGCACAGTGGTCACAAGTAACAGTTATGGATGAATAGGAAATGCTAAGACAGTTTAACAGTAGCAAAAGTAGAGGAGAGTCATAATGTCAGTTGCACAGCAGCAATATCTATCTAAAGTTTTGTGATGTTAGCTAACATTAGCCACCATAAGCTACTTATAGAGGTCCGGCTGCAGCAGGAAAACTCCGACTACTGAATTAAGAAATGTGTAATTTTGCTTATAAATTTGCCTTTTTAGAAGATAGAATGTGTTTATGTGCATATGTGTCATGATTAGGATTGGGCATCAAAGAATTATGATTCCAATGGAACCTTTTCTGGTATTGGTATCGTTTTTAAAAAATTGGTTTAGAATCCGATCATCAGTTCCAAATTTACCCTGATCAAGTTTTGGTTTCCATAGTGACCACCGTACTTCCAGGCCCTAGCTGTGTTGCAACCATGGAGCAGGAAGCAGCACTCTAATGTATGGCTTTATGTAATGTATGTTTCTATACAGAGCTTTTCTAGTCTTAACGACACCTGCTCCTCAGATACACACTCACACACATCTACACACCTGCTCCTCAGGTACACACTCACACACATCTACACACCTGCTCCTCAGGTACACACTCACACACATCTACACACCTGCTCCTCAGGTACACACTCACACACATCTACACACCTGCTCCTCAGGTACACACTCACACACATCTACACACCTGCTCCTCAGATACACACTCACACACATCTACACACCTGCTCCTCAGGTACACACTCACACACATCTACACACCTGCTCGTCAGATACACACTCACACACATCTACACACCTGCTCCTCAGGTACACACTCACACATCTACACACCTGCTCCTCAGGTACACACTCACACACATCTACACACCTGCTCCTCAGGTACACACTCACACACATCTACACACCTGCTCATCAGATACACACTCACACACATATATACACACCTGCTCATCAGATACACACTCACATACATTTACACTTCAATAAGGCAGCATCAGGGGCAACTTGGGTGTCTTGCCCAAGGACACTTCAACATAGGGGGGGGTGGCAAGAGATCGAACCACCCACCTTCCGATTGGCGGGAGACCACTCTACCACTGAGCCCCAGCCGCCCCCTTAAAGCACTATTGAATCAAAATCAAATTTACCTCTTATGTGTAAAATAAGCATGTGACCCGTTTTAACTCCACCCCTCAAAGAATTGATAAGATCCAGAATCAAAGGAAGAATCAGAATTGGAGTCAGAATTGTTCAAATCAAAACGATGCCCTAACATAATGATGGTTAATCATTAAACTTTTCATTTTATGAAAACTGTTGTTGTGGTGGGCAGCTCTGAGGTGTGGGCCTTGAGTTGTACAGTATGTGCCCATAGAGTCCATATAAAACCGTTGGTGTCCCACTATGGCACTTTGGAGTATAGTGGTGATGTTAGTACATCTCAAGCAGTCATCACACAGCCCCATGGTGTCAAAACTAAGAAGCAGGAAGCTGCTTACAAAAGACTCATTATTTTTGCTCTACTTCTCTGGATAAATACAAGGTTGTGCCCTTCTGGAGTAAACCTTTATGTGTGTGAATTTTGGGTGTTTTATTTCCCCAAAAAATACTTTGACGAAAGTAATAGTATATAGTATATAATTTCATATAAATGAGGTTTCTTGACCATGAATTCGAAAAGGAAAATAGTGTAAAATTAGTGGTGATATATTGGTGTTAGTGATGTGTACAGTAGACTGATGGTAGTGGTACAAAAATGAAGACAATGTTGAAAAAAGCATCAAAAAGTGATTTAAAAAACTGTGTCAAAAGCATTAAAAAATGGTTTATTTTCAGTTTTGACCTGGGAGGACAACACAAGGGTTAAGTGTTTCTAAATGTGCAGGCAACATTAGCATTGCACTGCTAACACGTCTTGATATAAAGCTACATTGATCACTCCCACTGCCTTCACGCTCCAGTCAACTGCTGGAAAACAAAGCATAAGTCAGGGAGAAAGCTGAGTCCCAGAGCTCTCCAAGGTTTTGCTTTGTTGCTCCGCATTGTTGGCAAATCTTATTTTCCTGAAATTCCCCACGGAAAAGTGATGTATGACTCACATCAATAAAAATAAGGAGTGTGTAAAAGAAATAGATAAAGCATAGTCCATCTAAAGCCCTTAGCAGAATGGCACACATTCATTCACAATAGGCTAAAAGACACACACACACACACACACACACAGAAAACATCCCTTTGAGGCTCCATTAAAAGTGACTGATTGAAAAATTAATGGAGCAGCTATTTGGATAAACTTGGTTTCTTCCATGTGTGTGTGTGTGTGTGTGTGTGTCACTGACTTACCAGCCTCCACCAATTTAAAAAGGAACACAAAATCAAGGGCAGACTTCAGATGAGAGTTAGGTGTCACCCCTCTAGCACATGAGCCTAAAATGTACGTTTCAGCCTTTTAATGGAGTAATTATTCCTCAACAGCTCTCTGTGGCAGTAGGGTTACTGTAGTTAGTCTACTGATGGAGTCTAGTGTGGTCCACATGAAAGTCGGTTATAAATAACTCTCATACTGAATCATGATTATAGCCTCCGTAAGATTATAGCTTTATGAAAATATGCAATTTTGCTTTGTAATTTGTTGAGACAGACAGCACTTTTTCTCAGCTGTCTGAAACGCCTCGCCCTCATTCCTGTTTGGAATTCTTCAGTTAGTGATGTCACTGATTGAGGATGTGCTGCCCATGGGTGCTGCCTGAGCATGGCTTACATGGGGAAGCAGTGAAAACGTAATGCATTTGTCATTGGGGTTAGTGATGACCACAATCGTTCACAGCAAGGTAACCACGTTGACTGTGACCCACACAAACGCATGGCATCATGGAAAAAATGCACACATGTAGAGAAAAAACCCACAATATGAACATAGAACTAAATTGAACAAATCAACCCCATTGGTAAGTAACCTGGTCCAGCTGTTTGGGTCAGTATCGGCCCAATATTCAATATCAGTATCGGACCAGTGCATCCCTGACTGATATGTGGGCCTGAACAGCATTGTTATGCCCCATTATTCCTTATATTTTTTTCATGATGTACTTTCCCTTTAAGAAACTTTTAAATAGCTTTACCCTTCTGCTCGATTCTTAATTTCTCAAAGGTCATCGGGCTCTGTACTCTGTCGCTCTAAAACAGATCAACAATGACTGCTCAGGGCCCCAATAACTTTCACAAAAGCACATATAAAGCAAGGCCTCAGGGATAAAATGAGGTTGTTCTTTCATCTGTGGTCAGTTTTTGCTCACTCCTTGATCCGCTGTGGTCTCCAAGGAAACAAGACACGGTGTGACTCAGTGGTAGTGGCACAAGTTTATATTCTTATACTCACTTCCTCTGAGCTTCTGTGGGGATAAATGGTGAGTAACCCTTTTTTTATGTGTGCATGTGTGATTTCTCTTTATGTGTGTGAAAATGAAAAAGGAAGTCGGGATACCAAGGGGAATCCCTGGAAATCCTGTGGATATCGGGATACCCCCCAGGCAAGGGAGACACTAGGCTGGACACTAGTCTAAGAATAAGCACAGATGGATAAGCCTGGGCAAGCACTCATGTGGGCATTTAAACCTGGTTGCACAAAAAAAGATAAAAAGAGATCAAACACAGTGGTCCAAGCATAGAACGAACATGAAGAGGGACAAGTATCCATAAAAATGACCATCTCCTGGAAACACCATGATGAAAAAAACTGCAATGCAGAAGGAGTTTAATTTGTTTTTGAGCAAGTATGAGTGTGTATGTGCCTCCTTATCTCCCACCAGAGAGGACAGGCCAGGAAGTACAGGTGGAAGCAGAAGGTCAACATTTACCAGCGTCAGCCCGCCGCGCTCTTTTTTTTGCCTGAGAGGGTTTTGGAGTTGTGGTGAGATCAGTCGTCTGTGTCTCTCCTGCTAGAGGGAACTCCCTGTCACTGCGTATTAATCACGCAGATACTCCACGTCATCTCAGGGAGCAACGGGAGGGAGGGGCGTTTATACCACAAGAGTGCCTGCCGTACAGGAAATGCCAACTCCATTTTGAAACAGCAAAAAAGTAAAATGGATACACAGAGAGAAAGAAGATCTAAAAGAAGTCAAAATACTTTTGTCTCCTTGCTTTTTCTGACTGGAGTCAGTCAGGTTCAAACACAGTCCACTACATGCAGTCTGCAGGAGTATCCTGCATTAAAGGTCCCATATTAGCCTAATTGTTAGGTTCATACTTGTATTTGGGGTTTCTACTAAAGCAAGTTTACATGTTTTAGTGTTCAAAAAACCCATTATTTTTCTCATGCTGTCTGTCTAAATTTATCTGTATCCACATTCTGTCTAAAACGCCTTGTTTTAGCGCCTGTCTCTTTAAGCCAGAAAGCCTAAAAAAAGTCCAGTGTGCTCTGATTGGTCAGCTTTTCTGGCTCTACCACATCTGCGCTCTCTCTGCACGTTTTTCCACTGCTGGCAATAGCTCGACTAGCCTCGACTCTACTCGCCTTTACTCAACTTGACGCATTCTGCGTCCGTTTTCCATTGCAGATTGAGTAACGCCTCAGCGTGGCTGGTCACCATAGCTACGCGTGATGATGTCATTTTCAACGCGACTCACAACAGCATGTCGGCTACTCGCCACAGCCAGAAAACCGCCGACACCAAAGGGTAAGTTAAGTTTCCTGGTAACGTTAGCTAACATTTGTATGTGTTAAGGGTCACAGTCAGTATTTACTATACGCTATATAAAGTACATGAACCTTAGCAACCATGATTACACACCAAAATATGTATGCTGTGTACTGTTTGTGTTTCCGGGGGGAACACGGGAAAAAGCCGGGGGGGACACTGTCACAGCGTGCAGAGGAAGAAGACCGGGATGGACGGGAGGGTTTGATGCGCTACTTAAATAGCTAAATAAAAACTTTTCTTTGATATATTTTCTTGTTTTTTTAAAGTAACAGTGTGCAATATTGGAAACGACATGCAAAAGCCCCTAATATATAGCCCTTAATATTGAACAGTTAAAGTGAGAATAGTGCAGAGAGTAGATAATCTGTCGGTGTCTGGCTAGAATTTTTTTTAAATGTCCCGTTTGTTCCGGACACACACTCCGCACTCTTGTTTGCTAAAAACGCAGTGATCTGACCAATCAGCAGTCTGCAGGTTTCCACGTCACCTTTTGGTATTGCCTCAGCTCGCTTGGAAACTCAACTGAGGTAGTACTAAAAAAAGTACCTGGTAGCAGGTCCCAGGGACTTTTTTTTGTAATGGAAAACCAAAAAAGGCGAGTAGAGTCGAGGCGAGTCGAGTAGATACCACGCAGTAGAAAACCGCCATGAGTCTCTGCACTGTCATTGCAGCCAGGGAAGGACTGTAACACCACTGTAGCTGCACTGTCTCCCTGTCTATGGTTGAGAGGGGTAACAGCCAGAGTGATGAATGACGTTCAGGGAGCTCTGACAGCAGCGTGGCCGCGCCGTTTCTACGGGTTTATTAGTACAGTTAATCCCACAGCGAGACCACCAGCACCATGCTACTACCAGCCTCTCTGAGCAAGTGCAACGTTGACGCTGTCATGCACGTGACACGCAACTTCATGAGGGAGAGGGGCTGGTTCAAAGACAGTGTCCACATGTTTACATATATTTATTACAGTAGATAAAAACGTAAGTACTACTAAGTGTGCTTTAGTTTGTGTGATTTGTGACTTTCACATGAATGTTTCC
The DNA here is from genome assembly GCA_026937815.1 of Etheostoma perlongum. Lineage (NCBI taxonomy): Eukaryota > Metazoa > Chordata > Actinopteri > Perciformes > Percidae > Etheostoma > Etheostoma perlongum. Next base: position 28,295,466 of record CM049383.1, read on the forward strand.
ACCAGGCTGGAACAGTGCTCATTATACTAACTCACTAACTTATTAACTTTAGTTTTACTGTTATTTTTTGGAATTTATGCTCAATAAACCTCATTTATAGGAAATTATACCTAACGTTTGAGTTAAGAAAGCAGAAATTAGGAATTATTTAGACTAAAATTAAAGGAATGGATGTTGATGATAATCACAGACTGGAATATGTCAACTTTTACTCAATACTATTTCAAAACCACTTCAAGTGCTATGAAATTGAATAAGACGCCCCAAAATTACCCATCAAAATCACCCCGAAGAGCATTGTGTGGAATCAATCATGTTATTTTGGGTAATTATAATTGGGTAATTAAAAAGAACATTGATATAGGAAAACTGGTCAATTTGACCAGAGGAAACATGACAACATTAAGCTTTAAACTAATGCATGCCACCTATATTGTCTATTAGAAATCACTGAATGAGCTGCCAACACTGTCCAGTATATGACATGGCTCTAATTATTTTTATTATTATACTTAATAATCCCACAAGGGACACACATGCACTAATGGAGAGATGTCAGAGTGAGGGGGCTGCCCATGGAAAGGCAACCTGAGCAGTTGGGGGTTTCGGTGCCTTGCTCATCAGCACCTTGGCATGGCCCAGGAGGTGAACCAGCTACCCTCCGGTTCCAAGCCCAACTCCCTACGGACTGAGCTACTACCACTAATGCTGCCCTACTGGCCAGGACCTCTGAAGACAAGGGGTGTAAACTGAGATTAGGTGTGTGTCTGTGTGTGGAGCTAGAGCCATGAACAGGAACCAAGACAAACAAAAGTGCTGGCTTTTACTACACACACACACAGACACACACACACACACACACACACACACACACACACACACACACACACACACACACACACACAGACAAAGGAAAGGGTGAGGCTATGTGCAGGAGAACAGCTCGTGAATAGTTGATGATAAGATCTCTCAGTGTTTGTCGTCTGATGTAATTATATGTACACTATTTAAACACTGAAACCTACAGGCGCTTCAGGATACGGTTCCCTGTATTGTGTTTATTCAGGCGATGTGACATTTTGGAAAACCTTTACTTTGAATGTGTGAGCTGATCAGGTGATATACTGAGCTGGCACCAGCACTTCTTCAACCTCAAAGCTGCCAAATGGAGGTAAACACTATAACACCACAAGGATTTTCCATCCATTAAAAAAAATACACATGGGGGGATGACAAATTGGGATCAGTAATGAACAGCAAACCCTTCTAGAATTCACCTTGATAGCACTTTTTTCAAATGAAAATTCCCAAAAGCTTTTTATTAAGTGTCAATCAAAAGAGGGATTTAGTTTGTGCTCTGAACCAGTTCAGCTGTGTAAAGGAATGCAGTTAGAGCTGCGATGATTAATCAACCAATGGAGTAGTTGTTAACTATTAAAATATTCTGCAACTTTTATAATCGATTAATGGGCTTGAGTCTATTTTAGTTTCTTGACTTCTCTATGAGAGTAAACTGAGTATCTTTGAGTTTTCACCTTTTCTTGACATTTTATCAACCACACAACTAATCATTAATCGAGATAAGGATCTACAGATTATTGACATTATAAATAAACGTTAGTTGCAGCCCTAATGCATGTTGATGACGCAATCTACTCGCACAATTAAGAGCCACAAGTTAAAACTGGCTGCAACGCATCATCGTCATCCTGAGTGAACATGGCTGAAAGCGAACCGGAGGAGCTGGTGAAAAAAGAGGACCTTCCATTATTTGGACTTGGTTTGGATTTAAGCCATATGGCCCATCCCTACAGCACTGTGTGCAATGATGCTTTTGGTCTCAATGCAAAAAAGAAAACTAGCAGTCACAAAACAAAAGCAGTGCCTTACTCTGCAGACGGACATCTGGTTGGTGGTGAGGGTGCCCGTCTTGTCGGAGCAGATAACCGAGGTACAGCCCAGGGTCTCTACGGAGGGCAGGCTGCGAATGATAGCGTTCTTCTTGGCCATGCGACGCGTGCCGAGGGCCAGGCAGGTGGTGACGACCGCAGGCAGGCCCTCTGGGATGGCGGCCACGGCCAGGGCCACAGCAATCTTAAAGTAATATATAGCCCCTCTGACCCAAGAGCCCCCGTGGACGGGGTCTCCGAAAAGTGGCCAATGTTGATGACCCACACAGCCACACAGATCAGGGAGATGACCTTAGAGAGCTGTTGCCCAAACTCGTCCAGCTTCTGCTGCAGCGGCGTCTTCTCTTGTTCCGTAGCTGCCATCTGATTACGGATCTTACCGATCTCTGTGGCAACGCCGGTAGCAACGACCACACCTATGGCGCGGCCTGCTGCAATGTTTGTGCCCTGAGAAAAAAAAGAGAGAGAAATGAGTGCGGGGAAGGGAAGCAGAAATAATCTGTGAAAATACTTTTGCCAAACATAAGAGAAGAAAGTTTCCATTAATTGGCAATGGATCAAACATACAGACTTTAAATTGCCTTTAGATCACTACAGAACTTTTCTGAGAATTGCAGCAACTATGTGACTAAAAAGTTTTGCCCATAATGACATCAATCTGCGATATGAAGGCAGAAAATAAACACAACTCAGCGAACTGCAGCGGGATGTGCTTACAGAAAACAGCATGTTCTTTTTGTCTTGGTTGACAGCTCTGGGGTCCGGAACAGGGTCAGTGTGTTTGATGATGGATACAGACTCCCCTAAAGAAAAGATTGTACAAGACAATTGTCCAGGGTTAGATCTGTAACTGATGACTGAACAGGTGATTATTAGAACAACAATGTGATGGAGCCATACAAAGATACACACAGCCTAAAGGGGTTGAAAGTACTATCACAGACACTAAAATAACATTTGGTCTTCTACGTCCATGAAATAAAGGTGCAAGGGAGCATACTCTATCTGAATTATTGTGTTACGTGAAAGCCTTGAAGGGGTGTTTGGTGTCTGATGAGAGAGGGGAAATACCTGTGAGGATGGACTGGTCCACCCGCAGGGTGGTGGACTTAATAGAAGTCACTCTGATGTCAGCAGGCACCTTGTCACCAACTAAGAAAAAAAAATAGACAAGCTTGGAATATCAAAACCACCAGACGCCTCCTGATACAATATCATCACGATACTTCAATTTATAACCTTTTTTCCAACTTCTAATTTTTCCCAATTTTAAATGACGTCCCCAAAAGGAAACTTAGTCAACATCTGTTTCATCTAAAAAGAAACACTTCTCTGTTAGTTCATCTCACTTCAACTGTATTGCTGCCAAATGGGACAAACTGACCACAACATATATAATAATAGATCCATACTTGGAGCCTGTGTATCGATACAGTATTACCACTGAAAATATCGCAATACTATGCTGTATCAATTTTTCCCCCCTACCTCTAATCAGCACTGTATGCTAACATGTCCACATGACAATGCTGGCATGTTGATGTTTAGCAGGTAGTATGTTTACCACATTCATTATCTGGTGCTGTGTCTCACTCTCAATTCGCCTTCTTAAGTACTTACACTTGCTAGTCTGAGTGCATAGGTGCGATAACACTGTATGGCAAGTGCAGTGCACAAAAGTACACTTTTTAACCCGGATGGTGTAGTCACAATGGTGTGTGGAAAGCTGGACACTTCTCACCCACATTGGTTGTCACCATGACTACATATCAGAAGGAAAGGGGCCGCCAAACTTGTGAAAATTGCAGCAGAGGAAGCTGCAGTTGTCACATTGGCCCTGGGCAACACAACAAAACAGGTTTAAATAATACATGTGTTTTGTTTTCATTAAGCACAACTATAGGCAACTGTTTTCAGATATGGCAAAAATATGTTTATTGGGTTCATTTAGTCTGTAATGATTTGGTCTCGGAACGATAACATTAATGCAAGGTAGACATCGTCATTTCTGGTAAGTGTGACAATGTACGCACTAAGTAAGTACATAGTGTACACTGTGTACTTTGTACCACGATATGGAGAAAATCAAATGTAATCATTTTGACCAAATACCTTGGTATTGTCTTGTGCTTTCACAAAATATTTACACAATTACATTTTTAATAATCAGAAACGTAGGTAAAAGCAAATAATAGAAGAGCTAGAACAGTCTGGTAAGTTCAGAAAAGGACATCACTTGACTGTAATTATGATATAATATCAAACATCTAAGAGGATATCTAGTCTCATATGACAATATGGAGATAATATCCATACATTGCCCAGCAATGAACAGAGATATCCCTATTGAGACACAAGCTTGGTTTAGCCGGTTAGTACAATAACAGTTGCTAATTAGAAGAGCTGTAGTCAAGACCACCTTTGTCTAGTCCAAGACCAGGACAAGTCGAGACCAAGTCAAGACCGAGTCCAAAGAGGTTTGAGTCCAAGACAAGACTGAGTCCAAAAAGGTTTGAGTCTGAGTCAAGACCGAGTCCAGGATGTTTGACGTTGTCCCACAGGTTTCCAAAATTGTTGCTTTGTAGAATTTGCAGTCTGGCCTGTGTTTCTTTATAAGCACAGTGCTGAGAAATTCCTTCTGGACATTCGTTTGTTACAGTGTGTGTGAATCAATAATAATGAATGGCAATAATGTTAGCAGGGCACGCAGCTGCAGGCGTGCAAAGATAATCTAGTGTGTGGTTGGTTATCAGGTGGCCAGCGTTTCCCTTTCCTCCAATATTATTAAAAACATAATAAAGACACCTGGGGCCTCATGTTTAAAAGATTGCGTAGCTTTTATACCAGAAGATGGCGTACGGGCAAAACATGAAAAGTACCTACGCACAGAAAAATTCACATGCATAAAACCGGGCGTACGCCAGGTCCTGCACAACATGAAGTTGCCACAACGTGAACGAGCCACAGACCCCGCCTTGCCTCCTCTCATAAATTAATATGGAAATGACTCTATATGTGCCCCCGACGTCTTTCTTTGTCCAATCATAACAGTTTGTTGGAGGTGCTGATCGCTGAGGTGGAGGCGAGAAAAAAAAATAGTTCTGTTAAGAGGTTTGTCATCTCAGATAAGCAATAAAAGAAAATGTCCAATGTGGCAAATGGTGACCGACCGGGCAGTGAATGCACCATGAACCATGGCAGAAATTTAAAAAAAAAATTTCAAAGTGGAAATCCAGCCAATAGTGGCAGCGCCACAGCAGATCCAGAACAACATGCATCTCAGTGTCCGTCCACATTACGCACCATAAGCACTTTGACCTCACCGATGTAATGCCATTTATTTTCTAAGTGTGACAGGGGCAGTGGCACGGGTCCGCTGCACCACGCAGGGATGAAATAATAAAATAATAAATAGGAGTACAGTAACAGAGATATGAAATAATAAAATAATAAATAGGACTACAGTAACAGATATGTGCAGATTGAAGACAGTCAAGATGGCGTCCGGGTCCACCTTGTCCACGTAATAGTCTACAAACGATCCACGGGATCAATCAGGATTTGTTCCTGGGGAGATGGATCCGTGCGTCCCGCCTCCTGACCACCATGGATGTCTGAGCCTCCGTGACTACACACTCACAGACACTATTGCATTTTCCCGTGCCGATCTTTTTGTTGCACAGTAAGATATTTCATCCATGGCAAATAAAAAGGATGACTGAATATATTTCCTTAATGGATTTCTCATTCATTTCCCGTACTCATGTTTGACAGAGGTTAAAAATAACAATCTAATTTATGGGATTTCATGAAATAGGTGTTGATAAATTTCAGTTTAAACCAAGTGTTGGACTTACCAACAGACTGACATTGTAATCTTTAGAGCAACTATCCCAGCATGGCTTTAAAAGACCAGAAGACCATCCTACAGGAGATCAGTAGTAGAGAGAGGACAGGAGGTATGGCTTCAGGAAAGTTCCCCTGTGCTTGCAAATGAAGCTGCAGGTAAACGCTCAGTTACACTCTATAACTGTCCTAATCAAACAATAAATCCTTGAGCAAAGAAGCATTGGGGGCTCAGTCCAAGCTCAAGCTGCCGCCGCAGGAGTCACGTCGCCGTATGAAAATTATTGACCCCTTTGTTCTCTCTTCACTCTCTGCACTTCTTATCTGTTCCTCAGATTAACCACTTCCTTATGTCACACTACAGATGCAATAAATCTACAAAATGCATTTCATCTTCTTATTAAGCCTGCATATTAAACTCGTATTTCATAGCCAGGTCATTAGAAGTATCTAATGCCCAAAACAAACTGGTTATTGCATCCTCTTTGTCAGAGCCCAAAAATAAACAGTTAATGGAAATATTTTCATAATAGCCGACAGAGATAGCTTGTGAGAAATGGATGGTTTGATTAATTGACAATGAGCAGAGGAGGGGGGAATTGCTCCAAACACACTAGATGTAATATTCTTCACTTTCCTTTCAGCATGACAAACAAGGAAAAGACCCGATCTTTACTTGTGTAATAAGTGTCTTGTTAATGCAAAGAAGTCATCAGGGCTTCTCAGCAGCGAATCTAAAGTACCATGGCTTTTCAGCATGAATATGGTTGGACATATTGTTGAATTTATGCTTTTTCCTAGCTCATGTACTTCATTATTTTTCATCTTTCTCCGTTTCTCTCCTCTTGATATTTACTCAATCGCAAGAAGAATCTTTTTACGGTCTTTAGCCTGACGGGGCAGAGATGGAGAGAGAGACGAAAAGAGGCCGCGCTGTGTGCAGATGAATAGCCTGTACTTCCATTTTCATATTTCTGTACCTTTCTCAGTCTGCACTCATGGGTTATCAGAGAAAGGCCGTGGGAGAGGTGCAGGGGGAGAGAAGTGTGTGTTGTGTTTGTGTGGGAGATGGTGGGGACTACAGGTCCGCTGTAGCAGGACAGGCCGAGGGCTTGCCTACGCCTACCTACAGACTGCTGCTTTCCGATCACAACCTCCCACAGACACTCTCCATCTGCTTGAAGAGAAATCCATTCTAATACAGCCGCGGCGACTACAGATAAACAGTCTTTTGAATATCGGAAAGGTGTCACATTTGTCTGACTAAAATTTGTAGTGTTTTGAGTATCAAGTATTGAATTGAATTCAGAATTTAATGAATAAACTGGAACGTAGCACATGCACATTAGATGAAAACAAGTGAGCAGGTCAGACTGGTTTGGCCAGTCGGAGTTCTTCTTTCATTTGATAAAACTGGACTCCAAACAAAATCTCTTGTATAATATACTGGCAACGAGCTCTTCATTCCTGTGTAGTCTAACCGTGACTTGTTAGTGGGAATGGCTCTGTGCATGTTTCCATCTCTTCAGGTCCAGTGTAAACCCTGTAGGAGTTCCTGACAACCTGACCGCTGCAGTCACTTCATTTAAAAAAAAAAAAAAAAAAAAAAAAAAAACGGAAAGTTTCAGTGGAGGTGCAAATCCGAACCGTGTCGTAACTGTGGCTGGCATCGCCGGTACCTACAAGAAGGCAGGCGGGCAGCCGTGGTGGAAACTTGGGTACATATATTTATGTTCTTCTCTCGCCTCAAAAGCACACAACAGTGTCCTTTTCCGATACCTCCATGCAGCGTACTTTACCCTCTGGCATGCAGTTCCCATTGAATAACCACAGGCTAATCTGTAGTACAGGAAAGCCTGGGAAATCAATGGAGGAAAGGAAAATATTCATTTGTTTTCTTTGTCAGCATATCCCTACATGTTTCAGTCAGTGTGCATGACGATGTGACACACATTTTCTAAGTGAGAAGAGTGTGTGATGCAGCTCTTACCTCAGCTGTTTACCCCTGTTTAAAACTGCTTGGCAACAAGATTATGTCAGATAGAATGAAGTGCTTAATATATGACTGTGAGTGTTGTATAAAAAATGCAGCAGTGTGCATAACACCACTATCACACCTCTTCTTAAGGTGAACTTTGAAAGTTCTGTACTTAAAACAAGCTGTACTAGCTTCGACTGCAGCCACGTCTTCAACAGAGAGTTTTACATTTCAGGTTCAGGCCATCTCTACTGGCTGCAAAAGAAGATATCCTCACCTTCCACGCCATATATGGTGTACATTAAGGACATTTAAAAGAGTGTGCACAATACCAACAACAGAGACACATTTAACTGTTAGAAATGCCTTTTCGCCATCATCAACCTTATATAAATGTAATAATGTCTAATAGGGATGTAATGATGAATCGGGGAAAAAAAACTATGTAAATGTGTAATGAATACCACCAGATTATATTTCCCTTGTTTGACTTTATTGATTTGATGACATTTTCTGTCTATTTATTTAGTTATTTTGATGTGACAATTGTTTTGACAATCCAATTATTATTTAGTATTATTTGTTATTTAAAAGGTCCTATGGGATGAAAATTTCACTTTTTAAAATTAATATGAGCTCCCCCAGCCTGCCTATGACCCCCCCAGTGGCTAGAAATGGTGATAGGTGTAAACCAAGCCCTGGGTATCCTGCTCTGCCTTTGAGAAAAGGAAAGCTCAGATGGGCCGATCTGGAATCTGCTCCTTATGATGTCATAAGGGGCAAAGTTACCTCCCCTTTCTCTAATTTACTTGCCCAGAGAATTTGCCCCTTCCCTTGAGAGAGAGCCATCATGGCTTTCAAATGAGCAAAGTGACAGTTGGTCAAGGCCACACCCCCAGCCTCCACCTTGCCCCCCCCCCCATCCTCCTCAAACACTACAGACTCAGAAATGGCACATACTAAGGAAAGCTCATTGTGGGACTGGCTCTAGTGGCTGGAATTCTGCACCAAGCTGAATTTTGGGAAAGAGACTTCAGATACAGTATTAGGGACCACTAAGGTCTATATAAAAGAGACTTCAGATACAGTATTAGGGGACGACTAAGGTCTATATAAAGAGACTTCAGATACAGTATTAGGGGACCACTAAGGTCTATATAAAAGAGACTTCAGATACAGTATTAGGGGACCACTAAGGTCTATATAAAAGAGACTTCAGATACAGTATTAGGGGACCACTAAGGTCTATATAAAGACACTTCAGATACAGTATTAGGGACCACTAAGGTCTATTAAAGAGACTTCAGATACAGTATTAGGGGACCACTAAGGTCTATATAAAAGAGACTTCAGATACAGTATTAGGGACCACTAAGGTCTATATAAAAGAGACTTCAGATACAGTATTAGGGACCACTAAGGTCTATTTAAAAGAGACTTCAGATACAGTATTAGGGGACCACTAAGGTCTATATAAAAGCATCCAAAGAGCACCATGTCATGTCGATGTAAATCAACGTGAGTTATATACTATAATATAGACAATATGTCAGATGAATAAAGTACTATCCTTGAAATCTAATTCCCATCCATTGAACATGGTTCTTTTCAAGGCACCTTTAAAAGGATAAAACAACACTGAACATAAACAGTAGTCAATGTTGAGAACCCCCCAACCCCCCCTTTCCCCACAATGGCACAACCACCATGCATCCACTAGCAGCTGGAGCAATAACATCACAATATCCCTTATTCAAACAGCAGATGGTTCACCTGGAGTCATATCTGTTCACAGGTGTTGGTAAAACCTCAACCCCCTGTAAACGTCGTCGTCACCAAGATGAGCCGAAACGGAGAGTTGTCATGGTGACAGTGTTGGTGTTGACAGTGACTGTAGTGGTGGTAGGTGGGAGATGACTAGTCATTTTGGTGCTTGCTACCTGTGTGGGCTTGTCTGCGTCTGGCTGCGTGCGCACGCATGTGTGATGGAGGACACCGGCTGTAACAAGCCCAAATTCCAAGTCTCTCCCCCCTCCACACACACACACACACACACACACACACACACACAGCCCCTCAGTGGTAATTACTTGGATGGATGATTTTATTTTTAAACCTTGTGCTGAAATCAAACGGCGCCAAGGCTTCACTGTAACCAACGCAGCATGTATAATCTGTCTCCTTGCCTCTCCGTGCTGTGATTATGAATGAACGCTGTGACCTCTCACATCCTGAGCTCTCCTTTCCCACACATCACTCCGAGCAGTCTGAGACCAATCACTAGCCATGCAAGGCTGAGGATTACACTCGGTCATGTCAATGGTGGTGATCTCCTTGGCACTGCATGTGTGTGCGTGTATGCGTTTGTGTGTACATTTATTCTGACATACACAGATGTTCTGCAACCAAAGTGACAACAAGACTATTCTTAGACAAGGCTGCCCACGGCGAGTTTACAGCAGGGGAATGGTGTGTATGTGCATGTAACATCGGGGGAGTGTGAGTGAGGAGCTGACAAACATCCACCAGTGTCCAGGTGGTGAGACTGAGAGCATGGAAAGCCAAGGGAAACGGGGGAACGCTGTGGAAAATTAAACTGGGCCTTAAAATACAAGGGGTGACCACACACTCACTCACACACACACACACACTCACACACACGCTCACACACGCTAATCTAGTTTGAGATATTCAAAAAGTGTTTCCAGACTCATGGAAGGGTGGCGAAGGCTGTGTGAGTGTGTGCATGTTGGTGACAGCAGTGAGAGGCCGACGGAGGTAGATAAAGTGTAAATTAGTCTCAGTGAGTGACAGTAAGAGTTTGGCTAGGTGCAGCCACAGCTTACCTGCCACCTCCACTATGTCTCCTGGGACAATGTCTCTGGCTTTGATCCTCTGGACAGCCTTACGGTTCATGCGATACACCTTCCCCATCTCTGGCTCATACTCTTTCAGAGCCTCAATGGCACTCTCAGCTTTGCGCTCCTGTGCAGAGAGATGTGGAAAAGAGAAAGTCACACCAAGCAAACATTTTAAAGTCTAGCGCTCATATCAGAGTTATGGTATTGGGAAAAACATGCCAGGCAAACACAGCAGAAGGGTGATTTTGGAAGATTTAATTCTTTTAGATTTTTTCAACACTAATGTGTGTAGAAGTGTATCCAGTTGCACTGTGCCCTAAAAGCCTAAACTGAGATCTAAACTCAGATCGATGCATCGGCTCTTCTTTCCCAAAGTGTCGATGGACGCCCCGTCTAATGCTGCTTCCTCTGCAACACAAATGAACCAGGGGGGCACTTGACATCAGCGCCCTGGTTTGTTTTATTTTTTGATTTGACGCATGGACTCGACTGCTCCGGTGTCGACATCCTCGTCCCATACCAGATGTTACCACATGATGTCAGTTTGAATAGAGTGTAAGAGACGACAAAGTTGAATCCATGCATCCTGCAACAGCTGCTGTACACGATAGAAATGTTTTGACTTTACCGTCTTGTTAGCCATTGTCAGCCTTTGTAACCATGTGAACACCCTGCAGAGAGAAACGTTACTCGTGTGTCACAGGATGAAGAGTGCATCTCACCTGCCAGACCCCGATAACAGCGTTGGCGATGAGGATGAGAAGAATAACAAAAGGCTCAACAAAGGCGGTGGTTGAGTCCTCTCCTTCCTCAAACAGAGCCAACACCTAGAGGCACATACAGTACACGTGAAAACATTAGCAGACATTTTATATTGCAACTCAAGTCCCACCCTGCCTCCATTATATATACAGTATTTTCAGGGCAGGCTTGCTTGCACTGAAACATATTAGGGAGAAAAAATGCTTAAATGTTTTGGCAGGAAAACCAAACTGGAAATATTTGGAGATGCAGCTCTGTTCCACTAGTCTATAGCAGCTTTCTGACCACAGGGATTTTGGCATTTCTTAGAACATAATGTTCAAAGAACCCTTTTTTTCTCGTGTCCCAACTGGACCAATTTGGGGATTATTAAGTTTCTCTGACCATAGTTTGTGTAACTCTTTCAACTCCTACCTTAGGGCAGGGTCTTTTCCCTTTTCTCTTTTCACCTAGGTCTACGTTGATTGGTCCAACTTATAAGTCACGCCCCCATCTGTTGAAGCCATGCCATCTGTTTTACCAAAACACTGACTACTTTAATAATAACTTGACTATGTTAATTACTACGAGAATGGACGGAATGCTGAACTCTGAAAAGTGGACTGATGTGGAGGATCATATAACGCTGGAGCCTTCTTCTTCTGTGTTTCTCTGTAAAGTCCTCCGGCCTGCCGCTCCAACTCCATCATGAGGATCCCAGCAAGGCACAACAGGAACAGTCCCATGGCCTCCACCATGCTGGTTTGTTGTTGTATGCGGCGCTAAAGTCAAGACAACGCTATAAATGACCGTTACTCCCTTACCCCCCCTACCAGTTACTATGGCCACTTGGCCAGTGCAAATGCAAATGGGAAAACGCTTTATGGGGAGAGTATTAGAAGTGTTCCTCTAACTACTTGGTCGGAAAGAGGCTATTGTTGCCTTTAGCAGAGGTTTCCAAATGATGCACCCTACAGCCCGATCATCGACACCCCCCATCATGTTCCAAATGTGCTCATGTCAATTGTCAATAGATATTTAATGTCAATTTTCAATTTCAATTAAAGTGGCTTTATTGGCATGTACAATATGATGTTGCCAAAGAATGTTAATACAAACTACACAATTATACAAAATGGCAGGGAAAACAACAAGGCTTCTTAATCTTAATTTCTATTTTTTTTTTTTAAACACATTTAGCTGCGCTACGATCTTCCTGCGTACCCCTGGCACCTGCATAAGTACTGAATTCCCTGGTTATGAATCAGATCAGGTGACAAAGTGTGGCTGAAAGCAGGAGAGAATCACTCCTGGCCTGCTCCATTCACAATCCTGGCACTCGGAAGAGAAATGCTGGGAAATGGCCAGAAGGTCTAGGCTCATCCCTCTGCATTTAATACAGTTGGAGGCTGCAAACATGTCAGACCAGATGACTGCAAGAGCAAGATGCTGCAGAGCTCAGTCACAACACAAGAAAAGCTAACATTGCTCACATCCAGCAGGAAACACACAAACAGTTGCTGTGGGCATTTAAAAGAAATACAATTGAATGATGTGGTTCTAATTAGTCTCATACGCATTTCTCTATACACTCAGTAGACTGTGTAAATTCAATACTTTGTTCTAAGTTCACTCATACTAATAAAAATGGCCAAACTGAATTAAAACAAATAATAGGTATGATTTAAAATTATCATTTCAGAATAAATTCTCCAATGAAAAGGTAGGTAGCAGAGCAGCAATGCAACGCCTAAAATGAGAAGGGCAATAAAAATAAATTAAATCCTGCAGGAAACTAGATCATTGGGGAAATAAAAATCGGTGGATGAACTGAGATTATTTTAAACACTGCCATTCTGATGAAGCCCAGTTTAGCAGGAGCCGATTTTGTTGCACAGTTTGAGATCCAGTACACCAAAGCTCTTGGATGGTAGGAAAAGCACAAACGCACATTTACATAATGATTTTGTGAGCTCTACTGCGTGCTGTGTCTTTTCGGTGGAGTGTGTACCAGAACATAAAGGCTTGAGTGGTTGAAGGACAAGACAGTCAACAACTGAAATAGTGAAACTGAAATTTGCTGTAAACGGGAAGCTAAAATGTTCATTAATTTTACCAGCATTCCTGCATGACGGAGACAAGAATTTGGAAGATTTCACAGAAACAGAATGAATTTTGAGTCAAATATCCCTGCTTTAAAATAATTAAGTAAGAAATCTTCAACCATACCATGTATCTGACATCTGACGTTTGAAATATGCTGATCAGGAAAATGGCATCGGAATATTTTTAATGACTCAAACCGATTATTCGATTATCAAAATAGCTGGTGATTGATTCAATAGTTGACAACTAATCGATTAATCCATTCATTTTTGCGGCTCTACTGTGTACTGTGTCGTCTAGAATCTTCTTATTTAAGTTGATATGAAATGTTGCCTACAGTCATGGACCAACATTAGAATTCATTTGGAGTCATTACTCTCACCGTGTGATGAAGGCAAGTACAAATCTCCTTTGGCAGCTCTGTTATCTTAAATATCTGGCTCTTTAGCTGCTAAATGCTCCACCATGTCCACTAGCTAGTCTCTACCTTTACCAATACATTGTTGTTAGGTGCTGGGCAGCTTTAAGAGATTTTTCTGATGAAAACAGCTGCTTTCTGCAATTAAAAAGAACAGTGAGAGCAACCCCTTTCAGTTATTAGTAGTCATTTGATTCTTTGTTAATATAATAATATATACTACAACTGCCTTAAAGTCATGCCTCAGAGCTAGGTGTCAAGTCAAACTATGATACATAGATACATAGTACAATACATTTTTAAATTATTGTTAATGGGCTGGCCCCAATAACATCTCCACAGAGACGGGAAATATACTATGCAATCACTCTTACTGTGTGTTACTTTCCCAATGTCTCTATAACCACATATAGTATGATGGCAGCTGAATACTAATGGATTTGCAAAAGAGTCAGACCTGGCAGATACCCTACTGTATATTAGCTGTTGTAATAGGCAACAAAGTACATCTTTAGGAGATCATAACAGAAAAAGCTCACTGCAACACAGAAATGACTTCACAGCTACTGTGTTATTTGTTATTTTGTCAATTGCAAGTAACAAGTCCACAACTAAAGCAGCTGAGAGAGAGAAGGAGAGATGAAGTGGGTCTACTTTTCCATGATCTGATGGTGTTTATCAAATGATGAAAGAGTATATTCCCCCCAGTGTATTGAGCAGCAGAGTGTACGTCAAGGCCGGCGTGAGCCCGGTCGATAGCTCATCATTCCCCATCATTTGGGATGGTAAATCTCCCCTCTGACTGAGCTGAGATTTGAGCGCAACAATGGCAGTCCTCTCAGCAAAAGACACTTCACACACAATCAGACGGGGCTTTGAATACCTAACGGCTACTTTCACGCTGAATAGGAGTTCAAATGGAGAGAGAGGTAGGATTTCTTTTGGGTCTTAGAACTCGTTGTGGATCTGCTGGGAATTTAACTGCTCGCAACAATCTAAAAAAAAAATGAATTAAACAGATTTAATATTTGGTTTTGAAAATTAAAGCTTCATTACCATATTAAATCTCTTCTTACAGCTTTAAACATTTCACTGTTCTTACCAGACATGCATAACTGCTGAGACACATGCCGACAGATGGCCCATTACAGCTAAATGTTTTCCAGAGTTTTGGAATATCGCACAGTGCTAAAATGTATTCATATCAAATTGGTTAGAGAAAAAATACTCTTTAAGGTCAAACGAGGCTTGAAATCCAATGGTTACTTGACCTTTTAAGGTCCTTTCCTATACTCTCTTGATCCCCAACACTAACTCAACTTCATGGAGTGACATGGAAAACCAAATAATTGTGTGGCTCTGCTCTATTAAACCCAGACCAGGGATATGGCTAAATAGCTGGTACCCTCAACAAAATGTAAATAGATAAATTATGAGAGGACATTTTGAAATGGCTTGATAATTTGAGGCATAGTTCATAATATAGCTCACTGAATTGTTTGTAAATTCCCAATTGCAGTAATTTGTTGTCACATATACAGAATATATATTTGATAGTGTAGCCTAACCTGACCTGTGCCGTCTGCTAATAAGCTTAATTTGTGTGTCATGCAAAAGAGGCTGGAGAATCTAATCAAATCACTTTGAATATATTCAAAATAACAGCCAAATGACTCCTAGGCTAAGGTTTAACTATAACTCTAGTTCACTCTGCATCAGCCACTCCGGATCATAATGGTTGCATGACAGTGAGCAAATAAAAAAGTTGAAAACTTAAAGAGGACAATATTAATATCAAGAGACAAGCATTGGAAATGTGTGGGACTCAGACAAACTGCTATGGAGTGTAATCTATTTGTAATTTTGAGTCAGAACCTAATTTTAGTTACTAAGCTGAAAGCACTCCAGGCAACGATGACATTGTAAAGCATTGGGGTCTCTGCGGCAATGGAACAGGGGCCCTGTTCCACTATAAACAACCTTTTTAAAGAAAGAAAGGCTTGATTTACACGAGGAAAAATGAGCCCACACTCCAAAGTCCAAGAGTTACAGCCCACGCCTGCTCTCCGAGCCTCTCGCTAACACGACAACAGTAAGAGAAGATATATTGTGTCATACACATTTTTAGACTTTCCTACTTTCGGAAATAGAAATAGCAATTCCATCACGTCCAGAGACACCGGGGACATGCTGTAATAGATGGAAAAAAAGTTATTATGCAGTCAGGATTCCCCCACTCCATCCCTCTCCGACTTTCCCCACCCTCGGACTGCAAGCAGGGTCACAGTTTGAGGCGCTGCAGCAGAGAGCCTTTTGATAGATAGATAGTTTTGTTTCCAGTCTGTTTCCCTCACTGAAACCATATCAACACTGGGTGGAAAAGCCTGTCATACACAAGTTTCCACATAAAAATGGAACACAAACTATGTTGAGGAGTATTCTAACAGAGGAATAAAGCTGCCCAAAGCTAATGGAGCTAGTCTATTAGGTAGCCAATTTGGGTCTCAAATCCAATAGGGGGACACTAGAGAATCAAAATCAAGAACAAATAAGATAAAGATCATTGGCATTTTAATTAGCTGGGTCGTACTTACAAAGGAGACACAGGCGGCTAGCAGCAGGATCCTGACCATGATTTCTTCAAACTGCTCCAGCACCAGTTCCCACAGGGACTTGCCTGAAATATGCATAGACAAATACATATCACACACTTTTTTTGCATCACACACACAATTAAAGGTTTGAGACTTCCACTGTAAGGACTCAAAACCCTTAAACTAAATGGTGGAAAATATCTGTAAGATGTATTGACATTAGATTCTTAGTACGGACAAGAAGACAATCCCTGTATTTACAGAGAAGTTGTGGTGTGTGTGTGTGTATGTGTCCATTGGTGGAAAGCTGCTTTAGTGTACACTCCCAAAGTTAAGCAGTCGGTTGACAGAAAAGAAAAGATCCTGGCTCGAGACACTTTATCAAGTAGTAAAAGGGAGGAGGATGGCAGTGCACTGGAAAAATCAATATTTACCTTCTTCAGCTGGGAGCTCTGTGGATGTCAAACCAAGCCGGTTGTAAAGGAATCAAATTGGCCGGACCGGAGAAAATGGAGGGGGTGTGAGTGGAGGAGAAAGACAAAGAGCAGTTAATACATTTGATTAACTCTGACTTTGAGATGCATGCACACGTCCAGATCACCCTGCAGAGTCATTCTGCTTGGTTATGAGGAGAAAATGCTTGATGCAGAACTGTTGGATTATAAGCTGCTGTTCTGACTTGAAATACCTATCCAAGCCTAGGATATGCTATTGAAACAATTTCTTATGGATTCTCAACTTAGGACGGTTGAAATGTCATCTTCAGTAGCTGTAGTGTAGCATCTGGCCTACAGTATCAACTCAGCTGCATTATGATTCCCAGCACACATTTTCAAATCAGATACTGTAATAAAAACAGCTTCATAAAGACTTAAGGTGATTAGACTAAATAAAATTGACTTATAAGGCCTTTGATACCAGTATGATTGCTCATCTTCTGCTCTTGTAAAGGTTAAACTACTGATGGTTCTCATTGTCTGGTAAATACAGTATTAGCCTTCACCAACCAGTGTATTTGTTACAGTTTACATTGTATGTCTGTCCAGACTTTGAATAAAAAGGTATTTAGTGTATTTTTTGGCAAAATGTGGAAGCTTCAGAGACATCTTCAACCCGGCAGCACAGATGTTCTATACAATCACCACAGTTTCAATATTAGTGTCACTAATTCAGTATCCTTGTCTCCTGAGTTATGGCGTTGACTAATGACCAGAAATGTGTTTCTGTAGAACAATAAGATGTCACAGTTAAATTGACCTTTGACCTTTGACCTTTTGGATATTAAATGCCATCGCTTTATCATTTTATACTATTAGAAGTGAGTGTGAAATGTCATACTTATCGTAGATTCTTGAGTTATGACTAAAAACTTGTTTTGGTGAGGTCACAGTTCCTTGAATCCAAGTTTGAGTTCCTGAGATACTGCATCCACAAGAATGGGACGGACTCATTGACACACGGAGAACCCAAAAACATTATCCACTGACGCAGAGGCATTCAAATTGAAAGATTAAACATTGAAAATAATCAATAGTTGGAGTCCTATCTGAAATGGCTTCCAGAATAGGCTAACAGCTAACCTGTCTTAGAATGTCCAGGCAACACTTTTCCTTAATCTGAAGTGTGGTGATGTCATTTACAATCATGCTGCAGCCTCAGTCTGCAGTCAAATTTCTCAGTCACAGCCATTAGAGCTAATTAGTGCTAGTGCCACCCCCCCTTTTTGCATCAGTATGTGTGTAAGCTCCCAAAAAACAAACCCAAGAATCAAAACGCTTGGCTCTTTTCTTTCCCATCATCCCTGTCATTTTTCATCTGTCATTTGAAAAGAAAAGTTACATTTTTGGAGGCATTTTAGAGGCAAGCTGAGCATCTCATCTGTTTTGACACCGACCACACATATGAGTCACTGATGTAGAAAACACATCAGTCATATTCTACAAAAAGCATTCCAATTGACAAGTACTGTTGATCAGTGTCACCACAATGACACAGGCGTGCTTAGTCGCTGTGTTTGTCAGATCCTCATTAAGTCCGACGCAAAGCTACAACCAAACAGGCCCCATGAAACAAACAACATTAATCACATCTGAAGAACTTAATGACTGATGATTACATACAGTACATCTGGTCAATGCATTTCAAAAAGCTTGATTTTGAGTTTGTCTGCCATCAACGCCTTTGTCATCATTTCTTTCCAGAAAAGTGAGTTATTTGCTTTAAAACAGTGGGAACCTTGTGTTTCGGTGCATGTTTTGACCCAATCACACAACACAAGTATCTTTCATGGAGAGAAGGGGCTGGTAAGAGCAAGGGCCATGACTTGAGCCTGTAGCCTCCTTCCCAAAAAACTACAACCTTACATTACACATGCCATGAGAGAGAAAGGATTTCACATCATCACTTCTGGAATGATTCCAATGCTTCAAAATGAGCTTTTTCGATGTTAAGAAGACGGAGAAAGTAATCTTGGAACTTTGCCCAAGGAGACGAAAAAGTAGTTTGATAATTTCAGGTGGAATAACTTCCCTAATATGGCTTGTAATAAAACCAGGGAGAGGGAAAACGGATAACAGCAGTACAAACACGCAATTGAAAAACAGTGAAGTTCATGAATAGGCATTAAAGCCCAGAACTTGGATTTAATAACGCTTCCAGTCAAACCTGCACAAACCTGCATGGTCTATTAGAGAACAACCTGCTTGGGAAGACTGATCCTTGTACAGAGGTTGTCTCTCAGCTCGGTGAATGGCCATCCTCAGTCTGTGTAATAATAGCTGATGAGTCATTGTAACAAGTTTTTCAAACTTGCTGTCTGGAGGCTTTTCAGAGTTCAGGTTGGACACGCTTGAACTCACGGGGGACTTTTAGCTGCACTCTCAGCAGCAGCAGAAATATGGAGAGGTGGGATTGCTGTTTTCCATGCTCCACCAGTCTGACATAAGCCTGTTTCCCCATTACTGTGCTATCCTGGTTGTGTAATGTTTTTATGGCAGACAGGCTGGCTGCAGCCCGAGTGCTGGAGACAAAGATGGACTGATTGAAAGGTGAAAAGGTAAAGAGAGAGAGAGAGAGAGAGAGAGAGAGAGAGAGAGAGAGAGAGAGAGAGAGGGAGAGATAGGGCTGGGTGTGTTGAATGGGGTTCCCCGGCGTCCCTCTGCCAAGGATTCCCTCACAGTCATCTGGGCTGTGTCAAACCGAGGCTTGCCCAGGCACATTCCTGAATACTGACTTCACCCCTCTCTCTCTCTCTCTCTCTCTCTGTCCCCACAGTGCCTCCACACCCCTCCTCCCTCCTGGCCCAGACAATGGATAAAAGAGCTGTTTACTCGCTGCAGCGGCGAGCATAGGGGAGACACTTCCTAGAGACAGTTGCCAACAACAGCAAGAGCTGGTTTCTGTGTCCAGAGTCAGGAAGAAAAGCAGGAAACTGGCCATGTATCTATCTGCGCTGGAAACAATCTGCTGATTAAAAAAAGAGCTTTCACTACGAGCTCCATTTACTGTACGCTCCTCTTTCTAGTCTAAGTGCATTAACAAATGACAGGCCAGATAATTAGGAACCCAGGCAGACATCACATCTAAGTTGTGGGTCAACAGTGTTAACAAGCCAGAGTTCAGGCCCTATATGTGTAAACTACAACATGAGAAAGTTTGCAGCAGTTACCATGGCAACTTGGCTCATGAAGGCTCATTGAAAAAAAGTGTTTCACAAAGTAATGTGTCAGTGTCTGTCAAACATTTACTAAGAATAACTGTTATGCAATCGACAGGGCCTTGATACAGCACGCTCTGACTGCAGGACTGAAAAACCACACACATTCTGATGGGAGCAGGCTCCTTTCTAGCCTCCGCAGGCTGCTAATACACAACATGAGTGGGAGCATGCAGGCAAGCAGACACACCTCCAGATAAACAGCTAGCAGCCAGCGGGTTGAGTTAAAGCAGGGAGTAGTAGGTAGAGTGGGTGCAGTAGTAAGACTTATACTGCTTCAGTAAGTGAGCCTAGGGCTGGGCTCACTTATAAGGTCACGTATCGTCTTACATTTTGCATATTGCTATACTACACAAGTGTCTTTTTTGCCTTTACCCACTAAAGGGCGTTTTACAGTAGCCGCAGCCGAGCTGGCGTGAGCAAATGTGACGTCATGAGAGCGCCGTAACTATTTATAATCCTGCGTGTTGGTCAGTGACACTCAGTCTTCTCCTGAACAGAGGTGGCGCTAATGAGCAAAGGCTACCGAATTTGCTATTTCTACGGACTAGAAGAAGAAGAAAAAGATAAACAACGGGAGAACTGGCAGCATTGTTTCCGTTAATGCTTCAATTTGATTGGATGACCTACGTTGTCGGATCACTGCAGTCACTCAGAGTCCTGGCCTCCGCTTACCCTGGAGCTCGTTCAGGCTTCCTGTTTCCACGTTGTCACACACCGCTGACAGAAAAAAGAGTGGTGCGTGACCTCTGGACGCACACGCTTGGACACGCCGACTGTAAACGGCCATAAGACATAGTGTATCCACATTACTGATGATTGTCATAGAGTAAATATTTTGTGAAAGCACACATTGTCAATCCTACAATATCGCCGCAACAATATCAATATCAACGTATTTCGTAGAAAATTACATGACATTTGTTTTTTTCACATCACCCAGCTCTGAGGCCCAGCTCCAGGATCCCGCTCCATCCACTAACCCTGAGAGTGTAAAGCGGGACTATAAATGTCATGATGGGAACCCCTAATGAATAAGTCCACTATAGCGTCCTTCCTCCGCTCACTCTCCTAATGTATTCTCCCACCGGAAAGGCTCTGAATGCATTAACCATATGAAATGTGAATTATAAATGTACCCCATTCTCCTCCCTAACCGTATTATACCTGCTACACAGGAGGCATCACAGGTAACTGCAGAAGAGACGTGTGCAGTCTGACAGAGTCAATGTTTCCTCCATTAACAATAATGTCAATGGAGGGCTTCCCTTTCCTTCCCCTGAGGAAGTGATACGCAGCCATGTCAAGTGGATGAATGTCAGCAGCTGTCTTGTGGAGGCTCGCCGACCTGTGAACAGCCACCCTGGGGATCAGAACGGGAGCAGAGGAGGAAGTGGCACTAAGTCACGAATCACTCCTCTGGAGCATAATGACACGCAACTTCTCTGCAGACTGTATAGGAAAGCTCTCATAATGGATTAAAGCCGCTGCAGTCAAACACAAGGATCAAACTAAACAACACTAAGAGTTCATAGCTTTGCCGCTGCCATCTTGGGACAAAGATCTGACCCCTTCTGACAATAAAGAAATGCCAAACTAAGCATGGAACAACATTTTATAGCTGGAAAAAGTGTTTTACAATATTTTACTGGTGAAAATGTGTTGAATTCAATATCATTAAGTTTATTTAAGTAATTAGTATTATATCAGTAAGATGTTAAAAATTATGTTTGTTATTAAAGCAGCAGCTCCAGGGCTGGACTGCAGTTCCTCGAGTCAATCCCCATGGACCCCCATGTTATTCCCCGACACTGTTCTTATCCTATGGAGCCGGATGACGTTGCTGTACTTGCATGATTCTTGTGATTTTTTGGGGTGTACCCACATGGTTGAATGCACAGTACTTGTTTTAAGTTGCTTTGGATAAAATGTCATGTAATTCCATATTCCCTTATAATCCCTTAGCTGTGGAGATATTTCACTAAAAACAAAAAATGTTAACCTCATGATGGAAAAGTCAGTAGGCTACTGTTTCCTCTGGGGGCCATGCATGTCTAGGCAACATGTTGGGCCAATCCATCCTATGTGTTAAGATATTTCACAGGATAAGTAAAAATGATCACTTAGTGGAAAATAAGAGGAGTTGGGATCACCAAAGTCATTAATCCTCATCTAATAGTTATTCTGTACATATTTCAGTCTGTACTAAACTGCTCGACTAAGCGACATTGCGATCCCTGGACCCACTTGTTGAAAACAAGTTACAAGGACTTTGAACTACTACAACTGCTTTGACAGCACTTCTGAGGAGCTGTTAATAACTTTTTAAATGGCTAAAAGGTTTTTAGATGCAGTTTTTCTGTTGGTTGCATTAATAGTCAAATTATAATGCCCTATATTTGTAAGGAATGTATCTTTACCTTAAAAGCACAAGGCTGTTTATAACTAGCTATTAGTTATTAGAAGGAATAATTGAGGTGCTCACTGAAATTATTTTGAAAATATTCCTACTGTATTGTTGTGCCTTTGATTCCATTTGGAGCTACTTTACAACTATTGCACTGGATCTGTATTTCTGGTCTATTCCATTTGTATTTAGTTTCATTTCAAAGGTTTTATTTAGTCTAATTTTTTAAGATATCATTTCATTATACACTACTGGTCAAAAGTTTGGGGTCACTTCTACATTTCCATACCACTCCATTATAGACAGAATACCTGCTAATTTGGGTGGGGGGGCTGATCTTTAATGCAATATCTACATTGCCCATTACCAGCAACCATTCATCCAATGTTCCAAAGGCTCATTCTGTGTACTAATCTATCATTTAAACATAAAAAACTAGAAAAACATTGGAGAACCATTTTACTATTATGTAAGCACATAATGTAATCTGATTACTGCCCTGGTTAAAAAAACAATGCAACTGATCTCAGCTGGCATTCTGTCTACAATGGAGTGCAATGGGAATTTCTATGTGACCCCAAACTTTTGACCGGTAGCGTATCTTAAATGATTGTGTTTTTTTATTGCTTTATTGTTTTTGCCTAATGTGATTCTAATTATTTCCTTTGCCTATGTAAAACAATTGTCTTTGTGTCTTAAATGTGCTTTAAAATAAAGCTGCCTTGCCGGCCATGTTGAGATCTTTTGTTACTAATTCTGTAGTCTGTATCCTGTCGGGATTTCTCCGGTGCCGCCGGATACATGTTTTCCGTTTACATCCGTTTTTTTTGTCTTGGAATTTTAAATTCAGTGGATTTCTAAGGACTATGGTTGCCTGGTCCTCAGATCTCTGCAGCGTAAATCCAGGCAGCTAGCTAGACTATCTGTCCAATCTGAGGACTACGGTTACCTGGTCCTCAGATCTCTGCAGGGTAAATCCAGGCAGCTAGCTAGACTATCTGTCCAATGTGAGGACTATGGTTACCTGGTCCTCAGATCTCTGCAGGGTAAATCCAAACAGCTAGCTAGACTATGTGTCCAATCTGAGGACTATGGTGACCTGGTCCTCAGATCTCTGCAGGGTAAATCCAAACAGCTAGCTAGACTATGTGTCCAATCTGAGGACTATGGTGACCTGGTCCTCAGGTCTCTGCAGGGTAAATCCAGACAGCTAGCTAGACTATCTGTCCAATCTGAGGACTATGGTGACCTGGTCCTCAGATCTCTGCAGGGTAAATCTAGACAGCTAGCTAGACTATCTGTCCAATCTGAGGACTATGGTTACCTGGTCCTCAGATTTTCTCTCACAAGACTATTTCATCCAGTAATTCTCTCTCCATGCTGGGGACACATGAGGAAACACCTTCAACTGTCAGAGCTGCACTGAGATCCGCTTTGTAAGGCTCATCTCTAAAAGACATGTCATGTCTGAAAAGGAAGAATTAGTTTCAAAATGAAGATTTTATCTTTTCTTGTCAATTACGACAGGAAATGAAATGAGATTTATCTCAATGGCTGCTGCGTCTGCCCATTGGCTGGGCTGTCTCTGACGTCATCAAGCTGTGGTCAGGGAAAAAAGAGACTGTATTTTTCCTCATGATGTTGCACAGGAAAGCACATTCAACTGCAGCATCACTCTCACGTTCGCCCTGTGAGAGAATCTAAGCCCTGTGCATGGGAGTAATGCGCATATCTTACGAAAAAGCCATTTTATCTTGAAATTTCAACACATTTCAGTGTATCTGATTGGGAGATTTCATTTGCCACAAACATTGGAGGCTGCAGATGATCTGAGTCGTGACAGAGTGTAACTGCTAAGATTAGCAAAGATAAGACATCTGCGTGTATGTATTTACTGCCGACATCTGGTCTCTAACTGCACACTCCTGTTGCACATTAGATTCAGGTGTAAATAAACCCTCTGAAGAACCCCAAATTAAGTGTCTTGTTCCACATTTGAGT
This sequence comes from Etheostoma perlongum, assembly GCA_026937815.1. Classification (NCBI taxonomy): domain Eukaryota; kingdom Metazoa; phylum Chordata; class Actinopteri; order Perciformes; family Percidae; genus Etheostoma; species Etheostoma perlongum. Next base: position 28,320,043 of record CM049383.1, read on the forward strand.
AGTCACAGTATGATGAGTTGTGCTGGCGAGTTACAGAGGAAAAGGAAAAGGGCCTGTCAACTGAGCAGGACATGCATGAGCTGATTAGCAGCAAGCTCATATCTCGTCAGGGCTCCGAGCTTCCTCTTTAAGGTCACAGCTGCGCAAAGAACCCTTTTGTAAACATCCCAACAGGCTAGCAAGGAGGAAGGCACGCAACCACCCAGCAGCCAATTGGAGAAGCTGAATGCTGTGAAAAAAAGTCAGCAATCCCCCAAAAGACCAACTAAAATATCTGTGTTAACATCATGCTATTTATAGGGTTTAATCTAGGTTTAGAAACCGGACCGACACTTCTATCCAATCACATGGCTGGTACAACTTTACTGATCCCTGCAGCTATGGAGGCCATCCATCTAGTGAATATTTAAAACCGTGGAATTATTTTTGAAATGTTAAAAAGAAACATAACACATACACCCACTAACACTAGATGCACACTGTAAAAATTGTGTGACTTTCAAAACCTACACTTTTAGCATGCCCATACAGGATTAAATTCCTCTTTGATGTGCCAAAATGATATTAAAGGATAAGTCTGGTATAAATATATTCTATATTTTCTATGAAAAGACCAAAACCTTGAAGTGATCCAACCAATAAGCATTGTTTGTGTAGCTAAAGCCTGATATACTGCATATCTTATCCCTCGGTGTCACAGAGCTCCAAAAAATGATTAAAAACACATCACTGGTGGCTGGGTTAGCTCAGTTGGTAGAGTAGGAGCACATATAGAGAGGTTTATGCCTCGATTCAGCAGCCGCGGTTTCGACTCTGCCCTGCGGCCCTTTGCTGCGTGTCATTCCCGCCCCCCCTCCTTTCATGTCATCGTCTATCTTATGGAAATAAAGGCCTATTACAACGTTTATTTTAAGTCACTTCCACATACTACGGCTGCACAATTAATCGCAATTGTATATCGAAATTAAATATAGACTATTGCAATATATATCCAAATCGCGGGGGGGGGGGGGGGGGGGGGACTATGTGTGAAACCATTGTGAATGAAGTATTGTGGTGCCATCCCGGCCTACAAACCATATCCTACAGACTGAAGATAAAAATCTTTGTTTGGTACAGATGCTCACAAAAAACACACTAGAATCATTTTAATTTCTTTCAATGTTAATCATTTTCAATGAAAATGAGAATAATGATGCAAAAACGATCATTCCCTCCAATATCAGGAATCATATCGCAATATCAGTCAAAATAATCGCAATTACAAATTTTCCTCATTGTGCAGCCCGTACGAGACTCCTGGCTGTGTGCTTCGGGTCATTGTCATGTTGGAAGACCCAGCCTCAACCCTGCTTCAATGCTCTAACTGAGGGAAGGAGGTTGTTCCCCAAAATCTCCCAATACATGGCCCCGGTCCTCCTCTCCTTAATACAGTGCAGTCGCCCTGTCCCATGTGCAGAAAAACACCCCCAAAGCATGATGCTACCCCCCCATGCTTCACAGTAGGGATGGTGTTCTTGGGATGGTCCTCATCATTCTGGATTTTTTGTTTTAGATTATGTCTCTCACAGTGGACATGCACCTACGAGGACAATTTCAGACCCCTCCATGATTTCTAAGTGGGAGAACTTGCAAAATAGCAGCGTGTTCAAATACTTATTTTCTTCACTGTAGAAATATATATATCCCCTATAAATACACTGTTCACTTCTGTTGGAGTTACAGTTGCTAAAAACCACAGTGCCCAGTTGTTTTATGAAGTAATTTAGCATTTGAAGTATATATTTCTGACCTGTTGTGAAAGCTTTACATCTTCAGTAGGAACAAACAAATAGAAAAATTGAAGTGTGAAATACAAACTTTATTTTATAACTTGTTTTTATGGAATTTGTTGACACAAATTCTTAACAAATCCTAAGAAAGTTTGATGTTTTTGCCATGTTGGCCTAAAAAGTGAACTCACGCTGTAATTCTATCATGAATGACGTGTTATCAGAAGTAAATGATATTAATAATATTGCCTTTAATTATTATTTCTAGGACTAGCCTCGATTAAAGACATTCTTAGTTGACTAACATTCATAGAAAGTTGTCAACTAATTGATTAGTTGATTTAATCTAAAGTTCAGTAAAACTGAGTTTCTCCACAAGGAATCATGCAAAAGCACAACTTTAATGCTGTGTTACCAGAGATGTGCTCATAATATTCTTGAAAAAAAGTCATTCAGCATGAAAAAAAGCATAAAAAAACTAAAGATATCTTAGTCGATTAAGTCCAAAACAACCAAACCGACTAAGAGGGGGCAGCCCTAACTATTTCATTTTCACAATTTTTATTTAAAATGTTAATGGTCTTCAAATCAAGAGGAGGGACTGGTCCTGTTGAGTTGTACAAACATTCTCTTCACAAATTCAGTATCTTGTTAAAAATGATTAAAATGCACTTGGGGGGGGTGATGTCAAGGTGGTTTTAGAAGTGGAAAGAGTACAAAAATGTGTGATTGGAAAAAAAAACATCCTGCAGTAAAAAATATAAAAGTAAAATTAACCCTCATGTTGTCTTCATGTTGTCCTCACGTTGCCCCCATGTTGTCCCCATGTTGTCCCCATGTTGTCCTCATGTTGTCCTCATGTTGTCCCCATGTTGTCCTCATGTTGTCTTCATGTTGTCCCCATGTTGTCCCCATGTTGTCCTCATGTTGTCCTCATGTTGTCTTCATGTTGTCCTATATCAATGTTCTTTTTAATTCCCCAAAATAACATGATTGATTCCACCCAACGCTCTTTGCCAAGTACAAATCTCTACTTTCATTAATTTTGGGGCGTCTTATTCAATTTTATAGCATTTGAAAACAAATTGAAGTGGTTTTGAAATAGTATTGAGTAAAAGTTGACATATTCCAGTCTGTGATTATCATCAACATCCATTCTTTTATTTTAGTCTAAATAATTCCTAATTTCTGCTTTTCTAACTCAAACATTAGGTATAATTTCCTATAAATTAGGTTTATTGACCGTAAATTCAAAGAATAGCTGTAAAACTAAAGTTAATAAGTAAGTGTTACGTAGTGTTAAACATCTGCAAAAGTGGCAAACATTCAAAAAAGTGTCAAAAGTGTTGAAAAAAAGCAACAAAAACGTGAGAAAAAGTTAAAAACATTGATAAAAAGTACCAACAAAATGGTTGATTATCAATTTTGACGGGAAGACAACACGAGGGTTAAAATAGTGTAGCTATAAAACAAGTGTGAAAAAGAGTTGCATTATTACAAGTTGTTACACGTTACTACAAGTTACAAGTGTTGAAATAATCAATTAAATAACATAAGAAAATAATGTTCATGTCTGTTCATGTCTGGACCTTTTCTGGCTCATTGGAACGTGTTTACTGCCAACCAGTCCCAGTGAAGTGGAACAGGTTCCAACATCAGCTCCATCTACTCAACACACAGCTCAGATCTCTGGATGCTTTCAGATGACTTCATGTTACTCGGCATGGTATGCCCTGAGGTCCAACACACACTGTACACAATATACTCCGTGTACACACAGTCCACTCCTTAAAGACAAACACCTTTTTAACCCCAGAACTAGGCCTCTGGCAATATTTACATAATTGTCTAAACTCAATATTTTTACGTAATTGCGATTTCTTTGTTTAACTGGAACTAATTGCTTATATTAGCTAAGGTCATAAGGGGTATGCGATTGATAGTTAATGTTGATTTTGGTTGGATATGCAAATAGTACTTATGAATGGGTTATTTGCTCAGACAGTTTGACTGAGAAAAACAATTATATTGTTAATCGCAATTATTTCTGAGACAATTAATTGTACAGCAAAATTTGGAATTGATACAGCTCTACCAAGCAACTCTTAACTGAAAGAGAGACGGAGCATGATGCATGCTTTTTGGAATTCTATGAATTGATTGTGAATCTGTAGAGCCTGAATGGCTACCTTAGCGATTACCTTCCCTATACGCCAGTAAGCCTAGCATCACTGTTTGTTTTTCAAAAATAGGCTGATTTAAAAGGTAATGTTAAAGGTACTTTATTGTCACATACACATACATGTAGCTAAATTCATTCTCTGCATTTAACCCGTCACTCAAGGGAGCAGTGGGCAGCCAATCACAGCGCCCGGGGACCAACTCCAGATCTGAGAACTGGAGAACCTAGTACATGTTTTTTGATGGTGCGGGGACCGGGGCACCCGAAGGAAACCCACGCAAACATGGGGAGAACATACAAACTCCACACAGAAAGGCCTGGAACGACCAGGATTTGAACCCAGAACACCCCCCTCCCGTACTGCCCACCAGATTCACAGACAGATAATTGCTGTCCTGCCGGCCACATGTTGCCTCCACTCCCCCCCCATAGTGTTTTATTCTGAGGATCCCCCCTGGGGGTCCCTTTGAATACACCTCTCCTCAGCAGAAGGCAGTGGCAGCTCGCTAGAAGCCGGTGACTCAACATCATCTTCCCATCAGCGCATGATGGTGACTGACAGATGCAGAGGTGGGAGGGAAGGAGGCAAGACAAGTGACAGGCTAGAACAGGGTCACAGCTCCTTTGAAGGCGGCTGGGCAGGCACACACCGAGCCCACAAGAACAAGGAAGTGACTCAACACCCCAAGGACTATAAAGTCACTTTTCTACAACTTTAACTCTCCGGTTTCAGCCCACACAGCTCTTACCACAATTTAACTCTCAACTGGACAGTTTTCTGAAGAAGAAGGGACAGTAAAGTGGAGGCTGACAGCTGCTCATTGAGAAAGGTGCTGCAATGTGCAACTTGTGTGTGTTGCGTGGAGGAGGAGGAGGAGGAGCAGGAAACGCTACAACATCTCTCGTATTTCAAACGCAGTAGAGAGTAAGTCAGGCTGCTTTCATGTCAAGTTGCAGAACAGGAAGAGAAACAACACCGAGTGAGATCCCACTAGAGGAAGTTGTAATTATTATTTGTGACCCAGCCCAAGTTAGAAAAGTGCAGGTACGCTGCATAATTTCCCAATGATGGTATTACCTAATAAGTACGAGACAGCAACCTCAGAGCACGTTTTTATTGGTGCCAGGGGGTTATTGCATTTCCACTTTTGGAAAACAAGCTCACATGGCTTATAATCGAATCAATCGAATAATTCAAATGACTTCATGAAGCTCAGAGCAGCTTGCGTGCAGAGTGCACTAACCAACAGATAAAGAGGCGAAAATATAAGTTTGTCTTTACTGCCACCAGCGGATGTTGGTCAGATCATCTTGGATTACTTTTTTGCCGCCAGTCTTGGCCAGGACCCCGTGGGAGAAGAGTTACTGTAACTCAATGGGACTTTTCCCTGGTTAAATAAAAATGTAACATTGCTGAAAGCTTTTGTATCATAATCTGTCTGAGAGCAAACGTATGCGTATCGAACATTGGACACTTAATCATGACGGAGACATGCACTGCTAGGCTGTTTAACCTGAATAAGTTGCGCAATTGTACCCGTCTCCTAGAGCGGGAATTAAGGGAGTGCCCAAGGACATGGTTACATCCTAGACTAATGTTGAAGGCTCTATAAAGCTGAAGTGATTTGTTATATATTATTAATGTAAAGAAAGAATAGGAATCAACTGCTGCTGTGAGAAGAACCATGTTCCTCGGACACTCTTCCACATGCGGGTCGAAGCCTTTGAAAACTGCTGCCGAGGTCAACCCCTCCTCGAAAACACTGATTGCTCATGAGGACAATATGCCCTTTCTGAAAATGAACGGACCGCGACTTTGAAATTGGGGTTTCGAGTGCACAGGACACAATGATCAAACACCGCAAGCTGCGACAGCACAGACATTCTTGGTGCAGCCACACACAGAGAGTGTGTGAGTGTGGGTGTAAGACAGAGAGAGAGAGAGAAAGAGAGATAGAAAGCGAGAGAAACAGAGGCCTGTGACTTCCTCTACTACATCACAGAGCCAACAATTTCACAATCAAAGTGATAAACTGTCTTGTAAATTGACGTTCTTATTAACAGTAAATTATCTATTTCTTCACTGTGTGTGCGTGTGTGTGTGTGTTAGTTGGCTGCTTGTGGAAGCTTTGTAGTAAAGACTGTCCAGATGTGGCAGCTAAACTAATTTTCCAACATCTCAGAAGGGATCAGAAACTCTCAGTGAGGTTTTACTGTCACAGACTCACAACGTGCCTACATGAAGCCAGGAAGTCGCTCACCTCTCTTTGCTTATACAGTGTGCCATAAGGAATCACAATAAGAGAGGAAGAATCTATATATACACCATGATGATACAACACGGTCAAATCAATAATCTCTTTATCTAATGAGACAAGAGTGCAATAACTTGAGCCAAGTTGCCATTAAAGATGGATGAATGAGACAGCTTAGCTTGGATAGACAATGCCATGTATAGCTTACTGAGATATGAAAAAAGCAAAGAACCAAGCCAAAACATCTGACCCCCTCACATTTTCCCCTTCCAAGTTATCCATAGAAGCAATGAGGCCAGACATGCTCATCGTGTTTTAATTGTGGGGTTGAGGGAACAGCTAACAGACACTTCTTTGGTGAGAAGTGAGGTTTAGCTTCTCCATCCATCCCAGTGTGTTAAATCTCTGCAGTCCCACGGAGGATTGCATTGTATGAGCCAAACATGTTATATCGTTCTCCCCGCATGTCATTGCCGTCTCCTACGGACACTTGGAGCAGTGCAATGAAATCACAGCAGATGATGTCAATCTCACCTCTTAGTATTTGTCTCACCGTGTCCAAACTAAGACATACACTGACCGTATACAGCTTGTCTGTGGATGTGTTGATGTAGGTCAGTGATTCTGCTGACAATGAGATCCTACTAACAATGCCACAGAGTGAAACATTGTGCATGCATGTGTCAGTTGGAGCAAGGTAAGCGCATACCACCCATAAACAGCTTTGAGAGGACGCTCCCTGGAACACAACACCAAGGCTCACACAGAGTCCTTGCAGTCAACTACAAGGTCTGCAGTTTGTGAGCCACAGGAAGGACCTGTTACACAGCTGTACATCCCTCTGTAAAGGCATGTTCTAAATGCAAGCCAATTAAATGCAGTTGCTTGTGCCAAAGCAGCTAGAGTGGATAACATAATATAATATAATATATGTGGATAATATAATATATAATATAAAGAGTCAGCCCCGTAAAAAGGGTATCCCCTCCCTCCAGCATACATCTGTAATGCGCTTGCACAAGGCAGGAAGTTCACCACTAAAAGCGAAAGATGTTATCTGTGGCAAGACGTTGCTTTTTTTCCATGAAGTCATCACAGGCCCCTGCAGGGTAGAGTGGCTGGTTGCAACAAAGGGCTTCTGTTTGACCGGCACAATGTGCAGCTCTGCTCCACAGCTTGGCCACACATGCAAATGACAGGCCAGGAGGCAAAGGTGTGGCGATGTCAGGTCTGAGCTCTACACGGCAACACTCAGCCAACACCAGCTGAGTGTAAAAGATGATCAAGACTTTAGGGGACCCACACTGCTCATGAGAGACCTTATTTCCAACTGATAAACAGTGACTTTGCTTGCAAAAAGATACCATTTGGACAGCAGAGGTTACTTGGGGATCTTGGCTTTACATATCCACTTCCCTCTGTTATCTTGTAATTGCAACTGGAAAGTATACACCATGTGGAAAACAACTGTTGAAAGGGAAAACAGGTTGTACAAGGTTTTCTGTTTCATTATCTCCACCACCTCATCCTATTCCACTCCAGTAGCCTGCTCTGCTCTGCTCTGCACTTCCTGGTCCCTGCATGTCAGCCAGGGATGTCACATTAGCGTGTGGTCAAAGCAGGGGGGTCACCAGGTTTGTGTACGAGGACAAACTACTGCATTTAGGCTACTTAGTTTTTCCAAAATCTGACATGCAGCGACCTAAGGATACGAGCTGAATAAAAAATGTCGGATTCATTAGGCTAGATTTGGAATAAATGAGTGAATTTGCATTGATGTCCCCCCTGTCCAGATGCGTCAACTTTAACTGGTGTGCAATGCAATAAATGATTTCAATTACAAGCATGCGCATCATTGAATGTGCTTACATTTCCACTTGCCAGAGGGAATAGAATTGTTTTTTTAAGCGCACGACTTGCAACAGCCTGGTGTCTAACGGCAGCAGTTGGATTTCCTGGCAAACCAATCGATGTAGGCTGTAATACGCACCAGTTATGGACTCAAAATTATGAGTAAAATATATATTTATAACTAGCCTACTCACCGTTCGGTCCATATCTCTCCACATTGACTTTGACTTGCTCCAGAGTCAGCCCAGTGTTTTCGTTCACACCGAAGTTGTCTAAAACTTCAGTTGCAGATTTAGTGTGCGCATTTTCCATCTTGACGGACTGGGCTTAGAGGATCAGCTCGAAATGCATGTAGTTGAGTAACATCTATTGGCAATCGGAGGGTGTTCTGTTCTGGAGGGGTGGGGGTGAGTGAAACAGCAGTAATTTCCACCGATGCACGTTGAGGCGACTGAGTGTCGGTCCGTTCTGTCACCTGTCCCCCTGAAGGAAACCTCCGGATCCGCTGCGGTTGCTCTGTGAATCGACTGCTGCTGCTACTTGATCTCCATCTGAAGGTGTGCTGAGTGTGTGCCGGGGCGGACCGCCTCCCCGCTGCTGAGCACTCCCTCCTGCGCTCCCATTGGCTGCGCCTACCTGAGCGGAGGCTTTCCGCTCCGCTGCCTCATCTTGCGACCACTTCAGACATCTAGCTTTCAGACAGGATGCATGCAGCTCTGTCGGTCCTCATGTTTGTTATAGTGCAAGGTGTTTACTTGTTGCTGTCACGTGTCGTCATTGTATTGCTCCTTATAGGGACATTCTTTCTTCTGCCACTTTCTGGAGCTGGCTGCCAGTTTTGCCAATATTAAGCAGTACATCTGTTTCTATATCTAAATGTGCAAACACAAATGATGTTAAATCATATGACCTCTGTAAGCTTTACAACATAAGTATTTTCTTTCTTTTTTGCTTTTGTTTTGTTATCTTGTTTGTAGCTTGTTTGTAGACTCTTTGTTTACCTGATGTAAATCCTTGTCCATGAATAAAGATTAATACAATTTGAAGAAAACACATCTTTTTGTCTTTTATATATATTTGAAACAGTAAAAAAGGTCTGTGACTTCAACTCAACTGTGCATCAGCACCCCTGGAGCTAAAGACAAAGTGCCTTGCTCAAGGACCCCATTAAAGTGGTTTTCAAGCCCTCAGCACCCAGACTAGACCAGTGCCTGCAGGTATAACCTACTGCACACGACAGTGTGATCTAAGTTCTAAAAGCAGCCCTGAGGACAGTTGCATAAAGATTAGGTTAATCTAATCAATTAGGCCATTCAGATAAAATAAGACTTACAGAGATAGCAACTTTGTAAGCCAGGCAGGAAAACATGGCTTATATTGTGTGGTTTATAGTAGAATCAGTGAAGAAAGTGTTCCTGCAGATGGCCTGTAATTACTAATATGTATTTTTGAATGTATGTGTTCACACATCACCAAATTCTTCAATAAATTGTCCAGTTTTGTGCTCAAGAGAAGAAAGGTGAGCAACTTGTACCAGTAGCTTTGTCAGTGTGTTTTTAGTTTGAAAATGAAGTTATGTGCACTGAAATCCATCTAAGATAGTGAGGAATTTGACAGCTGTGTACAGCCGGTGGATCTTCTGTGACGGTCTAGTCTCTTTGTTGGTCCGAAACCATTATCGAAGTAAACCCATGTGAAAGCTGTCCCTGATCCCCATTAGCGCAGAGGGGATGATGCATGATGATTGTGTTCTAGATCAGGGGTCTTCAACGTGTTTTAGGCCCCTTAACTGAAAGAGAGACGGAGCCGGGTCCCCCTACTACATATACTGTAAAAAAAATTCCAGCCAATTTTTATATTAATCTTGATCGCTATAAATATGCGAGTACTTTCGAATAAAAAAAACCCACCTGAATCGGGGCAGGCGACACGGAGCAGCTGCAATGTGTACAAGCTTCCACTGAGCTAAAACCGTTGTTAACAGTGTAAGTTTTAGAGCCTTTATGCCTCTTAACAGACACACAATGCAATTAATATGCCTGTACAACATGAACAGGACCTTACGTAACATCAAGATTAACATGAAAATTGGCCGGAATTCTCCTTTAAACTGGGCCTACTATAACGGGAGCAGCCTGAAGCCTTTATACATTCCTTTTTAGTGAATTCTAAAGTATAATGAATGCAGTTTCATTCTGTTTGTATACAGGATACAGCAAATCAGGGAAATACAATGAATACCATGATATATACGTTGATGAAGTGACGGTGGTGCCGTCCTGTCCCTGGTGGAACGAGTTGGACATTCAGAGCTGCACAACAAAGTCAAACAGAATGTCTCAGACTCTGACAGCTGTGTTCTCTGTCCTTGCAATCATGCCAGACTGTTCTCTCAAGGAGACTCGGCATGAACACCCTTCTTAAGTCCTTTCTTGGCTGTCCCAGTGTTGAGAAACAGTCACTGAGTCCTCAGGACCAAGGTTGAATAGTGCTCTTTGGAGGAGGAAGTCCAGCGAGGGCTTCCAGATAGCTCAGCTGGTCGAGCAGGCGCCCATATATAGAGGTTTACTCCTCGACGAAGAGGACCGGGGTTCGACTCCAACCTGGACTGCATGACTGCATGTCATTCCTCCCCTTTCATGTCTTCATCTGTCTTGCAAAAAAATAATCCCAAAAAAAACAAAGGAAGTCCAGCAAGTGACATATTAAGTCAAAATAGAACTGGACATTCCACCATATCAATTCCCCATATAATATCACATGTCATCTCCCAGGAAGTAATTGTTAACTAGAGAAATTACAAGTTTATTCACATGTGTACAGTTATTCAAATTTAACATATAAATACAAAATATTGTACAGTTATTAGTTTCTTGCAACAGCTATGACGTAACCATAACATATATGGTATATAATGTGTGTTTTAATGTTACTACTTATACTTTTCCTTGTGAGTGAAAAAGTTTTGCTTTTGAATCAAAAAGTTATGCTTGCAAGTCAAAAAGTTTTGCGAGTCAAAAATGGCTTAGATAAGAGTTTTTATTGGTGGGTTTGACACCCACATTTAAGAGCTTGGGTTATAAAGAAGCTAAAATAGCTCCATAGTCTAATCAAATACAACAACTATAAAAATGATACCAGTGGCAATATAGTGCCCAAGGCAATTTGACATTTCCCCCCCCCAATACATTTTCCTTTTCCAGAGACATCATGAATGCAACGTGGTGAACTGAAATCATATATTTTTATGACAGATATTTTATACCGCAAATTCACTTTCCTTGTTTATCATAGTCCTACTCTGGCCCATTCCACCAACCTGTTTCAAGTAGAAACACATAGTAGAAGTACTTGAAAGTACAGCAGCAACACATCACAATGTTCTTTCTGTATGTCTTAAAGCACCCTGGTTGCTCACATTCTGCCCAAATTGGTGGCTGAGAGCAGAACCAAGATCAGAAACCTTAGACGTATACCTTCAGTGTCCACAAATACATTGTTTTGCATATCATTTACTAAGAGCCCATTGGGACTTGAACTTCCTGGACAACTGTCACTTCCTGGAAAACATTAAAGGTGACCTCATGCGACATGAACAGTAGGCGTAACCTAAACTTCCCAACCAATAAAACCATCACACATTTGTGATCCCGCCCTCTTTGCCTATGATCAAATCACACTCCTTTTCTCCCTCTATCTAATATCCTATTGGTTAAACTCACTTTATTGTGTCCTCTTTGGCTGCTTCCTCCTGATGGTCCATAACGCCTGAATCTATTATAAACCTGTGCTGTTTATTAAAGAAACTGTTTTAAAATGCTTTATAAGTGGAAAGACAAATTGTCAAACTGTCCTTTAAAGTAGGAAAATGAGTAGTTTATTCAGTATATAGTAATGACTTTACCCAGTCATCATTGACTTGGGACAAACTCAGTGTAAGTAGGGAAACCAGTGTTCCAGATTTCCCTTCCATCACTTTGTGCGGAGTGTAAGGTTACTGCAGCACAATCTCCCCGCAGTATGCACACTGAAACTGGTCCACTGTTGGAGATCACAGGCACTGGAATGGGACCTCGTTGGGCACAAAATATAAAAGGAACAAGGTGCTCCAATTCTGTCCTCGCTCACAGCTGGCCTCTTCTCTCACAGCAGAAAAGAAAAAAGTGTATTTATTTCTGGAGCTTACATAACTTCCAGAACTGCTGTCTGGAGGACGGTAGCTGTGAAGTTCTTGGATGCTAAGTGCCTGCAAGTTCCCTCTCACTGGCTTTAGAGGTTTTTCTTTTGCCTCTGCGTCAATATTCAAATCTAAATATTTTCTATTTTCAAAATCCAACCTCACCACAGCTATCCACAGATCCCCAGCAGACACTCGGGCTACAACCACAGGTTCCACTGATTCTGCTCGCTGCCCACTCACACAGTCAGTGAGATTATTGTTAGTCGTCATCAATATCGATATATGCTTTTATATTGTCTTTAATCATGTGTGTGTTAGTTACAGCCTTTTGCAGTAGCCCTCACAGTGACATCAATTTGGAGAGAGAACACCTTCAATACGAAAGCTCTCCTGAAAAGGAAATCCCCACCCCGACCCCCCCTCTATGGCTCACTCCCTCTTTCCCTTCAGTGGCACACACTGGGGGGACTGTGCTAGTCTCAGCGCCAGTCACACAACATTTTCCACACAGCAATGTCAGCCTTCCAATAGCATTTGGCTTCCCCTTTGGCTTGCAGCTTTCATTTGCATGAGGGAAATGAGTTGTGGCCTCCCAAGTGTAAAAAAAACTTGATGCACATGATGCATCACAAACCTACTGCACCTCCATTTAAGACAAAACATGACATTCTCTGTGCACCTGGACCCGAATTCAAGTTTTTACATTTGATATGACAAAGAGATTATTTTGAATTTGACTCGATCTCTGTTGCCTGTCGGGGACACACAGCTGCTGCTGCCATTGACTTTGAATCAAGGAGAAGGGAGTCAGAAAAAAACCTGTCCGTCTGGAGCAGCTGTACCTGACAAGCCGCCCGAGCGGCAAGTTGACCCCACCCACCAGCCTGGCCATTAACCAACCTCTCCCCTCTTTCCCCTTTTCTCCTTCCCCTCTCCCCTCGTTTGGGGGCTCTGCACATCTGCGCGAAAATCATCATTTCAGTCTGACGCAACAGGATCCCACGCAGCCTGTCAGCCCCAGGAAAGGAAGGGAAAAGTTTTATATCAGGGGACAACTGCCTGCTTTTATGCTGTCTACCAACTCAATATTTAAAATACAGTGATTGGTGCTTTAAATAGCAGTACATGCCTTCAATATCTAGTATTTAAGAGGTAGCTTTTTAAGCATCAGAGAGAATAAGAAACATACAGGATATCTGTGTAATTTACCCATTCTACATGGAGTGATAGATGGATAAGATTAACCTTCATTCTTTCTACTATCTGCCCATGCAGGAAGCTGGAGAAATAGTCCCCATCTTCCTTTTTGTGACATAAATAAATCAAACCTGTTTTCCAAAATCTGACCCTTTGGGTGCTGCAGAAGCCTGTAGAAGGAATTAATCCAAATAAGGAGTGACTGTAATTATCTTAATGTCACACAGAAGCAATTATTTTTCATATACCACGTTTTATTAGACCTTATTTGCAAGGAAAGTGTAAAAAGAATCAGTAGCAGATGGAGTCTTTTTCACTAAAAATACAGAGCAACTACTACAGGGCTACACAACTACAGAATTACACTACTACAGAGCTACACAACTACAGAGCTATACTACTACAGAGCTACACAACTACAGAGCTATACTACTACAGAGCTATACTACTACAGAGCTATACTACTACAGAGCTATACTACTACAGAGCTACACTACTACAGAGCTATACTACTACAGAGCTACACTACTACAGGGCTACACAACTACAGAGCTATACTACTACAGGGCTACACTACTACAGGGCTATACTACTACAGAGCTATACTACTACAGGGCTATACTACTACAGGGCTATACTACTACAGGGCTATACTACTACAGAGCTATACTACTACAGGGCTACACTACTACAGGGCTACACTACTACAGAGCTATACTACTACAGGGCTACACTACTACAGAGCTATACTACTACAGAGCTATACTACTACAGGGCTACACTACTACAGAGCTATACTACTACAGAGCTATACTACTACAGAGCAATACTACTACAGGGCTACACAACTACAGAGCTATACTACTACAGGGCTACACTACTACAGGGCTATACTACTACAGGGCTACACTACTACAGAGCTATACTACTACAGAGCTATACTACTACAGAGCTATACTACTACAGAGCTATACTACTACAGAGCTACACTACTACAGGGCTACACTACTACAGGGCTATACTACTACAGAGCTATACTACTACAGGGCTACACTACTACAGGGCTATACTACTACAGGGCTACACTACTACAGAGCTATACTACTACAGGGCTACACTACTACAGAGCAATACTACTACAGCGCTATACTACTACAGGGCTATACTACTACAGGGCTACACTACTACAGGGCTACACTACTACAGGGCTATACTACTACAGGGCTACACTACTACAGAGCTACTACTACAGGCTACTACTACAGGGCTACACTACTACAGAGGCTACACTACTACAGGGCTACTACTACAGAGCTACTACTACAGAGCTACACTACTACAGAGCTACACTACTACAGAGCTATACTACTACAGGGCTATACAGAGCTACTACAGAGCTATACTACTACAGGGCTACTACTACAGGGCTACACTACTACAGGCTACACTACTACAGGCTACACTACTACAGAGCAATACACAGAGCTATACTACTACAGGCTATACTACTACAGGGCTACACTACTACAGGGCTACACTACTACAGGGCTATACTACTACTACAGGGCTACACTACTACAGAGCAATACTACTACAGCGCTATACTACTACAGGGCTATACTACTACAGGGCTACACTACTACAGGGCTACACTACTACAGAGTTATACTACTACAGAGCTACACTACTACAGGGCTACACTACTACAGAGCTATACTACTACAGGGCTACACTACTACAGAGCAATACTACTACAGCTATACTACTACAGGGCTACACTACTACAGGGCTACACTACTACAGGGCTACACTACTACAGGGCTACACTACTACAGAGCTATACTACTACAGGGCTATACTACTACAGAGCTACACTACTACAGGGCTACACTACTACAGAGCTATACTACTACAGGGCTACACTACTACAGAGCAATACTACTACAGCGCTATACTACTACAGAGCTATACTACTACAGAGCTACACTACTACAGGGCTACACTACTACAGGGCTACACTACTACAGAGCTATACTACTACAGGGCTACACTACTACAGAGCAATACTACTACAGAGCTATACTACTACAGGGCTATACTACTACAGGGCTACACTACTACAGGGCTACACTACTACAGGGCTACACTACTACAGAGCTATACTACTACAGAGCTACACTACTACAGAGCTATACTACTACAGGGCTATACTACTACAGGGCTACACTACTACAGGGCTACACTACTACAGGGCTACACTACTACAGAGCTATACTACTACAGGGCTACACTACTACAGAGCTATACTACTACAGAGCTACACTACTACAGAGCTATACTACTACAGAGCTATACTACTACAGAGCTATACTACAGAGCTATACTACTACAGGGCTACACTACTACAGAGCTACACTACTACAGAGCTATACTACTACAGAGCTATACTACTACAGGGCTACACTACTACAGAGCTATACTACTACAGAGCTATACTACTACAGAGCTATACTACTACAGGGCTATACTACTACAGGGCTACACTACTACAGAGCTACACTACTACAGAGCTATACTACTACAGAGCTATACTACTACAGGGCTACACTACTACAGAGCTATACTACTACAGAGCTATACTACTACAGAGCTACACTACTACAGGGCTACACTACTACAGGGCTACACTACTACAGAGTTATACTACTACAGAGCTACACTACTACAGGGCTACACTACTACAGGGCTACACTACTACAGAGCTATACTACTACAGGGCTACACTACTACAGAGCAATACTACTACAGAGCTATACTACTACAGGGCTATACTACTACAGGGCTACACTACTACAGGGCTACACTACTACAGGGCTACACTACTACAGAGCTATACTACTACAGAGCTATACTACTACAGGGCTACACTACTACAGAGCTACACTACTACAGAGCTATACTACTACAGAGCTATACTACTACAGGGCTACACTACTACAGAGCTATACTACTACAGAGCTATACTACTACAGAGCTATACTACTACAGGGCTATACTACTACAGAGCTATACTACTACAGTAAGGTGACCAGGTCTCTCAGACTAAATCCGGGGACATTTTCAGCTCAGAAGCGTTTATACCTCCAAAACACGTCATGTTTTTAATTTTTGTAAAACTTAAAACGGGGACACTAGACCTAGAGCTGAGTATCGGATACAATATAAACTATTGAGGAAAGATGTTCCTTTGACATTGATGCAGTATGAAACGAGATCGCTGCAGTCGGCAGCAGAGAAACAAGCTACAATGGAAGTTAATGGGAGAATTGTCCAGCTTGTATTTACGTTCATAAAGTGCTCGTTTTGCTGCTGACAGACTCAGATTAATATTCTAAGTGTCTGATAACATTATGGAAAGGATTTCTAAGGAGGCCGACCTTTCTGTTAAAGATTAAGATCATTTTTTAAAACATAAAAGTCCGCGAAATTGTGTTCTCTAAACCCACCAGACTCCATGTAAATAATCAGTGATTTTAGCGTGTATAGAGCAGCATATCTCCACCAGACTCCATGTAAATAATCAGTGATTTTAGCATGGTAAAATATGGCTTTCTAAAACATCTCTGAGCTCTGAGCAGCGCTGCTCGATCGGCTCCGTTTGGTCAGAGTTTTCTTTCTTTCACTCCAATTTCGGGTCTGTCAGTCACAGTGAAAACCGGGGACAGATCCAGCCGGGGACAGGTCACCAAAATCGGGGACTGTCCCCGGAAACCGGGGACGTCTGGTCACCCTATACTACAGGGCTACACTACTACAGAGCTACACTACTACAGGGCTACACTACTACAGGGCTACACTACGACAGGGCTACACTACTACTCTTTTGTGGGTCAGTTTCCACCATTATGGATGCCAGTCAATATGCATAAGGCTCCATCTTGAGGTTGGTTTGAGTTTGGGTGTTCCCTGTTTGCAGAGTGCACTTTGTGTTGAAAAATAGCCTAAAGCCTTAGAGTTAGTTCGGACACACCAAAGCCACACAATACTACTAACTAACTAACTGATCAAGACAGCAGTAGAAAATCAACTAACTGATCGAGGCAGCGATAGAACAGCAACCCCCATGTTCTGCGGGGTAAATTTCTTGTTTTTGTCAATGGAATCTGCAGGTTTTCAAGAGAGCACACTTCAGTTCCCCATTGGAAAGGGCTGTCTGATGGCAAGGTAAAGCTGAAAAATATTCTAAATATGGCTGACCCTTAAAGGAATATTTTGCCAATTTAAAAGCCAGCTCTGTGTCATGGCAGTGTGTGCAGATGAACAGCTTCCCTCCAGCTATCTACCAGCTATCAGCTCATTGGCCACTTACATACAGGCTACAGCGTAGAGCCTACGTACAAGTTTAGTCTACGGAAACGTTAGTCTTTAGTAGTCTAGGGTGACCAGATGTCCCTGGTTTCCGGGGACAGTCCCCGATTTTGGTGACCTGTCCCCGGCTGGATCTGTCCCCGGAAATGTCCCCGGTTTTCACTGTGACTGACAGACCCAAAATTGGAACGAAAGAAAGAAAACTCTGACCAAACGGAGCCGATCGAGCAGCGCTGCTCAGAGCTCAGAGATGTTTTAGAAAGACGTATTTTACCATGCTAAAATCACTGATTATTTACATGGAGTCTGGTGGAGATATGCTGCTCTATACACGCTAAAATCACTGATTATTTACATGGAGTCTGGTGGAGATATGCTGCTCTATACACGCTAAAATCACTGATTATTTACATGGAGTCTGGTGGAGATATGTTGCTCTATACACGCTAAAATCACTGATTATTTACATGGAGTCTGGTGGAGATATGCTGCTCTATACACACTAAAAGTAGTGATTATTTACATGGAGTCTGGTGGAGATATGTTGCTCTATACACGCTAAAAGTAGTGATTATTTACATGGAGTCTGGTGGAGATATGCTGCTCTATACACGCTAAAATCACTGATTATTTACATGGAGTCTGGTGGAGATATGCTGCTCTATACACACTAAAATCACTGATTATTTACATGGAGTCTGGTGGAGATATGTTGCTCTATACACGCTAAAATCACTGATTATTTACATGGAGTCTGGTGGAGATATGCTGCTCTATACACGCTAAAAGTAGTGATTATTTACATGGAGTCTGGTGGAGATATGCTGCTCTATACACGCTAAAATCACTGATTATTTACATGGAGTCTGGTGGAGATATGCTGCTCTATACACGCTAAAAGTAGTGATTATTTACATGGAGTCTGGTGGAGATATGCTGCTCTATACACGCTAAAATCACTGATTATTTACATGGAGTCTGGTGGGTTTAGAGAACACAATTTCGCGGACTTTTATGTTTTAAAAAAACATAAAAAACATTAAAAAAAATGATAAATGATTAATCTTTAACAGAAAGGTCAGCCTCCTTAGAAATCCTTTCCATAATGTTATCAGACGCTTAGAATATTAATCTGAGTCTGTCAGCAGCAAAACGAGCACTTTATGAACGTAAATACAAGCTGGACAATTATCCCATTAACTTCCATTGTAGCTTGTTTCTCTGCTGCCGACTGCAGCGATCTCGTTTCATACTGCATCAATGTCAAAGGAAATCTTTCCTCAATAGTTTATATTGTATCCGATACTCAGCTCTAGGTCTAGTGTCCCAGTTTTAAGTTTTACAAAAATTAAAAACATGACGTGTTTTGGAGGTATATATGCTTCTGAGCTGAAAATGTCCCCGGATTTTGTCTGAGGAATCTGGTCACCTTACTTTATTTAGTCTAACGTTTTTCACAGACAGAGTGATTGTTATTGTACAAGGGAATGAGACGTCATAACTGTTGTATATGGTTATTATAACACAAGAACCAATCACATTGGTGGATTTGAGCTACCCATTTTATAAAATGATTTTTGTATCTGCTTGGAAGTTGGAACTACATTTTTCTCAGGTCTCTTTAATAGTCTTCAGGAGTACGTCTATATATCTGAAAAAAAAAATTCTACAAAGCCTTTCATGGCTCCATAAGGTGCTGTGCGAGGTTTGACAAATTAGTAGCACGAGCAGAGAAGACTCAGTAAGTGACTCGAGTCAGGTCAAGTAGTGTCAAGAGGAAGTAAGGGTGTAGCAGCAATGAGTGTACTGAATAACAAAACTTATTCTCAATTCATCACATACAACAGTACAATGTAGTTTACTTGAATTCAATCTGTACATTTAACCCATTCTAAGCATTAGGAGCAGTGGACAGCCACACACAGCATCTAGGGTTCAGCTTTTGCTCAAGGACACTTTGACATGTGGATGGAGGACCCTGGGATTGAACCAACAATCTTGTGGTTGACAGCCGACCACTTTACCTACCAGACTCTGGTCCATTAGCCCGGTCCTACCAGATTCTGGTCCATTAGCCCGGTCCTACCAGACTCTGGTCCATTAGCCCGGTCCTACCAGATTCTGGTCCATTAGCCCGGTCCTACCAGGCTCTGGTCCATTAGCCTGGTCCTACCAGACTCTAGTCCAACTCTTTAGTCCAGAGAGTCTGGCCTCTCTCCATTGACCAGTGTGAACTTGTCTTCTGTTGAAGTTTAAAACTATTGGATCTGCCCAGAGCCACTCTGGATCTGCCATAACCAATCATTAATGTTTGGTCCTTTAGCAAGGCTAGCGTTTGCCTTAGCTAACTCCTTCACCACTAACGGAGTGAGCTGGAAAATCACATTTTTCCTGAGCCCTGTGGGGAGGAGGGCCAAACATCATAGCCACCAACTCAGCAAAGATTGTTCTTGCTCGGGCTTTAACTTCTGGATATTCGGCAGCGTTGCCACAACGGACCGCATGGCTTCGCTCGCATCTTTCTCTGCCGCCATTGGTACAGAGATCATCGAACGTCATCATAATTCCTCTAGTCATTCAGTGTGTTCTCAACCCTTTGTTGAACAGAGCGCTCCATCTAGTGGGCTCAGAAAATACAGACACTGGTTCACGAAGCTTCATTTAGCCGTCACTATTTCCTTCTGTTTGCTGATTGGACGGCCAAATATTTGTCCGGAGAAAACCTGCAAATATATCGCAAACCCAGACGATGAAGGAAAATTTGGAAGTACCCAGCCACCCATTCTGTTTTGCTGATTGGACGGCCAAATATTTGTCCGGAGAAAACCTGCAAATATATCGCAAACCCAGACGATGAAGGAAAATGAAAATTGAGTGGAAGTACATAAGAGGTTGGAGCCAGCCACCCATAATAATAGTATATAACAATATACTATGTATATATATATATATATATAAAATATAATATAACTTATAACTTATGAGCTATTTATTTAATTCTTCTTTCAAAAGTAACAGTCTCTTTTTAACTGCCAATGCCAGGCTCCTGTGGATAATTTCCTCCCTAACCGACAGTTGTTTGAAACAAATAAATCAGACTTGTTCGGATAAGTTTACCTTCCTGTCTGAATCTTTTGGTGGTACCAGCTGGTATTTTAGGGAAACCAATTGCAGAATATGCAACTCATCGAGTGTCAGTGGTTTAAGAAGAACTTTAAGTGAACCTGATTAGTCAGTCTGTCTGAGTTAGTCTATTGCTCTTGATTAATGTAGAAACCACTTTCTACACTGTTCATTTTCCCTTCTCTCCCAAAGCAAGCACACACACACACACACACACACACACACACACACACACACACAGACACATACTGTATATATCGCCATCATCTCCACATCCAGGCACACTGTTTACTACCTGCTACTCAATCATTTTTGGGCAGGATGAGTCAGTGCGATGACCGGGGTCACCCAGTCAATCAGTCCCTCTGCAATGGAATCAATCGCTGCATCTGAAGCCATTATCCAAGTCACTGACGATGTGTGTATAATAGGCAGCTCAGTGTAGGCCTGGTGAGTTTTCAAGCACCTTAAGCCCCTCAAAATGTGATTCATTTCTGAGAATAATAAACAGCAATTTTTGAAAGGGCTTTCGCCGACTGGCTGCTGCCCGGGCCTTAATAAAAAATCCAACAGAAGCACATTCTTCTTTTATACCGAATAAACCATGCTTTAAATTTGTAGATCTTTAACAGTTTAATGCTTTGGCAACATTTTAGTTTCTTCCTCCTCAAGCAATGAGACAGACAGCTGTATCATCATTTCTGTATCTGCACCTCAGGGCTCGACCCACTGTCCAGTCATCCCACAATCAAATCGCTGGTCTCGGCAGCAGCCTGTGCCATGTCCAATCACTGCCAAGCAACCCTGGAAGACTTTATATGGTAAGTTAACATGCTGCATGCATTTGAATTAAAAGGAGAGAGAAAGGTCGGAGTTGTTAGAACGGATTTCTTTAGACACCCTAGAGGTACTATTTTTTAAAATCGTCTCACCTTAGTCGAAGCTCTCACTAAATACTTAAAACAGTACAGAAATTAACTGGGACCAAACAGTTGAATTAACAACTAATAGCTATAAATCTGAGCCCAGCTCTCAGCTTTTGCTTTTAGTAAGAAGCCCAACCACAAACAGCTTTGAACTCATCCCGGTCATGACAAATTGGAGAATGACTTTGTGCATACAGAGCACATTAACATTGAAATGCACTTCATTATTTATAGCAGTAATAAACCATACTATATCACTGCAAAATCTCCCGGTCACCTTTTTGATCTGTTCTAACTCCTTGTCAAAATCATCGAGCCGTAAATCAGCATTAGAAGAGATTAAGAAGCAGCACAAATGGACGGCTGGAGACGGCGGTTCACAAATACAAAATGTTGAATACTGCCTTTTAAATGTCGGTGCTATTCCCCTTGAATTTTGCATTCAGGATGTTCTCTTTTAGGCCCATTAGGACTATTTGATGATCACCCTCTGAAGGCTCCTTCTATCTCCTCCTGTGCTTCAGCATTTGCCAGAGACTGCTGCTTTGACAGGTCATCTACACCAATTAACTCTGGCATGAAACACTGTCAACAAGTGCAGAGGTTTCACAACTTTGGGCTTTGACAGCTACTGTTAGAATTATCCAGACAGAGCAAGTGGTAATTGCATTCTCAATTTGGACTGCATATGTGTTTTAAAAGGTGTCATTGTTTCAGTTGTATGAATATTCAAAGTCAAAAAGGGTGAGAATTCTCACCTATGATTTAAAAAAAGAGTAAGAAATAAAAGAAGTGATGGTTTGAAGAATTACAGCCTCTTCATGCAATAAATTGTTTCCAGAAAGTCACTTCTGTTCTAGTGTGGGTCCCCTGCCTCATCTAATCATTTCTCCACACTGATCATCACCGAGGACAGACTGGGCCATTAAAGAGGATCAACTGCCAGGTCCTCCGCTCCCCCAAGGGGCTTTTATGTAAATTAGCAATGAACACGCTCCTTCACATCACAACTGACAGAGAACAACAGCAACGGAGGCCGTCTGCTTCCTGTCGGACAGCTCCAATTACCAATCAGTGACCTGGGAAATAGATGGCGTGGCAGAGGGAGGAGGGAGACGGAGAGCAGCAGGTGACGCACAAAGCAATAATGTCAGCTCAATGACAATATTTTCATGTCAGATCCTTTTGAGGGTGGATGAACAGAGTTTTGCTTGCTTTGCTCCACTTTGTCCCTGCATGTGACACTGAGCCCAGGGATTTAAGAAGTCTGTAGCCAATGCAGGATGCAAGTCAAACATTTGCTCCTTTAAGACAGAACCCAGGGCATTTTCTCACACCTCCTGACATGCACTGCTCAAGCTTCCTAACCAGTAAACAACACATATTAGTTTTTCTGCACTCAAAAGTGCAATGGCAGATGGAGTCAGCCTTGATCCAGCATCTATGTGTGTGTGTGTGTGTGTGTGTGTGTGTGTGTGTGTGTGTGTGTGTGTGTGTATGTCTCAGCACCCCTTCCGTTCATCACCCCTTTATCCGTCTATGGCATAGTGCAATATGCAATGACATAAGCTCTGGTGGCAAAGGGCATGGCCCTTCATACTTCCCTCCCCAGTGAAAGTAAAGGGGTGTTTAGTGTGTACTCACAGGTCAAAAGCCTTTCAAGACCCATGCAACATGAAAAACACTGTCAGATGGAACAGATGGGCGAGGACAGTAACTTCTCAGTTTGAATATCAACACTTCCTCTTTTAGAATATATGTTTGACCTTATTCAAACGAGCTGAGAGAGACACGCTTCCTCTCTTTGAGTCCTGCCTCCCTGTCAACGGACTGGGCTGAGCGAGCAGGACAGGACTGCTTATATTCCTAACACCAGTAACACCAGATCATATGACTGAGTTTCCCGGGGTCTGATTACATATGTGAGACAATGTAAGAACAGGTTTCTCCTGCCAGTTTACCCCATTGATATCCATGAAATATTAGACGCAGAGAATGTGCTGTGTGCACCCCCAGAGGAGGACTGTGTACATTTCATTATTTATTTTTTTTGACAAATGACATGAACTTTATCTGCTGTCAGAGATAATCTGCCTATAAGGACACTAAGAGAGCAGTAAGAGTGAGCCAAGACTAACTAAAATGCTTCGTGGAGCTGAGGGGTTTATTACCACAAGTTTCACTTTTCACATTACACATTTCATCAATAGACAAAATACTGATTAAGGACACTTTTATTTATAGTGTCAATTCCTAACAGACATCTCAAGACACTTTCTCTCCAGATAGAGTAGGTTTAGACCAAACAAGGAAAAACTTCCTTCTTCAAATACAGACAAAATACAGAGTAGTAATTTTCCTTTAAAGATGCAGTAGGTAAGACTTGTAAAACTAACTTACTGTCATATTTGCCGAAACTGACGCTAAGTTCGAGAAGAACTTCATAAAGCAGGTAATTTAAAAAAGGATCAGGCTCCTCTAACACCACCTACAGCCTGTAGTGTGAGTTGCGAAAAATCCACCACTTCCTGTTCAGATCCTCCAATCAGGGCCATGTCTAACTGCATGTCAATCACTACTCAGGCTCAAGCATTCATTCTCCCTCAGGAGGGAGGGGCTTAGGAGACTGGGGGGGGGGACTGAGAAGTTGTCTATGTTCAAATTCTTTGGCTGAATCCTAGATCTTTAGAATCCTACCTACAGCTCCTTTAAATGACTGAGTTACCATTCACCCAACCTAAACTATCTACATTCTAGTCATTCAAAGTACTGCTAATAAATAACTACAAGACACTGCAGCACAGCAGACGTCTTTTCACCACACATGGCTAGAGAGATTCACAGTGAAGGGGAGAATAACAGGAAGGGGAGGAACGGGACTTTAAGGCAGGTGAGTCCAAGATGCTGTCAGAAACTGGTGAAGTCGCACAATACAGAAGAAAATGGCTCCTGTGGACAGCACAGACCGGTCGGCTGTGGTCAGGCCCAATGTCTGGACTATGGAGAAATACTGATGGGTTCCTCTTACAATCAGCAGTCAGAAAAACTGGATGAGAAAGGATGTCCAACTTATCACTGTGGGTAAAAGATAGACACAACCACTTATAAAACTCAACATTGAAGGCATACTAAATGACTGGCAGAGAGGAAACCTCGGTGCTTTGGGAAAGTGTAAGCCAGCGTTTATGCTGAAACTGATAAAATATGTTAAATTCATTTTAGGGGAGCATTTGTATTTTGGAAAATATCCAAAGTGATTTACTAAACTTCTGTCTTGTTGCATCAGCATCATCTTATTCGGATTTCCCTCTGTTTGGATGGTATTCATCACTCCTCTCATTCAGATCATTTGTACTTTTGTCCATGTGTGTCTCCCCATTAAGCTGTTCTCTCATCCTCTAAAAGTTTACTTCATCTTTAACTTGGCTAAGTTCTTCTGTGGAAAGAAAGTTGTAATCACTTGAAATGTTCCTCTGTTACTGTTTGCAAATTGTTTTCAACGCACACTGATGTACACTCTGGAGTCCCTTCATAAACACTGGCAGAATAATTCAGCTGCAAATCAAAAAGTCATTACTTCATAGTGCACGTCCAACCAGAAAATACAGCTCTTTTTTTCTTGTCCATCAGTTCTTTATGGAGCTGCACAGCAAACTGAAATAATACTCAATGGTGGACACCAGTCTTCCTCCCTTTCCTTGTTTTGGCTGTAGAGACACCGCTGCATGCTCAGTCATGACTGGGAGTTGGTAGCCCTGCTTCGGTCCTTGATCGAGCCTGTCTGGTCATGCTCAGCTCATCTCAGGGATGTTTCCACTCATCAGGTGTCGCAACACAGAGTGAATATTAACAGAGAAAGAGGGGGACAGAGCACATTATGCAGCCTTGTAACGGTTAATGACTCACACCGATAATTAACCTCCAAGATTTGTCATGTCATGATATCACTAAAGATTCTTCTGTGTGTCTCAGGATGGACTTTCTCAGGATGGAGTCTTTTCTTTTTCTTTTCATAATTTCTACTCCTTTTCCAGAGAGTAATATTGTTCTTTTAACTCCTCTACATTCATCTGACAGCTTTAGTTACTAGTTGGGGTCTGAATACTTCTTCCACCACTGGCTGCAGGTACGAGGAAATGGAGGAGAGGAAGAAGAGGAGTGATTGTGATGGAGGTCAGAGATTAGGCCGGCGGATGTTGATTCCTCGGGGAGTCCTGGTCCTCTGGGAAGTCTCAGTCTTTTTATAGTCTCCGTGGTCAGGCTGGAGGGGCTGCTGAGAGCCAACACAGCCCACATGACACCTCATTTCTTTTCTTATTTCATCTCTCTCTCTCCCTCTCTAGCTATCCATCTCCTCTCAAAGAGAGCCAACATAAAGCTAATGTTTGTATCTAAAGTGCTGTGCTCTCCCCAGGACGTTCCCCCCACAGTGACCAGGAAGGTTGTTCAAATAAACACTACACATGTAGACGCTCTCTCGCTGTTCCCCTCTCTGGAGGAGGCAGCTTGGGAGTACTGGCTTTTTGTTGTTATCATGCATACAGTACATGGTTATCATGCATACATAGTTATCATGCATACATAGTTATCAATCATACAAAGTTATCATGCATACATGCTTATCAATCATACAAAGTTATCACGCATACATGCTTATCAGGCATACATGGCATTTGTGATGCATCACTTGAGAATTATATGACAAAGAACATATCAAGAGATATGCAGGCAGTTATGTAAATATATTCACAAATGGGATGTGAGAAAAAGCAGCAACACACACAGAAGCGTGGACCGTGTGTGTGTGTGTGTGTGTGTGTGTTTGCAAATTAGTTTTTTAGGATAAACCCCTTGAGATGTATTGTCTGGTTTTTGAGGGGGTCCCAACTATACCAAATATAACACAATCTCTACGTACAACGTACAAACAACAGGCAAAAAAAAAACAACAAGTGTGTGTGCATGTGTGCATACTGTACACAGGTGCAGCGTCACACACACTATGAGAACAGTGAGAAGCTGCATGTTGTCTGTGGGTGGGACCAGATGAGCACACAGTCTTTCATGAGCACACATATTTTCATATGGCTCACCTCCTGCCTCTCTATCATTCTTATTCTTTGTCACACATGCAAACACATCTATAAACAGTCGGTTTCCATCAAACCCAACGACATCCTCCACTAATATATTATATATATATATAAATATATACTCCTACGTTTTATTGCCAGAACTCAGAAGGCATGTACAGTACACACTGCTTGTAGTCTACTACTACTACTACTACTACTGTAAGTACAGGTACCACCATATCATTTAGTAAGTCAGAAAAAGATTTAGTATGTCCCAATCAATGTTATTGTTGTTTCAAATTTTCAATTAGTTTGATTGTCAATTTCTGTAAAACAAATAAAATTGAAATGATTTGTTATCAGTCATCAGTTTTTTTTAAAACCTGGCAATACAATTTTAGTTTGGTTTTTATTTAGTTTATGTTTACTAAAACTATTTTCCACTTCATTTAGCTTGGTAACAATCCCTTAGATACCATATATTAGCAAGAAGATAAAAGGTCAAGATTCAATTTTATGATGAAGTAGTATGACCAATTGTATGCATACTGCATGCAGCAGTACATCCTTTTAAGTAGTAGTAGTAGTAGTTTAAGTTTTGAGGCACCAGCACTTTGCTTGATCCATTTAGTGTTCCTTCCTTCTTCTTCTCCACTACATCTGACAGCTATAGTTAATAGCTAATTTTGCATGTTTAGGTTTTACATACAAATCCTGTGCAGATTTGCTAAAATATGATGCATTGCTATGTTAGAACGTTATGTACCACTTGGGATCAGATCCCACTCTACAACCCACTGGTCAGTCTGAGGAGCACCTTCAGCGACAGACTCAACCTAATGCTACTTGTAACCCAACCTCACTTACTCCTACTTGTGTTTTTATCTATTTTGTACTGTGGTTATGTTACCTTGTACACTCAGTGTGAAGTGGCCTCCTTATGTCTAATGTAGTGGAGATGACACAACTCATTTGTTTGATTAAAATGTGGCTTCTTCTGGGGAAAAAGCTCTATTGCTTTGGTTTCAGTTATTATTCAGTTTCAGTTATTATTCAGTTATTATTGTTATCAGAGTATTTGTTTTGGTCTCCCCAGACTGCCAAGACTTGAAGGAACAATTTCCAAAAGTCTTGTTCATTATTGTTCTCTGTGTGATTTTATTTTATATTATGTGACATCCCTGCAGCATACAGCTCCAGTTGTCCTGAAAGAAATCATGTCTAACTTGATTGTGCATAACAGGGTTGAGGTTTCAAGCATTCTTACACAAGGAAACCAGGCGAAGCAAAGATCTCAGAGGGCAAACTCAGCGTATGTTCACTGCAGGTTTCCACATCACACTTATAAGTTATACTGTATATTGGACATTGATTGGTTTCCAAAATTATGTCAACACACTTCCATGTGTTACACTCAGATTTAAGGTGACATTCAGCAGATGAATATGAAAACAAACTGTGTGTGTGAAGAAACAAAACACATTTTTGATTGGAGAGGGGGGGACTTTAAGTAGGACAGAACATTTTGTGTGGTCTTTGCTGGGAGAAGTCAAGTTCTTGAGGATACTACTTACCACTGATACTGAGGCTTGGTCAGGGACGTTCTGGCCTTTCATCCACATCCAAACAACGTGTAAGGTCACTGTGGATGAAGCTTTTGGAAAACTCCGGCCAGGGTGAAGACTTTAAGATACGCTGCTTGTATTTGTCGGATAGAAATGGAATGAGATACAACCACTTACCAGTTGACACATATACACAAGTATGCACACTAAAACATGATTTATGCTCCTGCGTTAAATCTACGCTGGGGGTACATACGTAGGTAAGTGGAGATACCGACCCTACACTGTAGCCTGACACCTCTCCAAAAATGTAACTACACGTCACGGCAACGCACATGGCTCGGCTGTGGCTTGGTAGCGTTGCATTCCCACCAGCATACATTTTCCTCTATTGTTTGTGGTGTATTGATGCATCAAGAGCCCAGTAAACTCTGTGTAGGTGAGGATGAATTTCAGCTCAACTGTGTTTTTTGCTTCCAACGTTGCCTTCCAGGCAGCTAACCCTGACCTTAACATAACCATTGCCACGCTGCCTGGAAGGAGACGTTGGGGGAAAAAACACCAAACAACACAATTAATAATTATCACAAATAATTGGGGTGGCAGTAGTAGTCTGTAGGAAGTTGGGTTGGGAACCGGAGGGATCTCTGAACTAAACTAAACATTAACTAACATAAAGTAACATCAGCTCCTTAAGTCAAAGTACTGTACTGTTGTAATGAAATCCAATCAGATAGTACTTAGATCCAAAGACAATGTTGCAATGCACAGAAAGATTCTTTTCTAATGACCCAGAGCAGATGTGTTGGACTGGTAAAATCAGCTGTGTAAGATCGGTGCAGACGTAGCGTGGAGGACGGCCTGGCAGCCTCATGTTGGCAGCATGTTGCTGAGGAGGACTTAATAAGCAGATCAGCAGCAGGCTTATTCCTCCAGATGGGAAGTAGCTCAGGAAGCAGAGGTGTGTCTCATTAGGGGAGAAATGACTCACCAGCAGACCTGACAGTCATCTGGTGTCTAGGGCACATTCACCCTCCACTTGCTCTACAGTTGTTAAAAAAAGAGAATCCTCTGAAGCATGAATAAGCTTTCCACCTTACATATGAAGTTCCATTCACTTTCAACTATTTATGCTCCACTTACCTTTTTATTCATTGCTTGCAAGGGCGGTTCTACATTGAATTAAACCCAGGGCGAGATCCCCTTCGAGCCCCCCCCCCCAAAAAAAAAAATCTTTTTTTATTATAACGTGAAAAGAAAGTGAAAGAGAAAATTATATTGTATTATATTATATTCTCAATTGCAAAAATCCTCCTTTTTCTTGGTCTTCCAGATCTTCTTTAACTTCCACTGTTCCTGATGACGGCCATTTCTTAATTACATTCCCAACAGAGGATACAGAGGATATTGGCATCTGAAAACGCTTTGCTATCTTCTTCTAGCCCTCTCCTGCATTGTAAGCGTCAACTATTTTTAGTTTCAGTTTTCTAGACAACTGCTTAGAAGAAGCCATGGTGCTGATTGTTGGGGGGGGGGGGGGTGGTCAGATGAGTCTGGGCATTTAAAACCTTAAGATTGACATCACCTGGGGTGTAAGCTAAAAACTCTGCAGGGTGCCCAAACAAATAAAATCTAACTTTTTTGTGACATATTATATGAATGTCTAATCTGTCATTTGCTTGAGATTTTTCCATCTTTTCTTGGCTTCTTTATGCACATTAATACACATTTTTACCTGGGGTGCCCAAACTTTCCATCTCCACTGTAGCTAGTTGCTGGCAATTTAAACTAAACTAAGAAGGAAGAAAGTAGAAAAAATTACCAAATAGTTTGTGACTTGCTGCTCAAGACTTATTCTTATTCTCCCAAAATGCACCACAGAGCGCCACAGGAAGTTATTCCTGCCTGTGGCCATCAAACTTTATAACTCCTCCCTTTAAGCTTCTTACACACACACACACACACATACTTAGTGAGTTTGATACTGGACAATATTATCTGTTTTGTGCAATAACATCAGCTTAAATTATAATGTGCAATAGTCTGCTGCTACTATTTATTCATTATTACTGTTCACCATTATAGCTCCTTAATAATGTAAACTACTACTATGTAAATACTGTGCATGTCCACACTACTTATATTTCTTTATTTATATTTCTACTCTGATATTTATATACTTTGTGCAACTGTAACACAGACAACAAAGTATTTCTGAGTCTGATAGGCCAGATAGAAACTGATAGAAATGTATATACACCACCAGTGTACACCATTGGCATTGTGTTGGAATCCACTTAAACGTCACAGATGCAGCGGTTGGCAGTTGAAAACAGCTGCCTGCGTAATTGTTGTCCATGTAGTTGCTGCAGTAGCCGGGCCTAAGTCTCCTACTGAAGCACCTAAAGAGTTCCCACTAGAGTGGCTGACAGAGCTGCTCGCTCCATAAAGGCTCAGACAAAAGCTACTCAGCTAAGCATTATGATTACCAAACTCCCTGTCACATTCTCCCAGGCACATCAGCAAACACATGGCTTCTGTGCACATGACACACACTTGTCAGTGTTTAAAGTACGAATTAAACATACAAATTCGTTGACGTTGTGCATTCAAACACACGTGAACAATGGACTTGTTTGCAAAACAGATGTCCACCCTGTCTTCCTCTTTTACTTGAAACATCTCCATCTCTTCCCAAAATCTCTATCACTCACACTGCTTCATAGACACTGTCACACACTCTGCAGAAAGGGCTGTCCAGCTCCAGAGTGCACCAGATCCAAGTTGATGGAGAAAAGGGCTGAGGTGTTAAAAGTTAGTAGGAGTCCTGATCACCTCTATGAGACCTGTGCTGTGAAGCATCAAACCCCTTGAGAACTGCTGCTGCCCACGTTACAGTCTTTAAATAAAACGCTGCCCTGATTATACTGCTCTCTTCCAGGCACAGCTCAGCTTCAGACACATGCAGCACAAGGCAGCGTGCCTACATGGCCTAGATGCAAAGCCCAGCCCCGTACAGTAGGGAACACAAGAAGACACGAGCCGGGAGGGCGAGGACACCAACACTCAAACAAGAGTAAGGAGTGGGAGTGAGCCTTGTGTTGTCAAAGACTGCACCTACACGACAACCATCTGCCATCTGGGAGGTGGTTTCACCTGCTTCCAATGCACAGCAAAGGGTAGTTTGAAAAGCGGTTGAATGAAGTGAATAATCCACTCAAAACATCCAACTTGCATTACTATTAGGCAAATCACTTTCTCTTGAGCTTGTTTTAAAATGACACTCCACCGATTTTCCACTTGAAGTTCAGTTGACTCATCACAAGGAGGACCCCCATGATGTCCCAGGGCCCCCCATCTGATAGGATTTATGCTTTTAGTTGTATTATAACAAAAAGCATACAAAACCCATGACCAAGACAATCATACATTCTGCCATTATGTTACTTATGAATGGAATGTAGAGAAAATAACTTATTCTCCTGTTTGCTGGTATCCCCCCTGGAACACCCCCGAGGGCCGCTCGGGGTCCCCGGACCCTACTTTTAAACCACTGCTCTTGGGTGCACTTACAGCAGAGAAAACCAGCTTATCCTCAACTTTAGACAAACATATTTTGCATCAACAAATATTATATTTCAAGTCTGAGACAAAAAATGTATCTTCCACAAGGAATACATTTATATGTTGAAAATCAAACGAAGGCCTTAAAATGCCCCAAAAATGAAAAAAAAAAAGAAAGAAAATGCCCCTCAGTGACATGCAGGGATAAGACGCTTCTTCCCTGTTTGACAACGGCTGTTGACCTCATCTGACAGAGCAATAGTTGCAGTTGCAGTCAATTTCTCCAATATTGTCACAGATTAATGTGCAACGCATCCTGCATGCTCCAGAAAGTTTTCTAGCATGTAGGGCAGCACACACAATGTAACTGCATTAACTCTTCTCCATTTTAGGCCACACTAGAGGGCATAAAAATAACATATATGGATGACATGTAAGGTCATTAGAGTGACTATAACATCATCTCACAGTCAAGGTAGCTGAAAGCTCAAAAATAATATTAAAAAAAAGGGTTTCTTGTCTGAAAAAAACCTCAAGATTATTCTGGACAGTTGTGTTGAGGTATAACACTAGAGCCCTGTAAGATCACGGCTGTCCCAGTTGCAAATTGAGTGTACTGCGTCCTCCCGTCCTCTGGAGTTGAACTTGCCAAGTTCGAAGAATGCAAGTCAGATTTAGGAATCATTTTAGAATGTGTCTATTGCAAGTTGCCACTTGGAAGAGAAGCTGAAGTAGACTACCCCTTTAAGACAATTTAAAATGAAATAAAGACAAAAACACTTTTTTATGACATAAATGTAAATGTGCTGTATTT
The DNA here is from genome assembly GCA_026937815.1 of Etheostoma perlongum. Taxonomy (NCBI): domain Eukaryota; kingdom Metazoa; phylum Chordata; class Actinopteri; order Perciformes; family Percidae; genus Etheostoma; species Etheostoma perlongum. The sequence continues at coordinate 28,352,915 of CM049383.1, forward strand.
ATATAGCGCTTTTCTAGTCTGAACGACTACTCAAAGCGCTTTTACATCATACAGGAAACATTCACCATTCACACACATTCATACACTGTGGCCGAGGCTGCTGTACAAGGTGCCACCTGCTCATCAGATAAACATGCATACACATTCACACTCCGATGCGCAGCATCAGGGGCAACTCGGGGTTCAGTGTCATGCCCAAGGACACTTCGACATGGGACTGCAGGGCCTAAATGGGAAGGAATAGTTTAGCTCTTCACTGCTGTGGGCTGTGGGACAGGCCGTGGTCTACAGGGTTTTAGGTGAGGGTTGGTCAACCTGAAGCTTGCACAATATTTGCCTAACAAATGATGGCGAGCAGGAATGGACACTGAATGCAAACAAGGCTGACATAATAGAGACCAGGGCTGTTCTCTGTGTGTCACCCACACTGTAGTGCATTGAGAAGGTTAAAAAAGTGTTAGGCATTATAATTTAGAATAAATAAAAGATCTGTTTAGGACATAATCTAAGCAGCATTTCACTTACTAAAACAACTCCTTCTTTTTGGAGGATTTAATTTAATAATTTCATATTTGGCCTTTCAGCCAAAATGTTCATATCACACAAACTCATAATGTTTCTGTAGTTGTGCTGGGCTTCTGTTTCATCTTCAACCAGAGTTTCATAGCATGAAGAGTTCTCAGACGAGGCAGAGCTATTGATGTGAAGTTGTCTTATTCTTGGCACGAGGCCACCTTTGCAATCAGGCATAAATTCTCCATATTAGCACTCATTGAAAACAGGCTGGAGCCCATTAATGTGAAAATGATAAAGTGTGTCTAGTGGGAATAGAAAGATGTGTTCACTATAGCGATCTGTTGAAAGGAAGTTCCCCATCTGCACTAGTTATTTCTGGAGTCCATTACAATGTGTAATGGAAAAATTTGGTTTTATGTGCGGGCTCTCACTCAGGTGGCAGAGACTCTTAAATGCAGTGACAAACCAGCTGCCTCTGACAGAAAGTACAATGTGAGTACATTTACTCCATCTCTCTCTCTCTCTCTCTCTTCCTGCACTCTCAGCAACAAAAGGTGACAATTTGGAAAAGGGAAATCCCAAAGAAATCATCACCCAGTGTTATTTTTCCTCTCAGTTTTTGTAGTGATTTGTTTTCCAGAGTCATTCCTGCTGACATTGAAATTTCCAATAATTTCCAGCTCTAAAAGGAACAATAATTGAAGACCTTTTCCTTTGGCCATCTGTAAACAAAAAGGTTTCCTAACAAGTAAAAAAACAAATCATTTTGCTTTTTTTTGGCACACATAAGCTAGCACAAAGAAGACCAAGTCAAAACCTGGTATATGGCTGAACCCTGTATGGCCAATATGCATAACTGTGGTGAATTTGTTTAGTAATTGGTGGTGTCTGTAATGTGAATATAGATGTTAAATGTTGATCTGTAGTGGTCCTAGTAATAGTGGTTTGTTGCGTACTGAAGTAGCAGATCACATAGCCTCGCATTGCCAGATCTCCCCAGCGCTGTGGGGATAGGTCTGGCTACACCACATATATTCTGGGATAGGAGAAAAAAAACGCTCTGGTTTGTTTGCATTTCTTTAAACCAATCACAACCATCTTGGGCGGCGCTGAGCTCCGGATGCAGCGACGGTGACTCTGCTAAATGTTCTCAGGAAGGGAAGGTAGAAGGTTTTGACCCTGCAAAAGAAAACGCCACATACCATTTTAAGTGAAGTTAACTGTAACGTGAGCTATTAAAATCAGCTGATACATGGTTACAATAATGATCTCTTCCCAGTGTATCTCTGTGTGTACTTCATCCACAGCAATCCCACCAACCAGTCCTAAATCGTCCCAGTTAGAGAGGAAATGACCTAGTTTGTAAATCTTTTACAGTCATTCCCCCGAAAGATTCAAGCTGGCCTGTCTTGTTACACGATCCACATTTTCAGTGTGAAGCTTGATAGTTCAAAATGTGTTGTTTCCTGAAGCGAACGGCTTTAAAACGCCATCACACAGAGAGCGGTAGGGGATGTAATCATGCTATTTCCTACAGGTTACTGTCCTGGATTCCTTATCCAAAGTGGAATGGTGTAAAGAATGACTTGGTGACTTTGTTAAACAGACCAGACCAAGGATTCACCCCATGACAGTTATCAACCACAGCCTCCATGTTGGTGTTGAGGAGTTGCAGCATTTATTAATTTATTATTTATTAATGGACAAACTGTGGCATACATTGTACACATTTACTACCACCTCACAACTTTACTTCTCTCTTAATGCACCGTTATTTTCTATGTCAAAAACTGAAACTTATGTCCCACTGGCATCCTTAACTAGATCTAGCTAGTTCTATTGTGTAGGTCTACCCCTTGTTGTTATTAGAGGGGTTTATCTGTCATTGGGTTCACACCAGCTTCTAAAACGCTGGCCACTTCCTTTTGGTGGCCATGTTTAGCTGCGCCACAGTCAATCTGGAGCAACGTTTATTCAGTTTTTTCAACAAGCCATGAGCGCTTCTTGCAAGAAAACACACTGATAAGATATTATAAAAGATTGAGAAGACATATATTATAAAACATGATTTTATTATTTGGAATACTTGGAACATTTTTGAAACACCAACACACATGTCAATCACTCACCCCGACCAATGGTGGAACTTCATCATCCAATGACTCAGCAACAAAAATCATGCATGCACACAGGCTCTGCTGCTCCCAGGTCAAGAGATGGCCATTAACTATTAACCGGCTCCAATTCATTCACGCTGACGCTTCCTTGTCCGTCAAGGCGAGACCATCACACGTGTATAATAAAGCCCGTCAGCCTTTGTAGGGACAAAAACAAATGTTGAGCTAGCAAGCTAAGTGCTGTGGAGACAGGTCTGGCAATGCGAGACTAGGCAGTGAGTGACACACTTTTTCATTCTGAGATGGGTTTGGACTTGCACGTGTTGTATTGTTTTTTATGGAACACACTTCAAAGATCTAAGCAAGGTTACTGATGACGCACACAGCTTATTAACATATTGAGATTCATTGTAAGAGCACACGTGTATGGCTTGAAATCCCAATGACAGCTACGAACTCTCTGAAGAACAGCGGCTGGGATTTTCTAGTGCACAATGTCCTCTCTGTTCCTTATTACCCAGCATCCCCTCCTCTCCCTGTCTCTCAGTGTTATCTATCATCTTAATAAACCCCAGTGTGCAGATGTGGGGGGTAAGGAGTATCCAACCAGACCCTTGTGCTCAGTTGAACAAGTTTTATCCCTGCAGGAGGCAGTTCTCTAACAGAACACTCGTGTGGGCAGTTCTTGTGTTCACGCACTGTAAACGTTGCTGTAAATGCAGTGGTGACGGAAGTATCAGATGCCTTTTGTATAATAATGTAAAAATACTTCATTACAAGGGAAAAGTCCTGAATATAAAAGCCTATTTAACCAAAAGTACTATGAGCCATATGTATTTAAAGAAACACTTATATTGCCAAATGACCCCGTTTCATAGTGTCCTATCTATCATAGGGTTATTATAACTGATGTGTTAATGTGTAAGTACTTTTGTACATCATTTTGTGTTGTTGTGGCTGTTTAACCTCAGAAGAGAAAACCAAGTGTGCACACATCCAGGCTAAAATATAAAAATACTTCACTGCAGGGCACAAAGGAGGTGTGCACACTGTAAGACTCCAAATAAATAGTTTATTTCTCTTTTACTTTAAAGGGAACGTTTTGTTCTACAAGACCTTTCTATGGCCTGAGAAAACTATTCCTTTGGAGCCTAACAGTGTGCAGACCAACTGGAGCCCAGACTGGCTGTTAATGATCAGGCCGTTGGATCTCTGATAACCATTAGAAGTAATAAGAGGAAAGGATATTTGGTTTTCTGGAGATAATGGGTTAATTATGTTGTTATCCCGAGATGACAAAGCTTGTTATCTAGAGATAACAACACCAGAAAAAAGAAAAGAAAAGAAAAGAAAGGATAGCTGTTTTCAGACCTTCTTTGTGCCATACTGTTTAACCCGCAAAAACTTATATCATATAAAGATATTTCTGTCTGTAGTTGAGTCCTAAACACCACATGTGGCAGTATGATGTTTCAACCAAGACAGAGTGAGACAGGTCTGCACTAGAATTTTAAAGTTAAGTTTGCACTTTAAACAGTTGGATATGATCCTAAAACATTGCATTTTTTACCTTTCATAAGACAATATATCTGTAAGGACTCAGTTCTCCGTCTAAACTGATGTGAAAAGAGGAACATGTCTTAACAGAGCGATGCATCATGTATGTTTTGTATAAAAAATAATTAGCAATCTGCAAAGTAACTAGTACTAGTCAAATTCTCATATAGTGGAGTAAAAAGTACAAAGTTTCCCTCGGAATAATAGTGGATTGGCAGTATGAAGTAGAACAAAATATAAATATTTAAGTAAAGTGCAATTCCTCAAACGTACAGTACATGAGTTGATGTGCTTAGTATTTTTTCACCTCTGTGTACAGTATATGTGTAACGTCACAGATGCTATCCTCCTTCTTCCATATATATATATATATCTAATTTACCAGTTAAGTAAGTATTCATCCTAATGAGAGCTTTTAGTCTGTGAATAACTGGAGACACATGCAGAGGCTTAGCGTAGTAACAGGACCCGAGCAGTGCAGGAGCATTGAGTTGAAGGTTTTCCCATGACTAGTGGTGGAAGAAGCATTCAGATCATTTACTTAGGTAAAAGGTACTAATACCACACGGTACAAATACTCTGTTACAAGTAAAAGTCCTGCATTAAAAATGTTACTTACACTGCGGGTCAAAAGTTTGGTGTCACTTACAAATTTCCATACCACTCCATTATAGACAGAATACCAGCTGATCTGAGTGGTGGGGGGGGCGGGGGGTCCTTTAATTGCACAATTGCACATTTTTAACTCAAATTTTGCTGCTCTTATTTCCTCATTGTATGTGCCTTCTTATTTTTACTTTTTGTTTTCTATTGTTTACTTGAATGTTATGTTTGTCTGTGGACCTAACTGGTAAAATATGTCTTGTCTCCACCGATCTCTTTGTATGTCTTGACATGTGAAGAAATTGACAATAAAGCAGACTTTGACTTTGACTTTAAAAGCCCAAAACAAATCTTAAAAAACAGTCAATGCAGAACATTTAGAGAAACTGGAAACAATCCAAACAGTTGTGTCAATCAACCAAGAGATGAATGGTCTTATCATCTCAGTCATCTGGGTAGTTTAATTTATAATAAAACATCAGATTTTATAAACTACATTTGTTTTATGTGCAAAAATCTTAATTGGTAAAGTACAGGTAACTAATAACTAACGCTGTCAGATTAATGATGTGGAGTAAAAATATTTCTCTCTGAAATGTAGCGGAGTAGAAGTAGAAAGTGGAACATAAAGAAAAGAGAAGGAAAATACAAGTACCTCAAATTTGTACTTAAGTACAGTACTTGTAAATGTTCTTAGTTACACTGAGAAGGACAGAATACAGACAAGGGTGAAAAGAGGAGAGGAAGACAGCGAGAGAGAGAGAGCGATGAGGAAGAGGAGGAGCTCTCCAGGCGTGCAGGTGGGTAGCTTCACCTGGCGTGGGCAGCCAGCTCTGCAGCATGGAGACGCTCAACGAGGACTGATGGAGGCTTTCTGATTCTCCAGCAGCTTTCAGCCGTCTCTCAGCACCCGACAGCCTCCTACAAGAAAGGGCCCATCATCCCGGAACCAGCAGGCCTCCGGTGTCACAGATGAGCAGTGGAGGGAGACGCAGGAGAGACTCCACAGCTGACGGCCCTTTATCCTGAGGACATCTCTCACTCGCTCTTTGCTACGCTTGTTACAAGCCTTGACATGTTTTCCACCACAGAGGAAGAAGCATAATACACAAACTCAATTCTGTGTTTTGGAAAACAAAAGACCAAGCCAATGACGGCCCACTTGAGGTTTTAAGAGTCACAGATTTCTTGTTGAGCCGTGTTTATGCCGGAGCGGCAGAAAGAATCAACACACTGTAGGAGGGAAGCTGACTAAATAACTCTTGACTTTGCTGTTTAAATTTAAAAAATACACTGATCTCCTACAATGAGAAGATAGATACTACTCTCGTTTCTATGTATTAAATGTAAAGCTTCAACCAGGATTATTATCTTAGCTTAGCATAAAGACTGGAAGCAGGGGGAGACAGCTGGCCTAGCTCTGTCCAACGGTAACAGAATCCATTACAGCTCATTAATTAACATGTTATGTGTTGTTTGCCTAATCCATACAAAAGAGCTGTAGTGGGCCATCAGACTGGGCCAAAGCTGAAGCATAAGAAGCTCTCTTACATGGTGCAGTGGGTGCCTGGCAGAAAGACTCCAGGAAGTTCCAGTATTAGTCCAGCACATAACCCTACACTATTTTATGTACAGATTAAAGAATAAAAAGAAGGGCACTTAACTGGTAATTAGTCAATTCAACTTACAGTTTGTGTTGATTTCAGCGGCCGCTTTGGACGAAAGCGGTGTGTTTTTCCCACACCTGCTGTCGTAAAGCTCTTTTCTTTACGGTGCTGTATTACCCACTGTAGATTACTGAGTTAGCGTTACGGGGGGGTCATATAGAAAATCATTCATTTACAATAAGAGAATATGTTACAGATGCATTGTTGCATTTAAAGTGTTGCACACGGTAATTTAGCTAAGATAAACCAGGTGTCACTGTCACTGTGTCAAGAGCCACAGCATTCAGAGTTTATTGTAATAATAACTTATTTAATATAGCGCATTTTATGAATTCCAAGGGCACTTTACACAAATATAGGGGCACAAGGGACTAAAACGTCTGCGCTAAATGGAAGGAGGACGTAATTTAATGTTGGCTACTGACATACAACCACATCGTGCATAGGAGCCACATAAACAACAGCTGGGTGATGACTCTGCTCATTGATGCAGTGACGCCATTGGTTAGCACAGAAACAAATTCAATCCACAAACTGAACAATTCAAATTGCTTCTTGCTTTAGCTGATTGGCATTAGCAGTTTCATTCATGCTTCACAATCACTCATTCAGAGCTGTGTGGCCATAAGTTGACCAGCGTCCAATCATATTCATGCGGCCATTACAACCTTCTCCCTTTACGTTTGTGCTGATTACCGTGATCTCAACGCTGATTTCTGCCTCCATCTCCCCATGTGATATGTTTTGTTGCTTCAACTTAGATTTAAAGTTCATATTGGGGGGGTTCCATGTCAAAGATTGGAGGCTTTTTGCCAAATCTGCATGCATTACATTACGTTTGCTGTGATTGGTCGATTCCATGACACAGGTGTTTCTGACTGAAGTGTAGTGCCTGCCAATGGTCTGCAACTGGTCGGTCTCTTACCCACTGAGCCTGACCCGGAGTCAGTCAGTCTGTCTGTCCTCAGGCTGATTTGGCTGTTAGTGACCAGTTGCTCGCCCGGGTCAGGAATAAACACACAGGCTTCCATTTGACAAAGGCTGGGGGCACGGCGGGGCAGTCCATCTCCTCTCATCTCCATCACATTACAGCCACTATCTCTGTTTAGTCCCACACAGCTCCACTTCTAATGATCCCGATGAGTTAACAGGCTTGGCACCCCGGCTGTCATGTTGGTCGCCCAGCTACCCATTATAGTGCACCTTCATCCTGGTGCCACAGGTGGCCGCTCCAATAGCAGTCCGCCTCTAACCCAGATAGGAGACAGGCCTGAAATTAGATCAAAAACACCAAGCTTCTCTCTCCCAGTGCAATCACACAATATAGCATGTGCACAGCTGCTAAATCTGGGTGTAGGCCTTCAGTGTGTCTTATTCTCACTGGATTGTACCCAATTATCCCCGAGCCTCACGAGAGGTGACCCACACTGGCCCCTTTGTCCCAGGAGGGTGAGAGGAAGTGGGTCTCATTATGACAAGGTGGAGGTGGACTCTCCTCCAGCGTAGCAGGGTCGTGGGATCAGATTGGGTTAAAGGTGCACAACAAGAAAAGGGTGAGAAATGACCAGAGGGGATGCATGGGACAAACCGAGGACACGACCTGTGAACCCAAACACTCAGATAAAATTACAGACAAAGAGAGTGTGAGTCTGTTTAATCTTGTATCAACAGAAATAAAAAAGGGTTATTCATTCTAATAATAGACTCAAGCATGTAGGATTCCCCCCCCCCCCCTTGTGAACTGGACAACAGCTAGTGTGAATCTCTATAAATACTGTATTTGGTAAAACAAAAGTTAAGGGAAAGGGAAATAATTGTCAATAATTTAGTAGTTTTTTGATGTTGCACTTCTGAAGTAGCCTGGAAATCCAGACCCACATACAAAAAGGATCAAGGGTCTGGCTTCGAGTAATGAAAGTCGCCCATCTCGAGGGGCGGTACCAAGCGTGCATTTGAAAATCTCACTGCACGCAATTGGATAACACTACAACCAATCACAACAACACGTGACCAGAGCCCCGTACGCTTAGCAACCAGCGGAGCTACCTGGTAGATTACACTGTCGTCATCTGTTCACCTCGCCTCTGGCCCCACCTACATCAAATACACTGATGTGATTGGTCCAGCTTACTTCTGTCCCCGCCTACATCAGATACACAGATGTGATTGGTGCAGCTGCCCCCTGGCCCCGCCTACATCAGATACACAGATGTGATTGGTGCAGCTGCCCCCTGGCCCCGCCTACATCAGATACACCAATGTGATTGGTGCAGCTCGCCTCTGGCCCCGCCTATATCAGATACATCATTAATAAGAGCAGAAAAGTGAACTTATATTTTGGAAATTTGGAAATTCTACTAAGTCCAAAAACACTAATTCACAAAATTATTTTTAAGTTTTGCATATAATTTGCTAAATGTTTTAATTATTTGCAAAACCTGCCCTTCAGTTGCACCAAGGTATTTCATTTCCAATAGGCTGCAAGTTTAAAACTGCTTTTAATTTTCAATGTACTGTGTTGTGTCATTTTGATTTCAGCTTCTTATTTTTTCCTATAGGGATAGACTTTTAGTGCACTCCTGAATTTATATTGTGTTATTTAAATGATGGATGTTCTTGTTGTATCCATCAAACTTGGGTTTTTCAATCACCTTTTTATCAATAAAAGCCACAATAAATCAGCTTTGATACAATGTTGTAAATAATAAAACATAAACATCTCCAAAGGAGAGTGAATACTTTTGAAAGGCACTGTATATTATATTGCCTGAACTGTTGCATCATTTAAAAAAGAAAAAGTTCAAGTGACAGTAGGCACAAACCAACTAGTTTAACACACACCCAAATGGGGGGGGTAAGAAGGTGCTGTCACTGCAACCTTTTGGAAAACATTAACAATGTGATTTATTTGATGCTCATGGTGGCATGTGATTCATAGGTGTAAACAGCTGAAGGAGGGGATCATGAAAAGCAAATGAGGTCATAATCATAATCATAATGCTGTCGTGTGCTCAGAGCATAAGGGCTCATGAAACAAGCTCTATGACTTTAATCGTTTTGTTGTTTACTTCAGTTGTGGGAGTTATGTTAACATTGCCGCATATATGTATATATCCTGGTATAAGAGCATGTGATATATATATATATATATATATATATATATATATATATATATATATATATATATATATATATATATATATATATATATATATATATATATATATATATACATAAACACACATGCTCTCTTCGCGTGTTGATTATTGTAACTCCCTCCTCTCTGGTTTTCCCCACAAGTCCATGAGCTCCAGCTGGTCTAGAACACAGCTGGCCGTATCATCACCAGAACGCCACACACCGAACACATTGGCCAATAGCACACTCACTTTAAAGGGCCCATATTATGAAAAAAATCCTACACTTTTTCTGGGATTTGGGGTGTTATTTTGTGTCTCTGGTGTTTCCGGTGATCCGGTTTCTGAATGTCTTCTGTCTTCACTCCAGAGACGAGGTGGCTAACCGTAGCATGCTAGCTCGTTCTCAATGGCTAAACACTGCTCCAACAGCCACTAGCTGACCAGAATCTCCAAAAGAACTACTTCCTGTCCCTGTTTTACTTCCTGTCCCTGTTGTGCAGGTACTCCACAAGTGGCCCTGGTCTAGAAGAAGTCTCCCAGCTGATCCTGCCTTGGACTGACCAAAGCTGGAGAAAGAGTTATCTAGCTGATAGATCTTACCGAGCTACTAAGCATGTGCAGCTCCCAACAAAGATAGGATAGAAAGGGGATGTCTCACTCTGGAGCTAAAACTAGTGAGATGTCTCACTCTGGAGCTAAAACCAGTGAGATGTCTCACTCTGGAGCTCAAACAGAGACCTAAACACACAGGGTGAAAACAGGATCTGCAGCAAAAAAATATGGTGTTTTTTGAAAATGAAACCATGTAAACCTGTTCTGGTACAACCTTAAAATACAATTATGAACCTGAAAATGAGCAGAATATGGGCGCTTTAAGATTCTTCTCCTGAGATTCATATCCCTCCATAATGTCGCTCCACCATACCATCCTGAACTCTCTGATCCTCCTCTTCCTCCCTGCTTTCCACTTCTGCTCCTCGCCTTTTGGGACCCCCCCCCCTATTCACCCGTACCAGAGTCTCTCCCTATTCCAAAAGGCATGACCCACTAACTACACTCTCCATCGATAAAGGTGTTTGTTTGAATTATATTTACCTTTTTAACTGTATTTTTTGCCTGTTTTAACTGTAAGGTGTCCTTGAGTGCTATTAAAGGTTAGGTAGGTAAGGTAATTATTATTTTTTATGGAGCTAACATTAGCTGCTGCATAAGCTCCCAACATGTGCCTTAAGTAAAATAGATGGAAGGAGATGTTAGCTAACACAATGACTTAGCTAACTGGATAAATGGGATAGCATTGTTGAGTTAGCTAGGTTAGGAGACGGGACATGTGATTGGCTGAAAGGTGAAAATAAATGTAAACTGTTGTTATGAAAATGAGAATAATTAAATTATGTATTAGTTTTTTATGTAACATTTATTTAAATTTAAATTATAAATTGTTTCATATATACTGTATGTGTATATCTATATATATATATATATATATATATATACATACACAATATTGCATATTTCAAATAACTATTTACTTTATAATTACTTATTTAGCACTGAACACTTAGTTTGTAATATTGGTAGTTTAAAGACATTTTAAGCATGACATTTGTGTGGATGTGCTTTTTTTGTGAAATTAACTCTGCTAGAACAGTCTAAAACTGCACGTTCAAAATGTCTAACTTAAAATTAGGAAAGATATTTATTATTATTTTATTATTCTAACCAAAATCACTCATCTTAACAAAGTATCACCAGGTGTGCATGTCAGAACGTTACCGTCACTGTGAGCGTTTGGGTTTTTCCTCTACCGTCACGGCGGCTCCTTTTCACCTTTGGTAAATGAGAGCACTGGATCCTGGGAGGAAAAGAAGTAGAGACAGAGGGGGGGGCAGGAGAGCTGACTCACTCCAGCGTGGGGGCTTTGGTGGCGCAGAGGGGCACTGAATCATCTACAGCCTTATTGAATATTTCCTCCATTTGATGTCATTATCGCCCCAGCGATCAGCACTGTCCCAGAGACTCCAGGTTCCAGGCAGGGGAGGGACAGGCAGGCAGAGCAGTAGCTGGGGGGCCTCTGATGTAAAACCAATGTGCAAGAAGAGACTGAATAACCAGAAGGCATACCAACATTCTGCTTGGACAAAATTGACTTTTTAGATAGCAGAATAGAGCTATTTGGCTGGATATGTGTAGATGTCTGTGATAAAGTGTAAGAGATGTTGTCTCAGAGGTAAAAGGACTCGAAGCAGCGCCATGAAAGAACTATTGACGTTGGATCACTGAGTACAGTACCTGCTGGCGGGGAGTGTGTGGGCTCTAATCAATGCTGACTGGGGGATCGATACATTATTTGTTGGTGCACAGTAAAGAGGAGACAGCAGTAGTTGTATTTAAGTCATTTCTATTTTTATTAGAAATGGATTACATTTCAACCCAAGCATTACGTGGTTTCGGGGTGTTTTTTTATACCTTCAATGTGCCATGCATACAAAATCTGAATCAAAGTATCCGTCTGTTAGTGCCCAATAAAGTTTATATTTGTATATATAGGGGTTGATATCAAAGTCTTTTTCCTGTGCAATTAATATTCACAGAAATGTACATTCAAATCAGTCAGCCTCATATCAAGCATCCTCGCAAAAAGAAACCAACATTAAAAATAAAAAGTTACAAAAAACTTCAAATGAAACAATATATTTCTCTTTTAAAATATAATTAATAACTATTCAGCTAACATGAGTTAAATTATGATTGCTTCATTTTTAACCATAGGCACGTGGTAGATAAGTGAGGCGTCGTAGAAGCCAAATGGAGGCCATGGATCTCTTCTTCTCTCCTCGCTGCAGCTGATGTTCGTGTAAACAAAACCACTGAGCTGTTTACGGCCCGTTAGGGACCAGTTCAACAAAAATAAAAGTAAAAACCAGAACCGAGTTTAAAGGTTTCCTGTGCACCCAGCTTCTCTCCCGGTAAGCTATCTGAAATGTGACAAACAGAGAAGCAGCTCTACCAGGAGCTCTTCCAGGGATGATTCATGGCTCACAATGATTGGTTTCTTTGGTATCAACCACCACGACTTCCTACAACTAAAACAATCTCTTCATCTGAAATGAATACAATAATGATTGGAAATCAACTCGCTCTCTTTAAAACCTTTTTGGATTTGTCAAAATACACAACTCGATGCCTGTCCATGACTGATCTCTGTGGAAGTGGCTACAGGTGGATCTCAGCTTTAATAAAATGTGGGGTTAGTGTAATGTGAATGAAAGTCACATTCCAAACATGGAAGGAAGCGTCACACCCATTATCTGTGTAATTACAAAAGATGAGGTAATTCAGTATTAAAGATTTTTAGCATACAAAAGATGAGATGTGTTACTAGTGAATACGTGGGACAGTGTGTCGATGGTACAGTCTCCTTTATCAGTGTCATCTTCGATTCTGAATGTTGTGATGTGAGGGAAGTCCTTTATAGATAATATTTGTGTATCGGCACCAGTATTCTCAGATTCACTACAATACACAAGGTGTGGGGACAAACACTATAATTTAGGATTCAGCTTGTCTTTCTTTCTGTGAAAAATAAATCAGGACTCTCATGAAGTGTTAAACTTAATTATAAATTAGATAAAATAATAATTAATAAATAAGTCAATGGATAAAACTGAAGGCCTTTAAGAGATTTGGGGTTTCTCCATGGATTTGTTGTTGTTGCCGTTAATTATTTTCATGAACATCATAATGGTCTTTCACTCATTCACTAGTAATGGAGTGGAAACACTACATATTGATAGAATAACACGGAGGAATGCATTGCAATAGTGTATCATCACAGTTGTCCCTCAGCTGCAGTGTCTCTTATCCTATGCAAAGACTATGGCTATTTGAGAATCACTTTAATCCTGTTCAGCCCGATCAAACTGTCCTAAAGTGGGTCCTAGGGCATGTTACTCTTGTCATTCTGACAGAAATTTGCACATCATATATATGTTTTGGATATCCGCGAAGATATAATGATCCTTCCCTTCAACGGGAGCCCTAAAATCATCTGCATCTGTTGTCTGAAAAGGAAAGAATGATAAGGAAGAAGGAGAGAAGATGGGTAGGAAGAAAGGCTGTGTAGGTAAAATGAAATGAAGAAGGGAAAGGAAGGAGTGGGATGAGCTAGTAGGTCAGTACTTTCTCCCCGTGGTGACTATGAGACTCCACTGTCCTGGACAGTATTTTTAGGAGGCTCCACATGTCCGCTGAGACATGCAGGTCACCGAGGTGACCCGTTTTCACCATGATCAACTATGGCTGCTGAAGAAGGCAGGAAACAAAAAGGAATATACTTCCCATTGAAGGTCATGAATTTGGCACACTTCATGTCCTTTAGCACGGCATCTCCAAGTAATACAAAAATAAAATAAAATACAAATAAAGAGAGAGACCCCGCAATTGTTTTCCTGTTCCAGTGAATGCACATGCTGATATACTGGATTCACCTAAGGCAAAAAGGATTGTGAGTATGTGTGAAAAGTGCTCTTTGAGTAGCCCTCCACAGCTCCTGTGCAGAGTACTGCCGAGAGTTACGGGAGTGGGGGGGTCCTTTAGAAGGAAAGCACTGGATGGTGAGGAAGGACTTCCTCCCACACCTCCCCGTTCCTTGTTCAAAGTGAACGAGCTGAGTCAGAACGCGTCCCCTTCAGGTTGGACCTCCTCCTTTTCTCTCAGTCCATGTCTCAAGGGGACATGTTGAGTAGCTTGGTAGATTTATTGGGGTAATTGATAGCCAGGCTGATGGCAGCGATGTTCTTCAGAGCCTACACAATGAAAAAAGAATGTGAATCAAACACAGAAGAATCAGCGTGGGGACAGAAAACCAAGAACAATGAATCATGAATTATTAAAACGAGATGTAAAAAGAAAACACCTGTTTTTGACCAGTGCACTGCATGTTGAATTATGATAAACAGGCAAATTTAAGGTGACTAAACTGATGAATCAAGGACTTCTGTACAGTTTATGTCAACTTGTGTAATAAACCAAAGTGCTTAACAGATTGAAGTGCTACCCTCAGGTTGATGATACTGTATCAGTAAGTGGGTTGTCTTGGTCTACTGTCATTAAATCTGATATGGTTGTCCATGGTTTTGGTGTCTCTTGTTTTGTGAAGAGTGCCACTATCAGCTCAAAATCTCTTTTGGTCCAGGACCATTTAAATATAAAAAACGTAAGCTCAGATTTCAATAAAAATTGCCTGTGGAGTCCCCAGAGCAGTCCCGTAGCAATTCATCATTAAAAAACGATAATGGAAAAAATAAAAATACTGTCAACAATATTGCTGGATAGAATTCAGGGTTTGATATAGCGTTTTCATTTCAACAGGCTGCACCACTTGCATTATGACCCTTATGTAAGATTCACAATATGTTTCAGTGTGATCTGAATGCTGCTACAACACATCAGTAGGCCGACACACACTTTACAAAATATCACAGGAGCCATATGGAAAAGCCACCGCTGCTGCAATAGTAACAAAACTAAAAAAAAGATATTGTGGGTGACGGACACCAGGAGAGTGGGGCGTAAAATGACATTAAAAAAATACATAATAATAGTAATAGTAGTAAGTAGTAATAGTTAATTTTAACAGCCACATTAAGACAATTACAAAGTCAGCCTATTACTTATGTCGTATGACTTATGTGTCAAGATGATTTGGAAAAACTTGTCCATGCTTTCATCTTCAGTAGACTGGACTACTGTAACGATGTCTTCAGTTTCTATGCTCAGTTTCAGTTTCTATCCTCCTCCTGTTCTTGTGTTTTATCTGTTTTTATTTTCTAACTGTCTTTTAACTGTTTTTGTGTAAAGCACCTTGAATTGCCCTGCTGCCGAAATGTGCTATACAAATAAAGCTGCCTTGCCTTGTCTAATAATACAATACAAATACACCTTAGCCACCTGCTTTTTGGAAGACGCGGGTGCGTAATGAGGGGCCCACAATGCACCATGTGCCAGCGCATCCAGGATTTCACAAAAGCTCCCGCAAATTCAGGGATTTTGGGCCGCAACAATCTAAAAAGAATCTGTGAGGGGCTGATTGTAATGTATTAAATATATATTACTGTACCAATAAAATACGCTGGTTGCAAGCTATTCAAACCTACACAGTTTACAGGGTGAAAAAGAGTTTTTGTAAAGTTGGGACATGAAGTTTAAGCAGCATATACAGTATATAGTTTTGGGTTACTTGGGGGGCAGCAGAACGAGCTGTGGACCCCAGTTGACATGTGACAACCTACTGACACATTCAGCAGACACACACAGCTTACAGTGGTTTGATCCGAGCTGTAAAGAGCTGCCTGCTGTGGCTGGGCATGAAGCTGCTGAGAGTGAAGCAAACAGTATAGCTTTGGGCTTTAAAACTACAACAATGACCTGAAAGTAGGGCTGGGCAATATATCGATGCTGTATCGATATTGCGATATGAGAATAGATAGGACTATCGTCTTAGATTTTGGATATATTGTAATTAGATTAGATTAGATTCAACTTTATTGTCATTACACATGTACAGGTACAATGCAACGAAATGCAGTAAGTAAGTATTGTCTTTTCCTGGTTTTACAGGGTGCTTTACGGTAAAGTGATGTCATGTCCTGATCTTACCAGACTGTTCTAGCTGTTCTATTATTTACCTTTACTCACTAGGTCATTAAATCATTTCTGGAGAATATTTATCAAAAATCTCATTGTGTAAATAACATTTTTTTAAAGCACCAACAGTCAACTGTGCAATATTGTTGCAATATCAACATCGAGGTATTTGGTCAAAAATATCGTGATATTTGATTTTCTCTATAATCACCCAGCCCTCTCTGAAAGATAGTAAAAAGCTCTGTAGAGTCAGGTAAGAACTCTCTTTTCTAAGTACAAGTCACACCTTTCAAAATGTCATTTGAGCCATTGTTCATATTAAACTCATGATTAGTGCAGCTTTAACGTAATGAATACTACATAATACACCTGTTAACTCAGTTACAACAGCTGTTTCTGAGTCTCACGTAAAATATTTTCCTATCAAAGTTTCCTGCAGAAAATATCAAATGTATTTATTTTTTAGGTGAGAGAGACTAAATGAGCATGCTCCCATCGGCACATTCACCCTCGTGGCTGTTCAATCATTTGGCTACGTGCTTAGATTGTTTGCTAGGCAATTCCTCTGCAAATGTCATATCAAAACACAGGTATGTTACACTGTTATCCATTTTTAATTGAGTATATAACCGGATAGATAAAAGCCACAGGGTAGTGGAGTGAACATGATCCTCGGAACACTGCAATTTGTGTTGTGGTATAAAAAAAACTAAAAAACAAAAATAATAGGCCACTAACTTGAAGAGAGAAGAAAGTTAGTCCCCAACATTGTTTTGCTGTGGGTGGCTCTTTTCCAGCCCTTTGAACCTCCGCCATTTTACTTTTGGACTTTGCATCATTGTTATGATAGTTATGAATATGGTTGTGTTTTCAACCTGATAGGTATTAGGTAACTGCTCAACAGAACCGCCCACATTGTTTGTTCACCACCCAGCATCCTTTGCTCCTCTTAACTGCCCTCAGGCTCCTCCGCTGTGTGAAGCAGGGTCCACATTAAAAGCAACGCTGTGGCTTGCTGTGCCACAAGTTATAATGGACTGTAATTACCAAATACATTAGTCCTGCGTGCAGCCCACACATATTCAAAACAAGGGGAGGGAGGTGCAGAGGGGTGTCAACGGCTTGGTGATTCACTATCAAGAGACTCCGCGAGCTGACTCACAGCGACTAAAGACCAACCAATGGGACTGCGTGTTATGAAAGAGAGTTGTATGATATTATAAAACTTCAGGGTGAGTGGACAACGCTTTGAGCTAGTATCATTTTTGTAAGGCAGCAATTCAAAACTGAAATATTCAAAGATGCCCTGAGAGTGCCTGGCTGAAAGAATGACTTTGAATTTAGAAAGGCAGTCAGTGGTCAACATCAGTGGTTAATAATATCATATATACATTTTTATAAATAAATCAGGTTTAAGTCTTACCAGTGCAGTGTGGTGGAGGAGCTGCTCGTCAGTGGTCATGGCTAACAAGTACTCCTGGAGGATGCCCTGCGCCTGGAAAACACATCAAAGGCTGGTAACAAGGGCGTCTTCTGCCATGTTTGCAAATGCAGCTCACAAAGAAACACAGATAACCTCGCAGGCCGGACAGTCACGAATACAAACTTCCAGAGAGAGTAAGAGGTTACAGAAGGGTTGAGGTATGTTTTTTCATCTCCATCTCGGCATCAAATTGAACAATGGAATGTTGCACAGTTATAAACAGAGAGCGCTTCCACTAAAGCCCTACGGGAGAAACATACCTCAGATTACATAAGCACAAGGAGTTAGAAACACAGAGAAGACTACATAGCGGCTAAAT
Source organism: Etheostoma perlongum (assembly GCA_026937815.1). Classification (NCBI taxonomy): domain Eukaryota; kingdom Metazoa; phylum Chordata; class Actinopteri; order Perciformes; family Percidae; genus Etheostoma; species Etheostoma perlongum. The sequence continues at coordinate 28,370,965 of CM049383.1, forward strand.
GGGCTGAGACTGGCCAAATGGAGCTTTTACAGAGCTGGAGACACAGTCCAGAGCCCTGGTCTACCATCCATCTCGCAGCACCCCGAATGTTTATGCATGGAAACATCCTAGGACGATTTGTCCAGGCAGTAGTGCATGACATGCCATTTTTGATTCCTTAATATAAATTTCACTTCCTGGGGTAGAGAGTGTTCACTGAATCTCAGCGGACCTGTCTGTGAACTCTGTGTGCATACAAAGACTGTTGGAAGGCCACTAAAACTTTAAAATATGCTGCTTCGATGCTCGGATCCTAATATCGACACAGGATTACATAATGTATCCAGTCCACTCATTAACTTTTCATAATAATTTTTTTTTTTTAAGATTATTTTGGGGCTCTACCCTTTACTTGATAATGACAGCGGAAAAGAGGGGATGACATGCAGCAAAGGGCCGCAGGTTGGATTCTAACCCTGGGCGCTGCAAAGGACTCAGCCTACATGGGGCGCATGCTCTTACTGAGTGAGCTAGAGGACACCCTTCCATCATTTTACAGTAGTCATTATGGAGCTTTTGAACTTGTCATTACTGCAGCTAGGCACCACACCACATGAGGGCCACCAACCTTAACTTAACTAACACCAAGGCTTTGTTTTTAGGGGGATGATGACAGATGGTGCACTTTGCTATAGGTAGAGCACTGATCCTTCCAGCTAATGAAGGTTTTCCAATGTTTATGTCCATTCCAGAATGAATTTTAAACAGTGAAGTTCCCTCTCTTTATTGGCCTCAGAACAGTCCTGCCTCGCTAGAAAATCCTCTGTAAAGAATTCCTGGAACAGTCAATCCAGTCTACACGGTGCAAAGCCGCGTTGTCGCCTGTGTAACCCAGTTTAGATCACATTCACTGGCTTTATCCAGGTTCAACTGACAGACACTTTTTTGAAAATTCTTCTAATAATTTGAACATCCTGACAGCTACCACAAGAGAACAGGTGTGTGGTTTTTTGAAACCGACAAAAGTAGAGCTGCAAAAAATAATGAATCAATTGATTAAATTAATTGCTAACTATTTTGATAATTGATTCATCGGTTTGAGTCATTTTTTTCCTCTGATTCCAGGTTCTTAAATGTGAATGATTTCTAGTCTCTTCCCTTCTTCATGACAGTAAACTGAATATCATTGAGTTGACATTTGAGGATGTCATCTTGGGCTTTAGGACAACATTTTTCACAATTTTCTGACATTTTATAGACCAAATAACTAATCAATTAATCAAGAAAATAATGACATTATTCGACAATGTAAATAATAAGTTGGCTGCAGCCCTAATCAAAATGTATTTGACAGTTTTATCAGGAGAATGCTGACAAAACTCAGATGGGGGAGGTGAATCTGTTTTGAAACTAGCCCTGTGTGTGTGCCCTTGTGAAAACCACTCCCTCACTACAAACTATTCCATCAATGTGTCTCCATGAGCTGGAGGTGACGAACCACGGCTGCACAGACATTTGTGTTGCATTAATGAAAGATCATGCTCTGTGATGACGCTCTGCTGGACGGAGGCGCTCGGACGTGCCACACACCAACATGCGTCTATCATTGCTAACACAACACATGAATTGTCCATGAAGGGCATCCCAGGCATAAGTACTGCTGCGTACTGCTACTGCCCCCTGGTGTTTGTCCACATGTACTGCTTTACTTAAGCAACTTGTTCTCCCTCACATAACAATCAGATGGTGCAGGTGGGAGCACAGAATCCATCCTGAATGACAAGTCAACTGATGTAATGTTATTGTTACATCAAGCAGCAGCCTCACCAACCTCCCCAGAAGGGGACAGGATAGGTAGTGCTTTTCTGGAACTGTCTGGTTCAATCACATCTACAGATGGGAAACTCCTGGCTGACGGCGTGCTCATAATGCTTGAGAATTCATCATAATCAATTATTCAAGACAACTGAAAGAGAGAGAAAAAGAAAAAGAGAGAGAACAAGCCCATACGCATCACAAAATGGATAGCATCTCTGCCTCTCCCAAACAACGGCTTGTCTGGCAGATGGCAGGGCCGGGCTTTGGCCGTGAGCCCAGCACAGAACAGGTGGGTGGAGGAAAAACATGCTCATCTCACAGACAGATTTAGACAGAGGGGGGGAAAGATATTGGTAAAGAGTAGAATGTTGACTTAAATTTACATCATTTCATTCAAGTTGCCTCAAACTGAATATGTTATTAAACCAAAACAACAATGAAAAGAAACATTTAAGGAATAGAGAGAAAAAAATGGTTTCTATACAATCAGCCTTATTTAGTCTATTCTATATTCAACCTCAAAGTCAATAATGCTATCATCACAGCAAAAACAGCCAACACAGCTAAACAAATGCCTAAAATGTCACTTAGCCACATCACCAGCTTTAACAACACAGTAGTATATACAACAGTAGATGTGGCCTGCATACAAGTGTCTGTCTGTGTGTGTGTGCATCACTCACAATGGCACGGGCCTCTGCGATGAAGAAGAGTTCAGTAAGGGCTCTGTGAAGAGGCAGCAGCACCGTGATGCTGGTGGGATCCTGGCTCAGGCTGTTTTCCATAGTCATAAAGAGCTGCCACAGAGGTCGCAGCAGCGTCAGCTCACAGGCTCTGGAGTGGTGGAAAAAAATCGATAGATGAACAAAAACATGTACACAGGCATAACAGGACAATAAAGAGTCACATTCTGAGGGAAAAAAGCAACGCTGTGGCTGCAAAAGGAACGTCAAACATTTATCATGGTAATTACCTTGTACCCTTAACAGTCAGAAGCAGAGCAAAACATGACCGTTAAAAAGACGTGGCCATAGACTTTTCATTGTGAATAGATCCCAAAAATGAAATAATAAAAAAAGAAAGGAGTGTTGAAGGAATATTATTAATGCTATTGAATCTGTAATGATTCTAATGAATGAATCAATTCTATATCTGTATGGTGAAGTATCATAAAACACATTCTCTGTAGTCTTCTATTGCTGTGTCCTGGTTTGATATGCCATGTGTATCCTGGTGAATGATGCCAATTAAAAAGATCCCCCCCAAAAAACGTTTTAAGATGCTTGGAATAATAATTTGTGTCTGATACAGTCTTTCCTTAAAACTGTCCATTTCCCTTTCCATCTTTGAAAAATCCAGAACAATATTTGTATTATCAAAAATGTAACCACTGGACACAAGATGCCTACTACTTTACTAAAACGTTCTCAGTTTATGTGACCTGAGGGCTTCAAGTTCCCACATCACACTTGTGTAAGTTGCATATAGAGCTGCAAAGTGGGAAGAGATTTAGGACTGTGTCAGGAAGGAAAAGTCCCATTAATTTGTGCCCGTAGAGGATGTTACGTGACTCACTATTGGAGCACTTCTACAGCTTTGATCGGCTAGAACTGCCCCTGTTAAATCATTAATGCAAAAGATGAAGAACTGCTTTAGAACATATTGGATTCTTCAAAAGTTCAATCTTCTGCTTAAATCAAGTCCTTTTTAAATTGTGGGTAACTATTGCAACGTGTCTTGTTCTCAACAAAGCGCTCTGATCTGCTCTTCTCTATGTCAATGGCGACCCAGGCTAATGGGTCTATTAGAATTTAGACCCATTCCTCCTCCAAAAATGTAGTACAGAGTGGAAATACAGTTGTGTGATGTTGTCATTGTGACCAGAGTCAGTCTGCACATAAGCAAATTTCCAGCCACATCCTTTACCTCATTTCCGTGGTAACTACCAGGACATGAGGGTTTATCAAGGCTTTTATGCAAACCCTGTGTGGAGACATGCGCCTCTTAGAAAAATGACCTGCAGAGGTAGAAGTGTGCACTGGGTGCTTCTAACCAAATTAGCATTTCTTAGGACCAGGTGCATGGGCTTAATGTTTGTGCAGTTTACTCTGGGTGTCTACAGGACAATACAAGCCTAGAGGTTTTATAACATTTCACTGAGGACAGAAAAAATGTGAGAAGAATTGAAGAGAAGAGATAGAAATGTATCTTCTTACGTCTGAGACTGACACTGCAGGAGGCGGAGCAACAAGTGGATGGCTTTGAGTCGCTGGTTCCCAGTCTGGCGACAGGCCACGCCCACCTGCCACTCCCAGATGTCAGCCAGTTGCAGGTGACTGAGCACCTGGTCATCTGCTAACATTTGCTTCAGTATCTCAAAACCTGATAAAAGCAAAAGCGCAGAGAGGGTGAGAACCTGACCAACCGGAGGATGCATGTTGGTAGATTCCAGAGTTGCTCTCTACCAAATGAAACAGGTTTGCACTAGCCTGCACGAGTCGGGGGAAAATATGAATCATGATGTTTTTGCTTAGAATTGATATCACGATTCCTTGCAATGATTTTTTTTACCATGAAAGAACAAAACAAATCAGCAGTACCAAACCAAGGTTATTATAGTTTTGCATTTTTCATTAGTTTATTTTTATTTCATTTTGACTTTTTGTTTTCAAATTTAGTTTAGTTTTTATTAGTTTTAAAAGCGGGTTTGCTAGTTTAGTTTTTATTAGTTTTAGTCTTTTTTGTAATATGGGTTATTTGTCAGAGGATTCGAAAAGGTCAGAAAAAGTATTGTGTAATAATAACCCAACAAAAACATCATACAATTTTAGAAATATGCATTCACAATGTATTCAACAATAACACCAGTACATAAAATATGTATTAAACAAACAAAGATATGATGATGAGCACAGAGCCGCAGTGAGTACAGAATGTGTTTGTTGGCTGTCATCAACAGACTAAAGACAGACATCAACAGACTAAAGACAGACATCAACAGACTAAAGAATGCAGACACCAACAGACTAAAGACAGACATCAACAGACTAAAGAATACAGACACCAACAGACTAAAGACAGACATCAACAGACTAAAGAAGACAGACATTAACAGAGAAGACAGACATCAACAGACTAAAGAAGACAGACACCAACAGACTAAAGACAGACACCAACAGACTAAAGACAGACACCAACAGACTAAAGACAGACACCAACAGACTAAAGAAGCAGTTGTCTCCGTTATGCTGCTGGCCCTACATATCCATACATCCATGCCCTACATATCCATACATCCATGCCCTACATATCCATACATCCATGCCCTACATATCCATACATCCATGCCCTACATATCCATACATCCATGCCCTACATATCCATACATCCATGCCCTACATATCCATACATCCATGCCCTACATATCCATACATCCATGCCCTACATATCCATACATCCATGCCCTACATATCCATACATCCATGCCCTACATATCCATACATCCATGCCCTACATATCCATACATCCATGCCCTACATATCCATACATCCATGCCCTACATATCCATACATCCATGCCCTACATATCCATACATCCATGCCCTACATATCCATACATCCATGCCCTACATATCCATACATCCATGCCCTACATATCCATACATCCATGCCCTACATATCCATACATCCATGCCCTACATATCCATACATCCATGCCCTACATATCCATACATCCATGCCCTACATATCCATCCATGCCCTACATATCCATCCATGCCCTACATATCCATACATCCATGCCCTACATATCCATCCATGCCCTACATATCCATACATCCATGCCCTACATATCCATACATCCATGCCCTACATATCTATACATCCATGCCCTACATATCCATACATCCATGCCCTACATATCCATCCATGCATCCATACATCCATGCCCTACATATCATATCCATATCCATCATCATGCCCTACATATCCATACATCCATGCCCTACATATCCATCCATGCCCTATCCATGCATCCATGCCCTACATATCCATACCATGCCCTATATCCATACATCCATGCCCTACATATCCATACATCCATGCCCTACATATCCATACATCCATGCCCTACATATCCATACATCCATGCCCTACATATCCATACATCCATGCCCTACATATCCATACATCCATGCCCTACATATCCATACATCCATGCCCTATCCACATCCATCCATATCATCCATGCCCTACATATCCATACATCCATGCCCTACATATCCATACATCCATGCCCACATCCATGCCCTACATCCATACATATCCATACATCCATGCCCTACATATCCATACATCCATGCCCTACATATCCATACATCCATGCCCTACCATACATCCATGCCCTATATCCATACATCCATGCCCTACATATCCATACATCCATGCCCTACATATCCATATCCATACATCCCATGCCCTACATATCCATACATCCATGCCCTACATATCCATACATCCATGCCCTACATATCTATACATCCATGCCCTACATATCTATACATCTACATTTACTCGATAATTTTAACCAAACCTAGTTTTTTTTTTTTTTAATCAAATTTATTTAAAGATTATATCGTTAACAGGGTGAATCGAGATCGCGATTTTATAACGATTAATTGTGCCTTGTTTGCACAAACGTAAATGCAAAAAGAGTGTGTATCTGTTTTAATTAAAGTAAATTAAATTAAAGTTTAGAGTACCTGTCTGGAAACGTCCTCTGTGGCCTCCTGTAACCGTGAACTTGTAGCCCCACTCTGTGTTGCTCATGTCTGACATAAATCTGTAGTACAGGGTGTCACCTGAAGGGAAACCCACACACGACACACATGTTGATAAACGGGATTTAAACACAATAGTCAACTATTTGTGATGTGAACACATATACACATAGAGCAGAAAAAGAATGAAGAACCTTTTTAAATATTGCTCACCTGGAATCTCAAAATCAGTCCATCTCTGAGGGGAGCCACTGAAGTTGTGGACATCCTGGAGGAAATCACTGCTGCTCGACATGGTGAGCTCATCACAGCCTTCCTCTGTGTAGCAGCGGGAGTCAAACTTTACTGACAGGCAGATGGCCCCTGGGATGTGCACCTTGTCCTTAAGAGAAAAAAACCAACAGAATAGAGTCTTCAAACTGAATAGAAAAAGCCCCGTTTCAAATGAGGATCTGTACTAATAGCTATCTTTATTGCAAAGTCTTCTTTAGACAAAATACATTTTATGATAAGCAAAAAGGTTGACACCGAGAAGATGGCATAACCAATGAGGAAATACAGTAATAAACTTCTTAAACACAGTTATGACTGCAATAGATGATACAGTTCACCCACCTCAAAGTTGGTGTTGTTGTCATATGGGTGTTTGGACTCTCTGATCTGCACAGCCATACCTGGCTCCTCCATGAACTGACAAGCAGTGAGAGACAGACTGCACAGCATACTCTGGCTGCAACCTTTCAGCACCCTCTGAAGAATCTGATCAATAACAGAGTATGACAATCACATTAATCCACAAAACACCTATAATGCATCATAATGACAAGCTCCCTTTAGACACAACACAAACTCCACATTAACTCCCCTTCTGCCCACCTTCTCCCAGAGCGGCCTCTCCTCTAGCTGCATTAACATGTCCAGGATGTAGGCCATGTGTGAGGCACCGCTCAGTTCTAGGGCCTCTTCGCTCAGCGCTGCCTCTGCGGGCCAGTCGGCCAGCAGCGAGGCCAGCACATGGCGGGCGTAAAGCGTGGCGATGGCCTGGTTGACCTTCACCAGGTATTGACGAACTGCCCGATTGCTCCGCACATCCAGTTCCTTGTGCAAGAGAGCTGAACTTTTGGTGCGTCTCTGTTTGGCGTAGCTGAGCTGTAAGTCGCTCTCTGAATTTGTGATGAGCTTCTGGGCCACTACGTTGATCTCCTCGGTGGCCTTTTCACAGTGACTGGGTTTAGACTGTGGTGGGGGGAGGGGTGATATATCAGAATATTGACATATGACAAAACTTGACATCTCAAAACCTCTGTGTGATGTTGTTGGCAATTCATAATAAAATATGCTATTTCAGGGCCAACTTTTAAACAACTCACCACACATGACACCACAATCATATCAGTGTCCACAGCCTTGGTGTTCCTCTCCTCAGAGCGAGGCCGCTTGGTAGGTTGCCACTTCTGAGCCAGCATACGGATTGTCTCATCTGTTTTTATCTCTTCCCCATCAAATCTGAAAAAATAACACAGAGGCACAGTACATAACAGAGAGGTAGTAATAGATTGTAAAATATGACCTTTACCGCAATATAAAAAGAGATTATTTATAGGTTGAGGCTGACCTCTTCTGCACCTCCAGGAAGAAGGAGTCAGTTCTTTTCATCTGCAACTCATACATGGCTCGCAGGATGGGCAGAGGTGCGTTTAAGGCATCGTGTGTGATCTGCATCAGAAAATATGCATTTTAGATTATTACATCAAACTTAATTTTTTCTGAATGAGTTTTTAGTAGTATCCCTCATCACCTGGAAGCAAATCTTTGTCTCTTCATCGAGACCCTCTAAGGGGTCGGGCTTGTTGACGTCAATTTCGTCAGCACAGCAGCTGGAGTGGTCAGAGTCGTGCTCCTTGTCCTGCTCTCTTTGGTCTCGCTCTGGGTCCTGGGCCATGGAGTGGATCTCCCTCTTAGAGGAGTAGAGCATGATGGAGAGAATCTCTAGATCCCGCAGCAACCACAGTTTGCTGAAGCCTGTCCCTTTGCTGCACTTCCTCACCAGCAGCTGGGTCAGTCCTGACTGCTGGATGTCCTCCTGAGCTTGCTCTACTCCATGTTTCTACACAAGAGGACACAAAAGAATGACAAAACCACCTCTGGAATAATTCTTCTGATCTAAGCCAATTTAGATTTTGGAGTTTGCGGATTCCTAGGTCATGGGAGTCACCTTCAGCGTGTTGTAGAGGCCTTTAAGAGCCAAGGAGAGAACCCAGGAGGCCTCTACAGCATCAGGAGAGCCATTGTCCTGGCTGGTCTGCAGAAGATGGCTGATGATAGTGGTGAAATTGATCAGGTAGCGGCTGAGCAGGGTCTTTGGGGAGTCCTGGCCCTCTGACTGCCCTGGGAGACAGGCTGCAGTGGAATCCTGAGACTGGATGAGTTGGTAGTCCTTCACTAGAAAGAAGAGAAAGCACATAAACGGTTAATTCCATGTTTTCTTCAATTCTACACACCGGCAAAGTTATTAGAGTGTGCTTCAACTGCACTAACCTGTTTTCCTTTTGCGTGTCTTAACGTCCACCACTGCAGCATGGTTCTTCTCTGTGAAGTGTTTGAGCAAGATCATGTTGTGCTGTTCGTTGGCGTTGTCAATAAACACCGTCTGGGTACCCACACACAGCACCTGATATACACACAAGAGTAGTCACAACTGAGCGTAGGAAGTTAGGGAACACACTGTACATATACTGTGGTATGTGTTCTACCTACCTCAGGGAAGCCCACCAGCACCAGCAGGGTGAAGAGGTTGGTGCGTTTGAGAGCTTGTGGCAGCTGCTGAATACAATGGTCAGTGAAGGCAGCGATGACTGTGTTCCACTCGGGACAAGCATTCAGACAGTGTAAAATATCTGCCACTGTGCATGCCCAATCCAGACCAATACGACTGCAAAACAGAAGAAAATAGGCGAAATTGCAATATAACTATAAAAGCAAATATTTCCTATTAATGCAAACATCTATTAACTTTCTGGCAAATAAGATCTAAACTGTGGGATTAAGAGATACCATCAGCATCTCAGTTCTACATCTGTTACTACATTATTTATTAGACTTTGGTGTTCATATGTGTAACTTTCAAAACTAAACAAACACTGGATACAAAAAGAAAGCAGGTTTTTAACTCACGCAGGTATAACTTGATCAAAGGGCCAATTTGCAGAACCATTTAGTATTATTAAATATTATAAAGATTATTGAAGATGGAATTTCAATGCTGTGAGTACACATACAGCCTGAGATCAGATTGCTTACTTAACAGAGTAAAAAAACACACATTTGATTCAACAATGTTTATAAGGATAAAATTAAAAATGTTTAGGCACACTTTGTAAAAGAACAGGTAAGAGCATGCAAGTCATTTTTCCATTTGCTTTTATCAGGGTAGGAAAATATCTCACATGGCTGTTCTGGATCTTCTAAAATGCATGTTGGTGCTAACAAGTGCAGAGTTGTTTTAGTATTAATATCTGCATGTGTATCATCAAGAAAACTGATATATAAACTACAACACATTTCCCTGGTGTCATCAGGTTTTTATTCTGTTACCTGTCTAAACAGACGGCCCCCAGGCTGAAAAGCAGCTGGGTGGTCTTCCAGCCCTGGGTGTCTGAACTTGTTGCCTCTGCTTGTGTCAGGAAGTCATATTTGTCAACCAGGGCCTCTGTGACGGCCGCGTCAGCCTCCATTGGAGGGATTCGGGAGCAGCAGCTGACCCAGTAGTCCAAGGGTGAGGTGGAAGGTCTCGTTGAGAGAGCCTGCATTGAAAATGACTGCCCTGAAAAGCTTAGGCAGGATGGAGTTCAGACTGGGCAGAGACAGGGTGCTGCCCTGAGGATACAAGAAAGACAAGGGAAATGTTATCTGTAGACAAATGGAAAACATGCTGAAGACAACGCTGAAGCAATTTTGGGAGTAGTCAACATATCAGGAACAGAAGTGCCTGTTGTCTTGACTTAACAAAGTGTCAATAGATTTTGGCGTATTTGTTTAAATTGGAACATCTGTCCATAAAATAAAAAAAGGCTACAGCAAGCAGCATAAGGCTGGAAACAGCTTGTCTGGCTCTGCTCAAAGGAACCAAAATGTGCACCTGTAAAGCTCACTAATAAAAACATTATATCTTGTTTGTTTGTGTAGAAAATCTGTACAAAAACAATGTTTAAAAATAACACTTTGTGGTTTTATTGTGGAGTTATGTGTGGAACTATTTCTTGGCAAGGAACATTAATGTCCTGGAGTCTCGCTGGTTGCCTGGCAACCTAAAGGTGTTGACAAGACTCCAGGAAATCACTGTACCTGCACAAAACATTGCCCGGCACTTAACTCCCCTAAAACAGTTTTGTTTGGTTTCAACAAACTTGACTTGATAACACACAGATACAATCAATCCTGTCACCCAACTCTCTGCAAGAAAATGAATAAGCATAATTTCCAAAATGTAGACCGATTTACATAGCGTTACATAGACTCTAAACCCTAAAAACTGGTCTTTGGTTTCACTTACTGGTTTGGCTGGTGGCAGCATGGCTGCTAATAGTCCCAGGATCCTCTCTCTGGAGCACTCTGAAAACACATGCTCCTGAAGGGGAACCTGGGGCAGCCTCTCATCTGTCTCCTTGACAACATCAGATGCTGGAGAGTTGACAATTCCTGGACCAGACTCTGAAGCTGAGAATGATTCAAAAAGAAAAACAGAGAGAGTCACCCACTAATGAACACAATCAGACCTGTAAGCAGCCTGGTGCAGGTAGTCTCAGAACTTACGTCGAACCACAGGAGAGAGGGGGTCCTCACTGGTCACAGAGGGAGTCTGGCTGAGGCTGGAAGAGTCCAGGGTGTCTTGGGTAACCAGCTTGCTTTTCTCCCCCTCTCCAGTGCTTGATGGGGACCACACCTCTGGAAGAATAGGGGGAGGAGAGCCCCTGTCCTTTGCCTTGTTCTCCTTACCTGATGGTTTACTCTAGTGATGAGAATATAGCAACAATTCAGTAGGGTAACAGTGCAGCAGTGTGGGCTCTTGAACTGTAAGAATACTAAATACTGCATTACCTACATTAGAGACTGAACAAGAAAAGACTGAAGGTATGTATTTCTACCTATTTTTGTACATCAGCTAGAACATTTCCAGACATGTTTTGTGTGGGAATTGAATAATGTGACCTGGTGAATCTCTTACATCTACATTTTAAATATTTATAGATGTGTATAGTACAAATATCTGCTCTATTTGTTTTTTTTTTCTGTTCTTCTTTATGCCACTGTAATGATCCACTCCTCCAACATCATTATTCAATCTTTATATTATCTTATGCGGTGACTTCTGTTCCTAACCTTGTCCCTGGGAGACGACGGAGAGCAGATTGCTGCAGTGCTGCCAGGGAGAGAGGAGGTGTCAGTGGCTGTACTGAGCTCCTGAGAGGACTCTGGAGAGACTGGACACAGCTCACTATCAGAAGCTGATTCATTGGACGACAGCAGAGCCAGCAAGGCTGAGGAACGTAGACCTACGTGGAGGATGGCATAGAAAGATTGCCATAAAAGCACAAAAATACACTAGTAATTAAATTAAAATACAGGTAGGAAGAATAGAGATACTATGTGACAAATGGACTAACAATGAATCGCCCGTCTTTAACAACTCAGACATTCTGAAAATACTTTGTGTTGTTGAACCCAAATTCATCAAAAAATGTCCAAACAACGAATGGATAGCGGAAACTTATCTCTCCCAAGGTCAATGTTATGTTTAAAGGAATAGTTCTACAATTTGGGAAATACACATACTCGATTTCTTACTGCCTTACATGAGATGACCAATACCACTCTTCCATCCGTACGCTAAACATAAAGTTGGAGCTAACAACCTCTATCTAGGTTTTAAAAAATCCTCTTCATCTCTAAAACTCATTAATTAGCACATCATAGTATCTAGTTTCTATAATCTGTATAAAAACTGAAATGGCCAGCATTTTGAATTCCTGGAGTCTTTTCATCCCTGTGATTTACACATTATTTAAGTTTTTCTTATTTTTAATTTTTTACAGAGCAAGGTAAGCAGTTTGCCTACAGACTTCTCATCCAAGTCTCAGCAGGAAAGCAAATAACTTCTTTAAAAAACAACAACTGAATTCTTGTTTGTTACCTTTGCCAGTCTGCCCCTTGAGCAAACATTCAGTGATGAGTTGGGAGCAGTGTGTCTGCAGCGCTGAGGCCTGGCTCAAGGTGTTGCTGTCCAAAGACTCTCCCTCTATCTGCTTCTGACTGCATAGTTCAGACGTGTACAGGACCAAAGCAGCAAACAGTAACCAGGAGTAGTTGTGGATGTAGGGCTGGATCAAGCGGTGACGGTCGCTGATTCGTATGGTCACCATGGGGTACACTGTGATCCGATGGGTGGGCAGGTGGCTGGAGATAATAGAAAATTAAAACGAATGAAGTCAACTCAGGAGGTAGAACACTAAAAGGTAAGTGTGTTTTAACAGCATGAGAAACTATAAATGTGTCACCTGTCGGGATACTTTTTTGCATTGTAACAACCAAAGCACAGGTCAAAGTCCTCACAGACGTTGCAGTTGATCCTGCTGCCTACAATGAGCCCCTGGCAATGGTCGCAGGCGTATTCCATGTTCACCATCTCATGGTCATCCTCATGGCCCTCAGGCTTGGCACCACCTTGTCAAAAACACACACATTCACATTTAGGGTTGCTCTGATGCTCTTGTCAGACTTATGATTAGTGACTGCGTGGGTGTATGAGTAGTGGAGTGTATGAGCTCACTGAGGAAGCAGGTCTTGCAGAGGTCCATATCCATGCATTGTAGACATCGGTAGCGGTGCCAAGGTGCCATCCTCTCACAGCCGTCACAGGAGATCACAACATTGAGCAGGTCACAATAACGTGCAATGAACATGTGCATCTGTGGATTAAACCGGGTTAAATACACAGTATTATTGTCATCAAACTTTCTGACCTATGCTTTGCAAACATTTGCTTGGATACAAGCTCAGTCATCTACTTAGAAATATTCACCTACTTACAGCTTGTAACTCTTCATCACAAGCAAACAGAATTAAAGAAGAACTTTTTTTGGATTGGGTCATATTATGACAGGAAATAGATACAGTAGCTACCTAAGCCTTGACCATTATTGTGTGCATGGGTTTGTGTGGGTCTGTATTAAACAGAAATACACAAATGTGTGTGTTTCAAACACTTGAGTGAAGTAACACTAACACATTACACTAAGAATGCTTAACATCAGCATATCAGCATGCAAATGTTAGCAAGGAGCTCAAAGTACAGATATGTCTACGTACAGCTTCATAGAGCCATAACCAGTGATATTACACCAACATCTTTTTTTAAATGGGAGGTTGCAGGTTGTCTTTAAATGTATTACCTGCAGGACTACATCTGCTCTATTCTTGGGATGCACAAGAAAGAAAACAGAGCAGAGACACACTTTGGGCAGTCGGGTACAGAATTGAGTGCAATTTGTTTCCCCATACAGCTCAGACACGTTGTTTGCTAATGATCTGACTTTTTTTTAATGCACTGTGATGTACCTTTCTCCTGTCCTCCATGGACTCCTCTTCATCGATTTTGTCGTACCACTTCTCAAACATCCCGTCCATACACTCATCCATCCACTCCTGGTTCTTCTTGTAGTCTGCAATTTCATCCTCCTCTGTCCATTGGCTGAAAATTAGTTTGAACCATAGAAATAATCTATCATCTCTGCAATTTAAGGGGCTGTGAAACAGTCCCTTAACATATAGTAATTGATTTGAAATAAATAGACTCATGAGGCACAAAGAAGCTTAGACAATTGATTTGTAAAAATGAAAGCTGTGTCTTTTGCTAGCCTTAGCAACTAGAAGATAGAAGCTGTGTGGAGCCTTATCTTCTCAGATGGGGTGATTATTACCTGATGGCAATGTCATGAACACTGATGTTTTCCTGGGACATGCTGAGCAGGAGGTCAGGAAACTTGATATCCAAGAAGAGAGGAAGGTCATGTACCTCCCAGCTCATGTCTAGAAGGTGCAACAAGCAGGTCTGCACACATGACAGGGCTGGTAGCAGGGCTCTGGAGAGCAGTAATGAGGATCAGGTTACTCAACAGCACACACAATCAAAATTACACTCATCAGTTTCACAAGCACTTTTTAATTTCAGTGAATGCAGTTATGTGTGAACGTGGTGCATGTTACAAGGATAACAGCTTACTTCTCATTCAGGCTGCTGAAGCCTTGTACTGCCTCCACCAGCATGAGCACCAACTGATGGTAGGAATGCCTCACCTCCTCTCCTAGCTTCTCGCCACTGTCTGACAACTGAGAGAAATAACTGAAAAAGACAAAGAACAAGAAAATCTTCTCAAAATCTACCTGATATTCATATGTCCTGAACTGTTAAATTGATATATATTGGTCAATACAATTTATCATCTAAGATTTATTTTATTATTCCATAATTACAAACTTTGTGACAATACTGTTCAAAATCAAATATTCTGAACTGTGCTAGTCTATAGTTTAAACATACAACATATGATGAATTATTTGAGTGCCTTTTATTCCAACTGAACTGAAAACATTTCCTTCAGATGTACAGTACCTGGTGAAGTCTTTCTGGCATGCCAGTAGCTCCTGTAGGAACAGGATGCAGGGGGCTTGGAAGAGGTGTGGCTTTCCAAGGGAGTGTAAACACTGCTGAACCATCTCCAGGACCTTGCACACACTCAGAGCCTGGGCTTTGCTCAGGGACAGGGTCTGCAGAATGCTACAGGAGGAAGATTTGGATGAGTTACCCTTACTGTATATGGTAGAATTACACACATTAAAAATACTAAATAGAAGATTGGAGGTCAGTCACCTTGCTGTTGTGAGAGCCTGGTCCCTTATAAAGTTTAGAATGTGTTTGAGTATTGGGTAGCGATCCTTGACAGAGGGGGTCATGCGGGGCTCTTCTATAGATCGACAGGACAGAAGGCGCAGGCGTGCCCGACTGAATGGAGCTTTACGGGCGCAGGCGGAGGGTGAGGCTGGTTCCCCTGACTGAGAGGAGAGGCTCTCTATTGAGCCTCTGTGGCCTTGTCTGCCATGCCCACAGGAAGATGAGTTTTGAGCTTGAGCATCAGAGGGCTGGCTCTGCCCTGCCTCTTCACACCCTGCGGTGTAAGGTCCTTGTGTAGAGCTGGCCTGGAAGTCTCCGTCCGAGATCGAAGTTGAGCGGAGCAGTGGAGCACTGCTGCCCTCTGCAGCTTTGGAAGAGTCGCTGTCATGGCACGCTACTCCACAAGGGGTGAATCTGAAGAGCAATAGGCTCTTCTCAATGCACATCTCAGCTACAGAGAAAGCAAAAAACAAGTCAGCAAAGTAGAGTTAAAGAGATAACAGAGTAGGTGAAAAGAAAGAGTGGGATTTGTCTTTAAGCTGAGGTCCTCACCTAGTGTCTCCATGTTAACCTCATCATGACCCCTTTCCTTCTCATCAGGTACATTCATTTTGCTAACTAGGTATCTCTGCTTCATCTCCAACTGACAGGGGAAAAAACATATTGAGTATAATAGTTCAGTAACATGATCTAGCAGCAGATAATCAACCAAAAATATGAATTATGTCCATAACACTCACCATCCATGTTCTGATGCTATCTGCTAATGAATACACCTGCACAAATTCTTCACTGAAACAGGACTTGCAGTCCTGATTGACTACTCATACAAAGATAAAACAGAAGGGAGAAGTTCCAACCAAGTTAATCAAACAAAAAAGTAACCAGGATAAGACACAGCAAGAAGAAATAGAACAGCTTTTGCTCTATGACCACTGATTAAAGCCAAGCATTACCATAGGTCTTCAGGGCATGGTTGAGGGCGGGTGTGTGGTATACCATGGCTGCCCAAATGGCATTCACAGCTTGGTCTGTCTTTGATCCGGAGGCAATCTCATTCCTCATTGGCTGCTTTCTGCAGGACTGCATGAGAGTCTTCATCAGCTTTGTTCTACTGTCTGTCGGTTCAAGGGAAGGGTTCCAACGGGCAAAGTCCTCCAGGAAGTTTATTAACTCATCAAGAGTCCATGTGTTTGTCTACCACACAGAAAAACAACAGAGTATTAGAGCACCACCTAGCTGCCAAGATCAAAAAGCAATGGAATAATGTAAACCTAGGAATGGAACTTAACGTCTACATAACTGGATTAAGCAGATGTGACAGTACCTGGTCTGTGGGTGTTTTAGTCTGATTTGTTTCCCTTGTTTCACACAACCCGTGTCGCAGGATGGGTTTCCATAAGGGAGAAGCTTGAATATGGGACATTTTCCCCGGTGGAAGCTCCTTAACAGTGCGTATCTCTGGAATAGACAGCAACTCACAAATATCAGCATTTCAATCTATCATTGCTCGAGTATGCTATCATTCTGAAACAGGCTGAAATTATTTCAAATCCCAAAGTATGTTTAACAAATCTCTAATTTTCCGAGATCTGTTCATGTAAGCTTCAAATGTACAACATTTAATAATAAATAAAAACATATGATTTTAACTATTGCCTAACACAGTCATTACCAAACTTTTCTTTGGTTAAGGATTCACAAAAAAAACTTTCACAGACCTTTGTTTGATAAAGGTTAAAAACAGTCTTACCATGGGGGGGATTTCAGGGCGAGGGTTCTGGAAGCAAGACGACCCATCAGACGAGCCACCAGCAGCTGAAGGTCAGACATCCAAGAAATAGTGATATCTGGCAGCCCCATGGCTGTCACAGTGAACTTGTAACCCCACTCATTATTACTGCTATCAGAGTGGAAGAGGAACTGGAGTTGAGGGCCAGCGTCAAATGTCACCTTCTGAAGGAGCAAAGAGAAGCAGCAGGTGTGTGTCATTAAATAAGCAACAACTGTATTTTTTATATGGAGACAACTGAATGGTTTCCCATGTCCTACCTTTGGCCACTTCTCACTTCCAACCTTCATGTCATAGCGGACCTTCCCACCTCTAGAATCTGTGAACTCCAGGTAGTCGTATCTGTGAATATCAAGAGCAGAGTGGATGGGTTCGAAAAAGTCTCACTAGGGATAAAGAAATACATCTGAATATGTAATGTTTCACATCAGTCACCTTTTCTCAGTCTCACAGCGTTCGTCAAACTCCACCTCAAAGGAGGTAGCACCAGGGCAGGCAAAGATGCTGGTCTCGTGGCGGCTGTTCTCATAGTTGTGAGGTGACTCCATGCTCCAGGTCCTCAGCACCACTGGCTGCTGAGGCTGGTGCCAGCTCTCCTGATCCACCTGACAGTGACGAGGCATGCACTTCATCTTACAATCAATAGTGGAATGTAACTAAGTACATTTACTCAAGTACTGTACATACGTACAAGTTTGAGGCACTTATATTTTACGTCAGTATTTCCATTTTATGCTACTTTTATCTTCCACTCCAAAACATGTCAAAGGGAAATATTGTACTTTTTACTGCACTTCATTTATCTGACAGCTGCAGTTACTGGTTACTTTACAGATTGAGATTTATACAAACCATATGTATAAAAATATTATGCACTGTTATATATTTAACTACGCAACAGTAAATAAAAGAGTTCACTTGGATCCACTTCTACCAACTCAAGCAGTAAAATGATACTTACACATTCAGTAATAGTAATAATCCATAATTTTATATATTTAGTATAACACTCACAGAGGCCATTTCCATCAGTACATTTGCCTTTGATACTCAACGCACATTTTGCTAATATTACTTAAATACTTTTACTTTAGTGACATTTTCAAAGAATAACTTTTACTTGTAATAGAGTATTTTTGTATTGCTACTTTTACTTAAACAATTGATCTGAGTACTTCTACTACCACTGTTTACAGTAGTGGTGCTGTCATGCTGTACTTTTCCAACGCTCCACGCCCCAAATACCGGTCTGCATTTCCACCTCTCCATTCCTACTCATACAATGGGATACGAGGCTGTATACATTGTGGTACATTAAGGACTAAGGTCACAGTGGACTGACCTTAGAAAAGATGTCTCCAGTGTCACTGGACAGGCTTTTGAGTAGCACGACCAGAGAGGAGAAGCTCTTCAGCAGCACACTGTGAGGGATGTCCAAAGAGCACAGCTCCAGGAGTAAAATCATCTGCCAGGACCAGAACAAATATTACGTTCACTCAGCATGGTCGGACTTTATAACTTCAAAATCACAATGTGAGATTGTATTACCAGTTGTCTGAAGACTGTGGCTAGGATGGAGCTGCCGAGTTTGTCTGTAATTTCAGCACCAGTGTACCTCCCCAGCAGAGAACAAAGGACACCTCTGACACTTCCCAGGAACTGATCCACATCTAATGAAATAAAGAAGAAGCATTTTGTGAAACTGAAAGCATATCCTCTTGTCCACTCATTGATAAGTTCTACTCAGTGTCAATGTTCGTAGTGAACCAATACACAATGGCACACACGTTTGTTCGTCTGTTTGACAACCTTTGACTGATCAGGACCAGGCTGTGTGCTCTATTAAACACTGAATCTAACCATGAAAGTAGGAAGCTGTAATATCACACATCTCGCAGTATCTCACATTGTAGTAGAATGTGTCTGGCAAGCTCCATAGCGATAGCAGTGGAGGCTCCTCCTTTGAGCTGTAGGTAGCACCAGGAAAGCAGACTACCCTGCAGAGCCCAGAACAAGGACAGCAAGACAGTCCTGCTGGATCCACTATTTTCATCCACCATCATCACCTCACACTGAGAGATGGGAAACAGTTGAACAGAGAGGAACATTAGAAAAGGTACATGGAGAAACAGAGTGGGCCGTTGATAAATGGTAAATGATATTACGAAAGAGTTGAGACAATTACAAGCTGCTGTTGTGTTGATCAATACTGTGTGTGTGTGTGTGTGTGTGTGTTCTGTGTCAGAGGAGGCCTCACCTCTCTTGTTGCCACCAGCAGCAACGTCTCCATAACTGACAGTATGGGGCTGATTTCAAAGTCTGAGTGGGCTCCTTTAGGAGGGAGCAGGAGAAGGCCACTTGGATCCTGATCACTACACAGAGACATAACAGCTGCTGCTGATCCACTCTGATAGGGATGTGTACAAGAATATGATCATGACTTTGTGTATCTACAGTCTGCTTACCTGAAGTAGTTACAAAGCGATTCAAACGTCACCTTCACTGACTCTGGCTGATCATGTTCGGTAATGTTTTTCTGTAAAAAGGCATATTATCATTATAATTATTTTCATAGTATTATCCTTAGGGATGCAAAGATACCATTCGGGTACTTACCGATATAGAGTACCGATACAGAGTACCGATATGAGTGACGGTTGGGAGTAATTTCACCCTAGGGTCCTTTGCACCACAACCTCAAGCCAAACAACACCTCAGAAGTTTTTTGCACCTGGGTTGAACTTTGGGTGAGTTAGCGTTTTCAGCTGATTAGCTTAGTGCAGGTGCTAATGGAACAACTGTGTATCTCGTAAATTACCCCATTTATACTTCTACAGTAGTACATGTATGTAGGTTATGTAGAGATCAGAAACCAGCAGGCAAGTGTTATTTAAATAAACTCCTGGTCTACTTACAACTTTCCAATCCATCGTTTTATGAGTACATGACCTATTTGTACTACTGTAGGTAGACGTTTGGTATCATTTTGGGCATTATTAGTGGGGTAATTTACGAGATACACACTTGTTGCCATTAGCACCTGCACTAAGCCATTCAGCTAATAGCGCTAACTCGCACAATGTTCGACTCAGGTGAAAAAGCTTCTGGGAGGGTTGTTTGGCTCGTGGTCATGGTGCAAGGGACCCTAGGGTGAAATTACTCTGAATCATCACTTTAATAATACCATTACAGTTCTAACAATTACTTTGAAAACAAGCATTATTTGCACCTGAATGCATCACAACTTTACTAGGTGTACCTGAATGCACCATGAAACCCCATCAGTGCCTGCATGCTTTACTCTGTTTTGGTTGGTTTGTTTACATAACTCACAGGGAAGGCAAAATGTTGGTGCACGGGTGACAACAGAGAAACATGAGGCACCTCTCTCTCTACATAGGAAAACAATGGAAGGGCCAGCGCAGAGCAGTTTTACCACAGATCATGTGTAGGCGGCTTATGAGACTTGATACTGGCATTTGTATCTTTGCATCCACGATTATCATCCTTATTTTTCTAATAAACTCACCATCATGTTGAAGAGTTTGTCCCGCCTGACGTGCTTATCGGGGAAGAAAACAGCTGCTCCATTAAGAATGGCCTTGACGGTTTCCTTGTGCAAAGCTTTTTCCACTAATGTCTCACCCTCTGGACCATCCACAACTGAAACACAAACATAAATATTATTGCTGCATAGATTCTTCCAAATATATCATGAAAAACTACAACTGTCCAAGGAATCTTTACTGAGAAATTTTAATTAAATGTGACCATTGAACCAAATACGTTTTAGTACTTGTAGTTGTATGAAAGCTGACAGGGTTCTTACTGTGGCAGAGGTGAGTGTAGAGTTCACAGACGGCCCTAACAGAGTCAGACAGAGGCTCTGCACTGCTGGATGGGGATGGACAAGCTGCTGCTGTGGCTCCCTCATCTGGCCCTCTGCTCTCCTCTGGGCCCCGGGTCTCCAGTGGGTTGGGCAGCATGGGGAAACAGTTCTGCATCAACTGGAGCAGCAGAACCCTGCTCTTCAACACCTCCTCTCCCTCACTGAGGAAAAGACATATGCTTAATTACTTTAATATGTCTGGACAGTTCCCAATGGCATGAGCAATGAGCCTGACCATGGCAAATGGTTTCTGTACTAATGGCTGTAGGACAAAAACCAGCCACAGTGACAGACTACTCACATGTCCCTGAGTTTACTGTAGAAGTTCCAAAAGAGGTTCAGGCCGAGACCACTGAAGTCTAGAAGATACTTCTGCTTGAATTGAGAGGCATCCTGTAGAAATGGAGAGAGAGGGCAACAGTCTTCAACAATATCACACAAAAATGATGACATAAATATGAAGTACCCGCTGTCCCTCAAAAGTTCAGCAGTACAGTAAAAGGAGATGTTGCAATGTCTCCTCATGACTAAAAGAGGCCAGACTAACCCACTGTAAATAAAATAATGAATGTAGTGAAAGTGAAAGCAATGAAATATGTTAGGTTACCAAAGGAAATGTGGTATTAGGGTCTTAAAAATAGATCATGGTCAGTAGTCAGTGTCAAGGCTTTTCTCAGTCCAGTGGTATGTTAAATGATAATATATCTCATGAACCTTAGTGTTGCCTGACACAAAAAGGGTGTTTCTACTAGTTCTCAGTCTCTCATGCTGGTGTTGTCTAGTGCAAGGTCAAATTTAAAGAATAATAAGGAAAGTAAATGTTGGATGTAGCTTTTTTTTTTGTTTTGTTGGGGATTTTTCCCTTTATTAGACAGTGACAGTGGATAGACAGGAAAGGTGGGAGAGAGATGGGGGATGATGTGCAGCAGAGGGCCACATTTCGGACTCAAACCCGGGCTGCTGCAAAGGACTCAGCCTATATGGGGCGCATGCTCTTACTGCATGAGCTAGAGGTCGCCCCCAATCTGTTTTCTGTGTACAACGAAAACAACTTCTGAATGTACACATGTTCCACCAAAACAAGTTCCTTTCCGAGGCTATTTAGCAGAGACACCGTGGCTCTGTCCGGCCGCCACTGGTGATGGTGATTGATTTAAAGAAATGCCAATAAACCGGAGCCCGTTTTTCTCCCATACCAGAATGATGTGTGGACTAGCCAGACCCTCATTTGCAGCGCTGGGAGGAAGCGAGACTACAGTAATAGTGTTTAGTAGTTACCGTATCTCGCGTAAGCTGCTGAATGAAAAAGAGCGTCTTGTTAAGTAGACAAAGGCCAGTGACAGCATCACAGTCGAAGCTCTCTCCCTCTGTACTGAGGTCGTCCAAGTCTCCGAGCCTCTCTGCCCCGGGGCACAGATAGCCACTGAAGGTGAGGGACTGCACTCCAAGGCGCTCAGCAGAGTCCTGCCTGGTGCAGAGGAATTTGACCATCAGGAACTGGGAAGACAAGGAAACAGAGGAATACGAGGTGGAGTTACTTGAAAATGACAGCAAACGATTGACTTTGTTTAGCATACTTTAGTATGTAACAATACTATTTTTAATGTATTTTGGAAACCCTAAATACTAAATAACAAAATGTCTGCATCATGAAAACATAATTTTAGAAGCACAACAGTGTTACGGAATAACTGGTTGATGCGGTGTGTACCTTGGCAACGCGACACTGTTGCAGCTTGATCTCCACGTCGTTCCAGTCATCCTCAAGCTCAAACCAGCCGATCGGCTCTTCCTCTGACTGTGTGGGAATCTTCACACTGCGGCCAGGTGACAGGATGGTGTGTCAGCCATTCACACAAACCACTGAGGCAGACCCCCACACTGCTGAGGGGATCCATAACTCACACAAACTCACTATACTGCATAAGTATTAGCATGTACTCTTCAACACCAGTAGTCCTTGCTAATCGTAGATGTCTTCTCTTATTAAAGGGATAATTTGGCTGTTTTGTATGAGTTGTACAAGGTATTTATCCACAGTCAGTGTATATCAGTTTAAAGTTATAAGGCGTAGTTTCTGTCGCCCCCATAAGGAATTCTAATGACAACAAAACTGTTGGTGTGTCCACATGATACAAGCCTTCAATGACCACGCATCTTGTAAAATCGATAAACACAAAAGCACACTAAACACAAATATCAGGAATATTAAAAACAGCCAGCTATAAAGGGATCCTTACTTGTCTTGAATAAATTGTTTGTAGTCCTTGTAGTCCCACGCATCGTACTTTTTGAACCTCCTGAAATGTTTCTCTGCATCAAAGGGGTCTTCATCCTTGTACGCAAACACCAAGCCGCATTTTGCTCCAATGGTTCCTTTTCGCACCTGATCACACAAACCAGAGATTAAGTCTTATGTACAGGAATTCTCTATCAATTCAATTTCAATTCAATTTTATTTATAGTATCAAGTCATAACAAGAGTTATCTCAAGACACTTTACAGATAGAGCAGGTCTAGACCACACTCCAGAATTTACAAGGACCCAACAGTGACCTGGTCACTGTCGGAGTGATCAAAATTTTCAATACAATGGTGAAATCAAATGGGGCCTCACTTTGATCTTCATCTGAGTGACCTGGAAGTTACTCTGGTTCTCTGTCGACAGAATTACACTGGCTTTCTTCCTGCCACTTTCTGTAAGAAAACCTTTGGAGCAACAAAAACGTTCAGTTATACTCAAGGGCATTTTTAGCCTAAGTATGCATTCAATATTATTGGTATTTTCTACTGGAATAAGGATGGTCTCAGTTGTACCGTCTCCAGTGGAGGATTCTGCGAGCATGTTCTCTGGCCCTGATTTCTCTTCTTTACTCTTCACATCACAGGCCTGAAGGTGCAACTGGAGGGGCTTCCCTGTAATGGGACACAATGCACTATGACAAAGTGCATTTTCTGTGACATACATCATAGTTAAACAGTTTCCATACAGGTTATAATTTCATTCCTATACTGGACGGCAATGAACACCACACTAGACTGTGGCTTTGTAACCAAATTAGAAATTTTCCACTGTATAGTCTACTAATGCATCTCCTCCTTGTAGGCTAAGCACTTTCTCTCCTCGGTATATGGTTTCAAATGGCCTTGTGTGAGTGAGAGTAAAGGAGGGATGGCCACCTTACCATTGCGATTAAGTAGTCGCAGCCTAACGGAGGCCATAGACATGATGAGGGAGGAGGCCTTGTACTCGGTCTCTAAATGTTCGCTAATGCAGGACAGGGCTTGGAGCACTTTTGCCACACTGCCTCTGGCCAGAGCAAAGGCCAGGAGGGTCATTTCTGCATCAGGACTCACACAGCAGCTACACAGGAGCAAAAACAAACAAAAACACAAGTTGGTTTTGGGGTACTTAGTTGTATTACATAATAGTTTGTGTCTCTATTTTAGAGTGTCAGTGCTATTTTGTCCAAATAAATATATTTTCATGCATGGTCATAACATACAACACAAGGATAGGTTTATATTTTTTTAAGTCAATTTCAAAACACTCACATTGTTCCTATTGTCCATGCTGGCTGCAAACATAATTTATCGACCTTAGACTGTTAAAGCCAGATATTAGCTTAAGTTAAAGGTGCCCTGCCACACAAAACCGTTTTTACTTGCATTATTTTAAATATGTTAGGTCCATATGTGTGTGTGTAATGTGGTGAATGTGAAGATGAACTGCTACCTCCTCTGTCAGCTCTAGACAATGAAAAGAAATAGGAGGAGAAATCAGACAGCTGGTCAGTCTGACGTCATGCTGCCTGAGCTCATTACTATCCATGAGCTCACCCAGTTGGGCTCATGGATGTATTAAGAGAACTGGATACATATGTTAGCGTTTAAATTGTGTTTTCATTGTTCCTGATCATTTACATGCTTGTCTGGCTAAATAAACAATGGATTTATTTAGCTAGACAACCAAGGAGATGTAGCTAATCATTACGTTGTGCTACTAGCTAGCTATAAGCTAGCGCTAGCTACTAAGGTTAGCTTGAGGTTTCAGAACAGAGCTTCCCTTAATCCATCCATGGCTTGGGGCGGCTGTGGCTCAGTGGTAGAGCGGTTGCCGGCCAATTGGAAGGTTGGTGGTTCAATCCCTGGCCCTGCAGTCCCATGTCGAAGTGTCCTTGGGCAAGACACTGAACCCCGAGTTGCCCCCGATGCTGTGCATCGGAGTGTGAATGTGTATGAGTGTTTATCTGATGAGCAGGTGACACCTTGTACGGCAGCCTCGGCCACAGTGTATGAATGTGTGTGAATGGTGAATGTTTCCTGTATGATGTAAAAGCGCTTTGAGTAGTTGTTAAGACTAGAAAAGCGCTATATAAATACAGCACATTTACATTCATATCTCATCCATGTTACAGGTTTTACAGCATACAGTCCTATTATGTCTGTAGTAACGTTATGTAGGCATGTAGCTATGTTAGCTGCGTTACTGTTCTCTTACCGCTGACGTTAGCTACTAGCTAACCAATAGCCCCCGGCAGTTTGGAAAATGCTAATGACATTACATCCACTTAACAGGCTTTACAAGGTACATACACACATCCATACATCCTCTGGATGTATCATAAGATAATACCATGGATGTATGAATAGAACACATGGTGAATATCAACCATTAGCTAAATCCATTATTACAGCCACAGGACCTCGGGAGAACCGTCATATGACCGTGCCTGGTGCAGGGCGACATGGGCGGGCGCGGTCCTGCGGGTCTGCTCGCATACATTATGCACGTTCATCATGCCTAGTTTAATAACTCTGGATTTGGCTATTAGTGAATGTTAAAATGTTAAAAACGTGAAAAGCCTTGGCCATAGGGTGCAGTATCACCCTTATCCGCTAAGTCCATGGTGGCTTTCAGACATGGCGCCCTTCCTGGGGGCTTGCTTGGGCTGGGTAAAGGATGCTGATGGCCAGGCTCTCATTGGCTAGCTGTTAGCCAATCAAAGCCAAGCAGCTTAGCTGGATGAATATTAATGAAAACTTCCATGGTCCATGGTAGAACTTCAGACCACAAAGTAATGAAATATGTGCGGCAGGGCACCTTTAAATTTTAGAATGCATTTTGGCACAAGCACTCTAAATTTTGTTAGCTTTTTACGTACATTTAAATAGCTTAAAAATAGATCTTTGCAGCCGGTATGGACACATGGAATAACAAATAACCCTTTCAACGTGCATATAGGCATGACTTTAAAAAATGCAAACCTATTCTTTAAGCTGCCACCAAGAAATAAACTTAGAGACGTAATCTATGACTACACTTGGCTAAAGCATAGTCTACTCAGAATACAATACAGATGACATTAATTTGGTAAATGAAAAGTGAAAAGGCCCCAATAATTCTGGCTTTGGAAGTTTTGATTCCTGCAGAGCTTTGTAGTACCTTAGTTTGTTCAATACCTTAAAATATAACAGTAACATCATACTTTAACACTGGGCTAATACTGATTAGTGACACTAACTAATATAGTGATACTATATTCATTCTTGAGATGATGACAACATTTAGATCAAACAAAGTCTAGGAAAACTATTTTCCATACAACATTTCTTTGCAAACTGCTTGCAAGAACTCCAGTAAAGACCAGAACTGGCCGTGATGTATCTCTAACTATGTTGACTGTATGTGTGAATAAACAGTCTACAGTGATAATCTTGACAATAAACTGATGATCTTATTTCAGTCACGTTATGGTTGTTGTTGCTGCTGTTGTTGATAAAAATAAAGGATTTAGAGTACATCAAATGGAATGCAAATAGTGTGTCATCGCCCCACTAAATCAATACTTTGTTTTTAGCTGGTTTTCATTGTGAGGATGGCAGCATTATGAGCTCAGTGAGTGAGTGTGCTGACGTAATGCCGGCAAGGCCTTACTCTGCTATCCTGAGGAGAAATCCATCCACCTCCTCTAGGATGTTCAAAGAGAAGAACTTGGGGAACTCTGTGGATGACGGTGTTAGGGACAATGGTGGCATGTGCCGTAAGGCTTTTCTAAGAGAAAAATGCAAAAAAAAGTGCTCAGAACTCAAGCGCTGGACCAATTAATACACCTACAGCATTCTTTTTTTACATATGCAAAAGCATGAGTGGTGCATCTTACTGTGTGCTCTGAAGGACAGTCTGAGCCAGTGCAGGGTTAGTCTCCATGGATGCAGTGACCAAAGAGGTGAGGAGAGACAGGTACCAGATGGCTGAAGCATCCGAAACAGACACCTCTTTACTCTTGGTAATCTGATAGCCCAGCGTCTTCAAGCCATGAATCCGTGTGTCACATCCGTCGCTCAGACACCGCTTAATGTTGATTTGGATGTCTGGTGTTTTGGTAAAGAGATAATGCAGTTAGCAGGCTGAAGGAATCCAGCCTGCAAAAATGCCATAACCTGTTGCTTCATCCTCTGAGAAAAAATAAAATAGCTCTGCTGATTGAGGGAGACACAAATGAAACAAATCACCTGTCCTAATAACTAGGAGAATTTAAATCAACACAAAGCCAGCCAATGAAGTTGAATTTGCTCATGAAATTCAGCAAATCATTCACAGCCACAAAGCACATATAATGTACACAAAGAAACAGGGCTGTGACAGATTTAGCCTCTAGTTAGACCTGCAAACACCAGGACTGCTTTCAAAATACATGAATTTGTCACCATTATCCGAACCTCTGCTAATATTTGACCGTTCTTGCTCACAGCTGCCCGGCTCAATCAACTCTCACCTTCTGCTATCCTCATTCATACATCATCTTAACAAAAAAGGAGTTTGTGAGTTTTAGCCTAGCTTCTGTTTGGCAAGACTACTTCTGATGAAAATGTGGATGTGGGGCCTATTTGCTACACAGAGGGTCCTTTAAGACCTGAAGCAGAAGAAGGAAATCCTGAATGTGACCCCTGTCTGCAGTGCGACGTCTAGATTCCAACTAAATTCCACCCCAGGTTCACAGAACCTTGCATGAAGATTTAAAGTGAGGCATTTAACCACTAAACTATCAAAAAACCCAGCAATTTTATAAAAGGGGTGGAAATGGGAAATAGAGTTCTTTTACAAATTAGTGAGGGACCACACAAACCCAAGATACATAAAGACTGACAGACGGACAGGTGGCGACTCACAGGGGTGCGTGATGTTGGCATTCTCCAAAAGAGCTACGTAGCCCGTTACATTGCTGGGGATGCGGATATCTCTAATCTCCTGCAGGGAACGCCGGTTTTTCCCGACAGCAACGGAAACCAGCTGAGGCATATAGCTGTGGTCATTGGAGGCCACAGCAATGGCCAGACGTCTCAAAACCACATCTGGTTTCATTTTTAATCTGGGCACAGAAAAGAGACAAGTTTCCACATTAAAAATGCATCATATACATGTGTATAGGGAGGAAAAACTGCATTCAAGGACCAGGCTGCCTTGAGTCCCATTTTAAAGACTTGCCTTATCCAGTGTGAGCGTGCACTGCCGTCCGACTGCCAGAAAGATGCAGTTTCCCCGTTTGTCATCTTGTAAACGTCTGCAACATTGGATGAAGCTTCTAATGTGCTGTAGCACTGTGCGACCACCTTGACTTTATCCACATCCGGATCATGGTCCAGCTCTGCTCTGTACTGAATATCCAAATCTGAAAGACACAAATAAAGATTAGGACAACTCTCTCAAAGCTGTGGAAAAAGAGATGCAACAGGTTACCATATTCCTCAAAATACACAGGAGAACATTCAGTTAAAACCCCTTATTCGGCACGAGCCACTCTATTTATCTGAAGCGCTGGTGTTCACCTTTCTCCTTCTGCAAGAGAAATTCCAAGAAGTCCTGGACCACACTGGACCTCATGGTGCAGATACTGTTGTAGCCTTCTAAAATAGGGAAAGGGATGGCACTGCTGGGAATACGATTCCTGTGTAAGAATTTAAGGATCTTAGAGGCATGTGCCCCTAACCGGTCTTTGGACTTAGAGAATATGTCGACAAAACCTGCGTGAAAAAAATACAAGAAAAAACAAAAGAGTGGAAAGATACGCAGGGTTAACTCTTCTGCCCAATACCGATTCAAATAAGGATGAAGGCTGAAAGGCAGGATGAACAATCCTGGTAAACAAATCACATCTCTTACCTGGAGTGAGGGAGCACGCCTGTAGCTGTCTTATCACGTGACTCAGCTCTCCCTTTAGATTAGCTCCATTGGAGTTCTTCAGAGCAATCAGCATGCTCTCTACATCCACCACCCCATCCCCCTCTGCATCAAACTGTCCAAAGGCCTGCAATAAGAACAAACACAGTACACATTGTGACACTTTCTAATCACTCCCACTCCTGTACAACATTACACACCTATATAGGTACAACTTGAAGCGCAAATGGGCCAACAATTTGTATGCTTCATTCATAGGGCACACACAATGCTTTACCTCTTGCTAGTTATCAAGTTATATAGATCTTATGTCTGTTTAACAAGTGTTATTTAATGTTCACATGGATTGGATTTTTGAACCAATGTAGCCTATAGTATTTTAAAGTATAGCAGTGGCATTCCATGTGTACCTGCACAAAGCCAAATGCAGACTAAAGTACACATTCAATAGTCAGGCTATTCACCTACAAGCTTAAACAACAAATGTCAGCCAACAAACGGGAGTGTCATGCTACAAAAAGCCAAAGCTGACAATCCAGTAACAATAAACCAGACAATCAAAGGGGACATCAGGAAAAACCTTTCGTCTGACTCATTGACTCACACCCTTGATAAAACGAAACAGATTACAGGATATCATGTCCTGACCTCACTAGGTTATCATATTTACTCATAATTAATGTGCAGGGCAACAGCTGTCAACCATTCATCCACATACCTGGGACAAGAACAATAATAATAATAGACATGACATATCGTTATTGACATTTTACGTGACTTGAGAGAGGCATGTTTGCTTTTCTGTGGCTCTATGTACCTCTTCACATTCATCTCTCGGGGCATCTCTGCTCTCCAACATCTCACAAAACTGTTCCACATTGACATGCTCTTCTCCTCGGTTTAAGCGGTCCTCCAGCCACCGCACCAGGACACCCTCGTTCCCGGCTAGGACAGACTCATGAATGGCGACACCTGAGTCGCTAATGCGAGCCGCCGCTTCTCTCAGTTTCACTTGCTCTAAGAGTACCCCGGGGCTAGGTGGTCCACCGGTGGACACGGGCAGGTTATTTGATCCCCTTCCGCCTTTTCCAGAACCGGAGCCACCACCGCCTCCGACACCGACGGCAGTGGCCGCAGAGGCCGGACTTTCTTCCGCAAAGCCGGGGCTCTCCGTTTCTATGTCTTCCTCGTCGCCGCTGCCTCCACCGCAGCCGCTCTCTGCGTTCCCCATGTTCGTTTCACCGGCCTAGGGCTCCCCGAAAACCTGTGCGGCCCACTGGGCGTCAGTTTTGAAACGGTTGTATCGGTCTGTACACAGACCTCTAACCTACAGCTAGAGCTCTGCCTTGCCGTAACACTACTACCGCATTGACGTACGCTACGTTAGCGTGCCTGAAACGTCCTTTGCGTCATCAGTTTGCACATGCGCTGTAGTGTTCCTGTACACGGAAGTAGCTGTGTGGTTGTTGACTATTTTGAAAGTGGTAGATGTGATGCAATAGGATGACATACTAAAACGTTTAAATGGACAACGTGCTCGGCTGTGTATTGGTCGTGTTATCAGCACTTGCAGTTTTGTTCATTCCTCGCGAGTGGGCCGTTACATTCGGTTATGGATCAGACAAGGGGCCGCCTGTGCGGCTCCTGAGCACGGCTGAGTTATCAGTGTACGACGGGGAGGAAGGCAGCAGGGGCCTTTACCTGGCCATACTGGGCCAGGTGTTTGACGTACACAAGGGCCACAAGCACTATGGACCTGGTGGTGCTTATCACTTTATGGCAGGTGATTTCTCTCACAGAGCCCATACTGGGTTTATGTAAGCCAACAACCACAGAGAGATCTCTTAATGTTTAAGTGTTTAAGTGTGTCTGATGCTGATGAAAACCCCAAACACTCAAACCTAAATCAGGATCAGGAATTCCAGTACATTAGCATCCTATACCCTGTAATGTCTATATTATATGTATGTCTGCCTCTTCAGGACAAGACGCCTCCCTGGCCTTCATCACTGGGGACTTCACAGAAAGTGGTCTGACAGATGATGTGTCCAGTCTGTCCCCATTGCAGGTGGTGGCCCTTTATGACTGGCTGGCCTTCTATCAGAAGGAATACCAAAGTGTAGGTATGTGATGTTTTCCCTCCAAGTCTTTTAATGTCAATCTTTTGTGTAGCACATGTATTTTCTTTTACCTAACAAAACCTTCCCACCATCTTGTACCATCAGGTTCCATTCAGCTTTATTAAAGGTATTTGCTGACATGTAGTGTAAATTCTAACATTACTCCTGTGACAGTTAGCCTACTACATTAGGGGCCTAAACACACTAGAAAGCAGTGGCTATGAATGGGTCCTTCCAAAATGTCAGATACAGTACATTAAACAATTAGGCCAGATATGCAGTGTGAGCTAGTGGAGCTCCTAATTCTCCATATCTGCCACAAGTAGAGTCTAAAAATGTTAATATCTTAAATGTAAATAGCTTGGGTAGTATTTTGAATAGCTTACGACTGATGCCTGTTTAACCTACTGTTGACTTAGGTGGTTCACCTCATTTCTTATCAATCAACATCCATCACCAACCAACAGCCTACTCCATGTTGAATTTCAGGTCTGTTAATAAGCCGGTTCTATAGCGAGACTGGGCAGCCCACAGAGGCCATGTTGCAGGTGGAAGCATTACTAGCAGAGGGCCAGCGAATCAAGGCCCGATCTGAGGCAGAGATGGTACACTTCCCAGCCTGCAACTCAGAGTGGAGCGCTGCCAGGGGAGGAAGAGTCTGGTGCTCCATTAAGAGGTATGGAAATATTTCTGGCCTAATCAAATATTGACAAGCCTACAAGGCACATGATGCAATGCTGTGATGTACTGCTTGTATTGGTGCATGTCTTACATTAGCAGGCGTTATTGGTATAAAACAGGATTAACAGTACTGATTGGTTTGTTTTTTTCTCCAGCGGTGGAGTGGAAAGAGGCTGGGCAGGTGTCCCGCGAAAGCTCTTCTCCCCAGGCTCCAGTAGTGTTCGTTGTGTCTGTGTTGAAGATCCATCTGCAGCAGAGGAAGACCCCAACCTGCAGAAATATGACGGCTGCGATCCGAATGCCGACTCATGCTCTATTGAAGAGTTTTAATCTCTGGACAAGACCAGAAATTGGACATATTCATTGCCTGTTTTTTTTTTTTTTTTTTTTTTTTTTTTACACAGCATAATCCTCTAGGATTTTTAACTTATTCACAATAGAAAGGAAGAATTAAGAAGAGTCAATAAATTGTTTTTTGATGACCTTTATGTAAAGTTGTCCTCCCTTTCTCTAAAAAGGATACACCAGGAAGAGACAGGCTAGATATCTGAGCATACAGATACAATATAATGTGCATAAAAGATTAAACAATGTGCATAAAAGATTAACATAGGCAAGATTTAGGTTTGTCACAATGACAAGCACAAACTGCATTTAAGTACAAAACAGTTGTAGTGGTCAAAAATATCACACATTTATCTGTACAATTTAACAATACTTAAAGAGGCCCCGCTACTTGGCCACCCCTCTACGCCACATTCTCCCCAATGATCGGAAATGTCATGTAATCTTGATAAAGTGCACCCGTTAGGCTTAGAAATCAAGAAGCGTTAAATGTGATGGGTCAAGACAACTTGACCCGAGGCAACATTGTGGGGAGTATGATCTTTCTACGAGGACCTCATGGCAGATAAAAAATGGAATGTTATCATTTGTTGACTGATTTTGAAATTTAAGAATATAACAATGACATATAAAGGCTACAAATTAAATGACATGCATAGGCATAATAGGCATTTCTGTAACTGAAGTGGATTGTTGATAGACTTTGACATTTATATTCCTTTGTGATAAAAACAGCTTTTTCAGGTTGCATTTTCCCAACTTGCCATCTTAAAAAGTAAGTTTAATTTAATTTGGCTGATGCCTACACATGATAGACTATGTACCAGTGGTGGAGAAAAACAACCCCATGTCATGATAAATGTCATCCTTGTCCAGTTGTGCCATCTTTCATCTCAGTAAAGTAAAGTAATTCAATGTCCATGTAATTCTGAATCAAACTGGATCTATCTAGATTAGATCACATTTAGAAATGATGCTTATTTATAACACAACTTAAGTTGCTTTCCCCTTTATATCCTCCTTGTCTGTCCCATTTTATCCAGTCAGTACAGAACTGGGGTGACAGAGAGTGAAAGATGAAAGATTACAGAAAAGTGTTAATAATTCAGTCCTTAGAGATTTACTGATCTAGGGGCATTTTACAAGTTTGCTCTGATCTTGGTTGACAGCAGCTCTCATATAAATGCAAGTATTCATTGTGTAGCATTGAATTTCTGTCTTTGGGCAGGTCACATAGCATAAAGGCTGCTGATGGTGAAATCCCAATAGAGAGAAAAAAATTCATCATTGAATTGAAATTTCACACTTGTGATAATACGAGTTAATCAATACAAACATCACTGGGCTTGGGAAATTGATTGACAAACAGACCAGCCATG
Organism: Etheostoma perlongum; assembly: GCA_026937815.1. NCBI lineage: Eukaryota > Metazoa > Chordata > Actinopteri > Perciformes > Percidae > Etheostoma > Etheostoma perlongum. The sequence goes on from CM049383.1 coordinate 28,404,874, forward strand.
ATCGAGCTGGAGAGCTGCTTATATCCACTTTAAGATACCTTGATCAAAACCGAAACAAGAAGACAATGTTTCATTTTCTGAAACGGCCTCCTTGAACATTAATAGTTTTTTTTATAGACTGGAATAGTATAAAGATGATGGTCCATAATTGTCCAGGAATCTTTTGTTAGTATGTCCTGCTACTGATGCTCCTTCTCCTGGTGTGCCTGAATAACTGTGCCAAGTTGGGCCTGGCATGGCTAGTGTCAGAGAGCGGTGGATATCCAGGCCACTGCATTACGATACCCCACCCAGAGTTAGTACATCGAAGCAGATGTCACAAACCCTCACCGGCTTGTTCAAGTCAAACTTGATGATGGGTATCTCCTTTATAGAGCACTTGTGGCACAACAGGCGCCCACAGTGGCGGCTGGAGTCAAGGAGGAGACACAGGATTAATTATACCATTTGACACAAAATTAAAACATAAGTGAAATTAATTAAAAAGTATTATTTATTGCACATAATAAAATAAAAGCCGTACTAACCAGTGATGTTTCCGTGTTGTAACACCAAACTTGGCAACACATTCATAGCAGTTGGACCCATCACACCAAGGGGGCTCTTTGGATAGCATATCTAAACCAATGGAGAAAAAAAAAGTTATCATGGGGGTCAAATACATTGTAGTCTCGCTTTACCAGACCATCCATACGCTGCGGAGCGTGAGTCTGGCTAGTCTACATAGCATTCCGGAATGAAAAAAAATGCTCTGGTTTTTTGCCATTTCTTTAAACCAATCACAATCGTCATGGGCAGCGCTAAGCTCCACACAGAGCCGCTGCAAAGTAGATGTGCAACAGAAAACTCAGATAGGTAAGATAGTCTAGCTAGCTGTCCGGATTTAAAATTCCAACACAAGAAAACAGAAATGACATGCACCCGGCGGGATTTCCTGGAGCACCAGAGCAATCCTGGAAGTGGACGTCATGGATATAGACTAAATACATTGTGTCAGAGCATGTAAGGCTGTCGTTTTAGGTTTTCTCAGTCGCTTTGGTATGGGCATTTCTTAAATCGTCCGTAACATTGGCAAAACAGTAAGTGCAACTATTCATACAAACAGCTCCACACAATGGATGACCTGCAAAAGCCCGTAAAAAAAAAAAAAAAAATCTAAATCCTTACTTTATCTCCCAAAAGTCTACAGTATGTCACTCATATATATATAAAAATATATAAAAAATGTGTCAGTGCTTTGGAATAAAACGTGTCATTGTTTACAAACAAGATAATCAAACATCAAACAAGATAATCAAAATGCTTAGTCAATATAACAGTATGTAAACTATGGCTAAAAATTTGATGATTGAAAATTATTCCGTATGGCACATATCCATTTCAGCAGTACAAAGTTGCACATTACAGTATGTGGGAGATTGATTGCAAGAAATTGGACAGGATTCACATTCACGCCTTTACTGTAACAGTACAGACCATGTCATTATGATACAGAAAAAAAGACAAGACTGTTTTACAGCTCTGCATGGCACAAAGGGAAAAAAATAAATTAGAAATGTAATCATAGGAAAGGCTGAACTGTCCACGCAGCACTGTGTGGGGAATTGCAGTCTTTCTATTCTTGCTATTTAAACGTTGATGAGATGCGCCTCTGAACTGGTTGGTCATTGGTTAATCTAATGCTTCACACATTCCCCTTCATTAGTGAAAGTCAACATTCATCTGAGAGGAATTTAGCCGTTTAGGACACATTTACAAAAAAAAGTTAGAGATTTATGTAAAATATGCTTGGTAGATTATGCAAACTGGTTCAACCATGTTGCATGTAATGACTTACGCAATGAACTAATGCCTCTATGTTTTTGGGGAAAAGACTATTCAACAGAGATCCAGTAGAATACGTTTTGATCAACATGACATAGTAATTGACAATGTAAGCAAACTGCAGACAGTTGTATATAATCTTTTCCATAAATGTGCCAAAGCATTTGCTATTGTTCAAAAGACAGAAATTGCTTTGATATGGAGGTTAAAACAAGTAGTTTTTGTCAATTTCAACTCTGATCTGAGATATGTACCAAAGCGACTGATAAAAACTGTAATACATAATGAATGGCTGATGGATGAGGAAGTGTGAAAACGTACCTAGAAGGCGGAAGAGCAACTGTTTGGTTGCAACTTGGTAGTTGAAGATGTTGATGCCCTGATTATTATTGACGCCCAGTCGAGCCCCAGCCCTCACAATGGCACGGCACAGGTTTGCATTTCCTTTCATGTAGGCCAGGAGCAGAACTGCAATAGAATACAGGTCAGTCATTATATCGTACCACTGGTATTGTGTACTATATAGTATGTATATTATTAACAGTGACTTCAGTACCTGTGTTCCCTTCATTATCTGGTTTGTCCAGAGGGTATTCAGGCATACACTCCAGGAACAACTCAAAAATGGCGGCGGCGTTCTCTTTCCCATAATGGCCTAGTACGTGCATTGGTGACTGACCCCTAAACAGACATAATAAGATGAAAAGGAGACAGGCAAGGTGACATTATAGTCTTCAAAGGGTTTTCTGTTAGGTTTAAAAAGCTTACACTCTCCACATTGTTAATATTCTGTGTTTTGGTTTTGATCTCATTTTCTGCATGCTACGGTGCTGATGTTGCTTCTGCAATGACCTAAAAGTTTGATGGTATTGTTTACAGTGAAAGAACCTGAGATTGAAGGCCTCGGCATCAACGTTGGACTCTGTGAGAAGGGTTCTGACGTTGTTAAGGCGGCCCTGCATCACAGCCAGATGCAGCGCTGGGAAAACAAAAGAATACAATGTTATATATCACAAGGGTTATGGTATGTTGGGGAGGTGAGATGATATTGAATAATCAATTACACAACAGAGAATAGAGTAACTCCACGTGTCATTTTTTAAATATGAAAGCAATGACTCCTTTGAACAATGCAATATCTACAGACAGTCCTGTTGGGACAACCTTCTACTGTAATCTCTACCATGAGTAACCCTTACCATCTTTCAAAAACCCCACAAAATAAAAACAGAACTAACCATTTATCTTGGGAAAACAGTCTAGTGCAATAACAATCTGGATATCAGTACAGCTGAACAATGAACGTCTTTGGTATGAACTAAATGCAACATCCACAGAAGGAGCCTCCACCTCTGGCAGTTACTATTGCTAACGTTTGCACAGCAGGACTACAGGTCCCATGGTGAGTCCCTGCATCAGAATATGACAGCGGTCATGACTGGGTGGTCAAAGGTTGTCAATCACTTCAAGAACAGGGATTTCTATTATTCCTGTTGGCAAAGGACTAATAACTCCACTGTTCAGTTTGGTGAATGAGAGACTGAAACACAGACTGGCCCGAGTTGATTGGTAATTCTTTTTTTACTTATTACTTACTGACTACTTATTTGTCAATGCGAGTGCTATTTGTTAATAGACGCCTACCAGAATACAAACATCCAAAAAAAACAAAGAGCATAAAAATAAAGAATCTAAAGTACCATTGTTGCCATTCTCATCCTCAGCAGCGAAGTCTACTCCATTCTCCAGCAACACAGAACAAATAGTGGCCAGGTCCTGCTGGGCAGCCAAGTGCAGTGCTGTCTGCCTGTGTTTGGTCAGCTCATTTACTTTGGCTCCAGCAAGTAGCTGAAAGCAGAACAATGCACAATAAAAACAATATCAACTGCACCGCTCTTTCAATAACAATTAAATTTCCATGAGTAATAAATGCACAGGACCAAGAAAGTCTCAGGTTTATACCAGGTTGCGGACAATGATCTCGGATCCAGCCTGGACAGCCAGGTGGAGAGGGGTGAGTTTGGCTGCATCCTGAACCCTGGAGTTGACATTAGCTTGGACACTGATGAGGAACAGGACACTTTCGATGTCGGAATTTTGCACAGCCACGTGGAGAAAGTTACGTCCTTTGTTGTCCACCTGGACAGTAACAGAAGTTTTGAGGTCAGGAGAGCTCAGTACAGTAATCTTTTACAAGTGCTACAGTGACACAAACTGCTGCATTAACGTCAACGTTACCTGCTCAGCAGCACCTGGCTCCCTCTTGAGGATAGCCTCGGCTGCCTTGTTGTTCTTGTGCGTCATGGCACAGGCGAAGGGGGTCATTCCTTGACGGTCGCGAATGTTGAGACGAATGTCTGGATGGGAAATGAGGAGTTGTATAATGACGTTGTGCTGGTTGCTAATGGCAGCATGGATGGGAGCCCTGCCTTCTGCATCCTGACACAAATGGACAGACACACGATTAAACACTTAGAAAAAGAGCATTTTTACACCTCACTAATGTCTCATGAACTGTATGCGGTAGTGGCACCGCATACAGTTCATGAGAGATTAGTAAATGAATCATCAGCAGTATCAGACAAAAAATAGACCCACTGATGTCAAAGGACTGACCTGTGCATTAACATTAGCTCCAAACTCGAGAAGGCACTGCACCACCTCCTGCAATCCCCAGCTGCTTGCCAGGTGGAGGGGAGTTTGTCCATCACGGGCTTCTTCATCTCCTTCCCCATTAGGGCCTGGCTGCCTGGTGCTGTTTACGTCACAACCACTATACACACGAGGCAGACTGAATGTTAGGACAGCTAGCTACATCCATCTCAATAACACCGTGTTTAAAAACAGACATGTTTCTACTTTCAGACTGATTAAAGGTTTGTCTGTGCCATTATTTTAAATGGCAAACTTTGTTAAAAACTGACATTTTCTTAAACATAATAAGATTTAGGCTAGTGGTAAGAAGATTGGCCGACCTGCGGATGAGGAAGCAAGCAGAGACCTCATTATTCTCATCAACAGCTCTGTGCAGGAGGTTCTGCTGGCAGCCAGAGGGCCCTGTGCTCCAAGAAGTCGCATCACAGCCATGGCGGACCTAGGTGGAACAAACAAAACTCAATCACAGTCAAAATGCAAAAAAATATTTGTATTTCCCAACCTGAAATCTATAAAACATACATAGGCGTGAATACAATCCTGTATAAGGTTTTGTACAACTGTTTGGCTTCAAATCATCAGTGGTTTATATTATTTTTTAGAACCAATCCTTGTTTGCTTAAGATGTTTTGGATAAGGCTGACATTAACATGTGCGCTGGATGTTATATGGACATCCAAACACCAATACTGTTTCAATCAATATAGGGGTAAATGCGCACACACACAGGTTTCATTTCAGTTTCAGCTTTAATTAAGTTTTGTAACAATTATTAAATGGCAGTGTACCAATGAGGAACTAAGAGGCAACTATCATCTCTAAGTTGGCTGTCCATGCATTTGTCTCACCAGTGTGGATGCAATGTCCTCCAGGCCATTCTCCAGAGCCAGCCACAATGGAGGGTTCCCTTTGTCATCCACCACAGACATATCAGCTCCTCTTGTGCAAATGGCATCCACCACCAGTGGCAGCTGGTTACTGATGGCCAACTGTAGTGCTGTTTGTCCCTCCTGGGTCCTGATAGTAGAGAAATTATAAACTTATGGGAGATTGCTTAAATAATCTGAATAAAAGGCATAAAATGCTCAAAACAATAACTTTAAAAAAAACACTTTTACTGCACAAATGCTTTACAACGGTAATGTAACCCAAGTATTACCTGACATTGATGTCTGCTTGATGCTCCAGAAGGAAGAGGGCACTCTTGCTGTCCTGTCTTTGGATGGCCATGTGAAGCAGGGTTTGTCCATTGGACATAGTGTCATTGATGGAAGCTCCTGAGCCCAGCAGCTGAGCTGCTATAGTGTGCATGCCTGACAGGGACAGAGTGTACATGTTAAAAATCCCATACACAGATCAACATGCAGTTCTGTAACAAGGTTATGCACTCCAAAAAATCCTTTTGATAAAGCAGAATCAACTGTATTACATCTTCCCCGTGGAGGTGTAGTGCTGCGTACCTGTCCACAAGGCCAAGCCCAGCACTGTCTGGTCCATGGAGTCTTTGAGACTGAAGTCTGGAATGATCTGGAAGTTGTTGGTGGCATGAAGTGCATTGGCTGCAATAGAGCCATCAAGGGAAAGATAAGTGGATCCATTTCAGGATGTTTTAGGACATTAGTCATAGTGATGATGTGTAGTGAAGTAAAGCAGAAATTTCTTCACACATCTGCCATGTTTGCACTTTAGTTACAGCCTTTCACGTGTATAAATGCTGACCTTTTTGCTCGAGGATGACAGAGACTACATCTGGGTGGTTGTGAGCAATGGCCATGTGGAGTGGGGTCTGCGTAGCAACACCGACTGTGTCGTCAGGCAGAGCCTTCTGGGTCTGCAGGTTGGGGTTGGCCCCTTGCTGGAGCAGCTCTGCTGTCAGGTTCGCCAGGCCACAGCGACATGCTGTATGAAGCACGCTCTCACCCTGAAGTAAAGGAAAATGATTAACAATAATAATATCTTAGTAAGAGATAAGAATTTCATTTGGATCAGGGGTCTTCAACATTTTAAGCCAAGGACCCCTTAGCTGAAAGAGAGATGGGGCAGGGACCACCTACTCTATATTAAACTGGGCCAGATGGATGAAGTTGGATGGATATTTAAATATTTTACATATCATATCATGTTTTAATGTTAATATAGTAAGGTTGTCATCAATGTTGCGTAAATTTAATTTTTTTTTCATGAATATGCCAATACATCTTTGCTACCTATGCTGGATTTAAATCTATTTTTATTTATTTATTACTAAAAACATTACTTTTGCAGCTCCCCCTGCAGTAACTCTGGAGGACCCCCTGTTTCAGATCTCTGATCTAGATCTTATGTATTACATTAGAAAAAGGTCCGGAGGTACAAAATGGGAGAAAGATTGGGATGTGTTACATGGCGCATACAGAGCATGAAACTTGTGCACTGGTGACACATCTGTGTTGCATTATATAAACTAAGAGATCTTTATAAAAATATTTAAAATAGTAATTATACTTTCTCTTTTTTAACCATTATTTTACCCATTCCCCAAATTCTTGAATCCTTAAAATTTAAGGATTCATTTACGCACCCATTTGTTGACATGGTTGACCTTTGCCCCATGAGTGGCAAGGAAAAGTGCAGCTGCTTCATTGCCAGCCCGAGCTGCTCTCTGCATGAGGCAGTTTTCTAAGAGGGATAAAAACAAAGGAAGATGAAAATGTGTTTAAAAAAGGCACAGTCAGGCGTCAGTCCATTCAACAAATGACTGCAGAGTGAAGTGGTTTAAACAGCACCTTTGGTAGTGTCAGGTGCATCAGGATTGCTTCCTCTCTGGATAAGCTGGGCGGCAAAACTATTTTCGTCAAATGAGGTGCCGTTCTCTACTGGTGCATCATCCTCAAATGGGTTTACTGAGGGGTCTGAAGACAAGGTGATATACTGCAGGGCCAGCCACAGAGCTGTGCTGCCCTCGTGGTCCTTGAGTTCCAGGTCAAGCCTAACAAGATGGACAGATTACACCAGGTTTCATGCAGGATTATCTTCTGAGTTAAATGATGACCAGGGTCCCATCATCTTAAATATTTGGTTCCTTAAAATAGGGACGTGTTCATGAGAATTCTTTTAATAAATATTTCTAAATTGATAGAAAAAACAAAAAAAACCTTTTCATACTTAAAAAGGATTAGCACAATACCCATTACTCAATTAGCTAGCTATGAGGGTCTCATGAGTTCAACTAATTGAACACCAAGCGTGGGGTCTGTGTGTGACTTTCCACAAACTCACTACTTCCATTTGAAGGCAGAATGTAACTCACTGTTTGCACTGAAGTAGCTGGTTGAACACTGGCTCATTCCCTGATGCCACAGCTTCATGCAGCGGAGTTCTAAAAACAACAAAGACAAAAAGTTGAAGCACCACCATACTTACACAGTAATTGGCCACCTTTGAAAACCCTAATAATGTTCCTAAACCAAGAGCCCGGTGGCCTACCTGCCCTTGCTGTTCTGCATGTTGGGGTTGGCTCCGGTCTTGAGCAGAGCCTCTGCGATTCGTGCCATGCCGCTCATCACTTCCACAGAGTGTTTCTTGGGGCTGAAAGAACAGACCAGGTGAAGTGGGGTTTCCACCGCTCCCACTGTGGCTGCATTCACCTGAGCAGAGTGGCGAATCAAGAAGATGGAGGCAAATTCATCACCTGGAAGAAGAGGAAGAAAAATTAAAGTACTCATTTTCAGGTTCATAATTGTATTTAGATGTTATATCCGAATAGGTTTATATGGTTTAATTTTCAAAATAAACTATATTTTACACAGTGCTGCAGCTCCTCTTTTCACCCTGTGTGTTGAGCTCTCTGTTTTAGCTACAGAGTGAGACATCTCACTTCTGATCCATCTTTGTTGGGAGTCACACCTGCTCAGCAGCTAGGTAAGGACTACTAGCCAGTCAGGAGCAGAGTATGAGGGCCCTGACAGTACCTAGGTAAGGACTACTAGCCAGTCAGGAGCAGAGTATGAGGGCCCTGACAGTACCTAGGTAAGGACTACTAGCCAGTCAGAAGCAGAGTATGAGGGTCCTGACAGTACCTAGGTAAGGACTACTAGCCAGTCAGAAGCAGAGTATGAGGGCCCTGACAGTACCTAGGTAAGGACTACTAGCCAGTCAGAAGCAGAGTATGAGGGCCCTGACAGTACCTATGGACTACTAGCCAGTCAGAAGCAGAGTATGAGGGCCCTGACAGTACCTAGGTAAGGACTACTAGCCAGTCAGAAGCAGAGTATGAGGGCCCTGACAGTACCTATGGGCTACTAGCCAGTCAGAAGCAGAGTATGAGGGCGTGCCATGCAGCTAGGCGAGCATTATAACGTTCGTCACAGAAGTAAAGGCTGGACTACAACAGAGCTGTTTGGAGCAGTTTGTTAACAGTGCTTTCTGTTGGAGATGGTGAGTCCCTGTGGGGGGGGGGGGGGACTTTGGGCTTTTTCACTTTGTAAACCTATAACATGCACAAAAAATAGGTATAACAATAGAGATAAGGGGGAAAAGCCAAAAAAGCATAATATGAGCACTTTAACAGTCATGATGAAAGAATTTCTGCTTTTGTGTAATCATCTCTAAAATCTAAGTGCTCACACTGTAACCAAGTCTATACAAGAAAAAGCCTTGAGAAAGATTAAGTGTTTATTTAATAATTTCATTAAGTGGTATATGGTAGGTGGAAATATTTTAAGATGAACACATATTTACAAGAAAGATACAAGGGTGCCAAAAAGTGTAGTAATAATGAAATGACTCCCACACACCTCTTTGGATGGCCTTGTGCAGGAGGCTCCAGCCACTCTGGTCCACCATGTCCACATCGGCTTTGTTGTTAACCAGAGTGGTGGCAATACTTTCTAATTTACGAATGAGCGCCAGGTCTAGCGCCAGGTCACCGTTGTTGTCCAGTTCATTCAGCTTGGCAGGTAGCTGAAAACAAGATATAACAACATCAAAAACCAAAACATTAAACCTGTTGGTAGCATAACAGGAAACCTTTCCGCTGGTTATACTGTTTAGTGAGCAGTTAAAAAGGGGTATCTGTGGGGAGCTGACCTGCGAGTCCATCTCGATGAGATAGAGAAAGACCACATCTTCTCGCTCGACTTTGATGGCTTTGTGGAGCGGATACTCTGTTTTAGACTTGATCATCTTGTACAGTAGTTGGGCACTCATGGTGCTGAAATCTTCTTTTCTCAGATCATCCTGATAAAAACACAAGCAATGGAACACAACAACATGTCAGTGGCAAACATCTGAGACGGCCAATGATGGAAAAAGTCAACAAGTGTCACTCGTTTTCTTAAGATAGAAGCCTGAAAATAATTCTAAAGGTCCTTGAGAAGCAGTTATCAGAGCCTGAGACTGAGGTGTCAGAAGCTGGTGACAGTTAACAGCCATTTTCTACACCAAAGTCATAAAGATAACCTTGATAACAGTTGCTGAGCTGTGGCCTCACTGCATTTATTGTATTGTAAATGATGAGATGACTCATACTGGCGAGGCCTCGGGACTCATGAAAACTGTTGAGTTTGTAGATGATCACATAATCTAGAAGGATAATAGCAGATAGCAAACTAATATGGTTTGGTAACAGTTTTCAGTGCCAAAAGCTCTTTTCACAACAAGACTGGAAAAAAACAAAATCATCCATCCCACACATGTATGCCAACGCATGAACACGAACAACCGCTAAGTTCCTGAGTTGGCCATGGCATGTACTTTCTGAAGGAACTCACCCAGTGACTGGCTATAATCTCCCCACAGTAGTTCATCAGGGTGGTGGCATTTAGCTCCTCAGCTGTTTGGTAGAAGCGAATGCAGTTCCTGACATTCACAGAGGACATAACGCCTTTTTCACACCTGTCCCAGGAGAGAAACAAATGTATTTTTGGGCCGGTAAGCCACACAGGTCTATAATATGTTATGCAACAGTAATGCTGCCAACAGAAACAATTAAAGTTGTAACTGTAGCCTGTGAATTAAAAGGCAGTATATAAATGACTTGTGCCGACCTTTCTCTGAGCAGCTCCAGCTGGAAGCGGTTGGCCACCTTCATCAAGTCAATGAGAAAGGCATCGTCCTCAGTGAGTTCCAACTCATCAGTGTAAGCCCAGCGCAGCATTGCCATGGCAACCTCGGGTTTGCAATCTGGAAGTCAATCATGTCACCAAGTCAGAAATGTACAAAGAGTAATCAATTGCTAACCTACTGTGAAAGATGAAAAACAATGTACTTTCAGTCAGTCTCTGCAAACACTGGACTCAAAACAATCATTTTGGACAATTCATAAACATTAAAAAAAAAAAATATATATATATATATATATATATATATATATATATATATATATATATTTTCCTTTATTTTTTTAAACTTGGATGCCCTCCACAAAAACATTTGTTTAGAGGTATTTTCACAGTCACTGGACTTTGACTTTCTGCATGATAAACTCCAAAATAAATATTCGGTCATCATCATCCATTAACTCATAAGCATGTTGACTGACAGGGGTGAGTAGGTAACACATTTTCATTATGACTTAAGCTACTCCTTTATTATGGTGAAGCTACACCAGGGTGGCTCACCAGATAGGTCCAATTCAGAGGTGGAGGCCATGTTGGCCAGACTCCAGACATCACTGCGAGCAGCCAACACAAACTTATGGGCACTGAGATTCTCCCCTGCGACTTTCACTTTCAGATCACTGCAAAAACCAACACATTCATCTTTGAGAAACCAAGTATATACACACAATGCTAGGTCTGCAATAATGCTGAAACTAACAAACACACTCAACAGCACTTACAACATGACCAACAGTCACAGGTTTTCATGATGTTATGTGACAAGCCTGGCATCAACTACAACAATGTAGCAGCACAGGCGGGTTGTATTACACAACTCCCACCAGAGCTGACACACAACTACATAACAACATTTGCAGGACTGCTGGATTTGCAAGTCTTCAATAATTTGAACCGCAATTTTGATTTTGGCTCCTAGCGATCATAAAAACAATGCAATTGAGGAAAAAAATAATAATTTTGCCTCTCCTGAAGGCTAAACTCACTCAGCCATCATTGGAATATATATTTTTATGTCATTTATTTTAAGGGGAATAACAAAAAGCCCAACGGGAAAATATTAACAGTTCAAGGTGTTTTCACTGTTGATTTGTTTCAACTGTCTTAAGTTCAATAAATGCAACATACGGTTAAAAGTCAATGAGTGATTGTGTTTAATAATAATGATTTCAATATTGACCAAAAAACCTGTGATTATGATTTATCCCATAATCGAGCAGCCCTAGTCTCAAACAAAACTCACAGCCATCCGTTTCCACAATGCTCCTCACCTGTACTGTTCCTGCTTGTAGAGGTCGGCCACGATGTCCAGCAGCCGGCTGATGAAGGTGTCTGCAGCTGCAGGGGTAGAGGAGCCCTGGCTGGGGGCCTGAGCAGCCAGCACGGCACAGCGCCTCTCTGTGTCAGCCAGCTTCTGCTGCATCTTCACATACTCCTGCCGGAGCAGGGCCAGGTGCTTCTGCAGCTTGGCCACCTCCTCTGCCCCACATCAAGGTACAGGAGACAGACAGAGGACAAAACAAGATGCAGGGACACAAAAAGGCGATTAGAAAGACGCATTTCTGAACAAAGGTTAACACTGGACCTCTTGAAGCACCTCTTCCCTTTGGTTAAAGGGGTGGTTCCAAAATAAAAGGATTCCATTATATAGTAGCTAGTGATTTTTTTTTTCTTACAAAAATCTGTTGTTCAAAGATTATTTTTATATGGCAGGGAAGAGACATACCATAAAAGGTTGTGAACTAGAATTGCACCTACAGTGCTGAGGGTTAAGAATTGTGACTTGATCCACTATTACTTTTCGTAATACTGGCCTATTTCTTGTGACACTTTCCCATGTCACCTTTGTTGCACAGAAAAGGAAGATTTTCAGCATTCCCTGCATAAAGGCCATTGACTGTATAAAAATAGATTAAAATCCCAAATCTTAAAAATGAACTATGGCAGAACGTAAGGGGCCTATTTTTGTTCGGACAAACCTTTCTCTCTTCATCTCATATGAAATGCACTTTCTACAGATGTTCGTGTTACAACACAATTTTATGTCTCAGCATTGAGTTCACTGAGGCCCATTTCCTTCCTTTAAACCAGTAAAGATTTAGTGAGAAAAGAATGCTGAGAGGGCAAGTTACTTCGTCCTTCCTTGTAAACCGTTACTGGCACAGTTACTGGTCATGGGGAGCAGAGGGGGGGAGAAACCACCTGATCAGCTCAACACAGGAAGGGTGGTTTGGAGGAGTAACAACTTAGGGCCAACTGACCAGCCACTGGGCAAATTCCTATACTATACTCAAATACATCTTCCTATTGCAGGATTTATGCATTTGCTAGGCAATTTAGTACCTGCAGTTTTCCTCCTAATACAAGTGTATATGCAACAAATTATTATGCACCCTAAACAAACCATGTGTTTGAAATGTACTCCATTTTGTCAGGACTTGAGAACATGATCTTGTCTCTTCCAGACTTTGTAAGGCAATAAGCTGTTGTAAATACAAAACACAATGGGAATACCATACAACTACGCCACTCACAACAGAATACAGGCACTGCAGGGGGAATTAGAGAAAGAAAAGGAAAACATGGTGCATTTAAATGAAGGCTCAGACAATCATTAAACATGATCGTCATGATTATCTTTTTGATTAAACCAAAAAGATGCTTTATGTTCAGAAGCAATGGAGCTGCTCCATACACAACAGTAACCCCACAGATTGGAGTGTCTGCTCTCTGGATTGAAGTTGGTAAGTAGATTTCCTTTAAGGAGAGCACACAGCAGGCATTCCCTTATGCCCAAGCCAAATATAGGCGGTGCCCTTAGCCATGCCCAGGTGGTGCAGATAACACCTTACAGGGAATGACAGCTACCATGTTCTGTGAAGCCTCCTGTCCCATATCAACACATATCAAATTATGTTACCAAAAAGAAAAGAAAAAACATATCTCCAATAAATATAACAGCGACCGTTAACTGTTAACCAAATTAACGGTATAGCTAGATAATGATGTTTGATGCGATCCATGACGTTGATACTTAACGTTAGCTAAACCGTAATACCAGCATTGCCTGCTAATTCTGTAAGTTAACATTAGGGTTTTTTTGTACGTAGCAAACCAGCAATCTGCCTGAACAAGAATTCTTCCCCACAGTCCAGCCCTCCAACATGTCTTGTCCGGTTCGGCTAACTAACGCTAGCTATAGGTTACATTTCAGCTAGCAGCATCAACGAGAGCTAACGGCAGAGCTGCTTCACTGCTGACAATGCACGGCTTTTAAACCAAGACACTAGCTGGTTGATTCAGGCTCACAGTTCAACAAGCATACGATAACAGGGAGTGTACCAAATAGTAAAGTAAAAAAATAATTAAATAAATAACATTCTCATACCTTCCGCCATGTTGCTCAGCGTTAGCTCCGTGGCCTGATGGTCTCTATCGCGATATGACGAAGAGTGTAGCTAGTAGGCAGTGGTGCTGCGTTCAAGTGGCGCTCAAAACACGTTAATTGATACATTATCACATGATGCTTTGTGTTTTTTTTACACGGAAGAGTATTTGAGTTGTTAATTTTATACACCTGGTTTAATTGACATTATGATTATTATTTTCTATAAAAGGCTACAAGTTGGTATTTTCTCTATCACTTACAAAACAAGACTCTTAAGTGCCAACCATAGACTGTAACCGTCTAAGGGGCCAACTCATTCAGTCGCTCAGAATTTTATTGTGAGCGTGAGAATATGGAGGATGGTCTCCACTGACGAGAGCTGAAGGTTAAGGGGTCTCTGACCCAAAGCAGTACAGTATGGGTGCATAGACTGTACAAAAACAGTATGTCCGTTGAAATTGGTCAATGGTTGTCAAACGTATGTTGCCTTCAGGTGCTCCTGCTAAACTACTACCTCCAAGATGAAGTTTACTAATGTAGCTAGTGAAGCTCGAGAGAGGTAACAGGTGATCAAGTTAATAGTCTTCATAGTCTAAATGCAAATTTTAAGGATAAAGTAAATAGACAAACAATGCTGTACTATTTTCTAGACAATACATTTATGTATGAAAACTATTTAATCTGCTAATCACATTTTCACTGAGATTCTATCTCCAAAATCAGTGAAGATACACGTAGTTTATCAAATTATTGTATGGTGGAAATAAGTTATGTTAAGTTGTGTTTTACCTATATCATGGTTGGATCTCACTTTCCTACTGGAACATTAAATATAAGTTACTTGAGCAGATAGTGAATAAAAAGCAAGATGACATGGGAGTCAGTTTGTGACACAATTCAAATGCTATCAGCTGGACACTGGATTCATTTAGGGACTGAAAAAAACGTATGTATAAGTACTGAGCATGTGTGTGTGTAATAACAGAGTGTAAATAATCATTTCCCCTTGCGGGATTAATAAAGTATACACTATTATTAAAACAGTGGATTAGCAGCAAAGCAGACAACATCCTCATTGGTTCCCAAATGGGGGCAAAGTGAAGTAGGGAGTATATGGGGGGGGAAATAATTCATACACTGCCCTAAAACAACAATAAACTCTAAAGAATATTGTACTATAATCAAAATGTATGATTTGAAGAGTGATCTTGCTGAAAAAAACATGGCGGTAAAGTTTAAACTGTGGGAAATAAACCAGGTGCCTTGTGCAATGAAACCACGTAGCGTACATGAAAGGCTTCTGTTGTCTATCGTGAGCAATATGTAATTAAGGTTGTATCCAAAACACACCTGAATTAAATACGCATGTAAATATTGAAAAAAAAAGTCTTATTTTAGAAGAACTACAGGTGACAGGTTTCATAACATGAAAAATATACATCAGTATTTTTGTCTTTGTACATTAGGCAAAACTGCCATAGTTCAGTGAGCAGAAGAATTGTGAGATTGTGGATCAAGGGGAAAACGACAAAACAAAATGGGCAGCCATACAGTATACACAAACACTCAAACATTCGCAAACAAAATCCCAGAAACATTCAGCAAAAAACAAAAAGAATTCAATAAAGCATGCATAGCAATTCTTACTAAAGACAACAAAGACAAGGAAAAGAGAGGCTGCTAAAATAACAGATTATCGGAGAAGAGGACCTCAAATTGTATCAGGATATGAAAAATTAACATGTGTACACTTCATTCAAGGGGCATTATTGCTATACCAAATTGTTGTAATACTCTAATTATACAGATTCCCTGTGTACTGGCTATTAAATACATAGGTGGTACACAATTTCTCTATCTTTGTTCCACATTTTTTAACACTTGTTCAATGCAGGGTGAAGTGGCCAAGCATTTTATTAGGAGGCACTTTCGAAAAAAGATTAACAAAATTGAGCATGCACACATATGAAGGGGTATGTTGTCTTTCTTCAGTGGACTGAGCAGGTTGGTTAAGACTTAGAACGGATTAAAAAAAAAATCATACAGGTACACATCTGAAGTTGAGTTCTGAGAGTGTTAAAGAACAGCTGTGTATTCTAATATGGCAGTATTCCCTCCATCAGTCACGTCATTCATCAGCTTGAACCAATCAAGCTCTTCCCAAGTGACTTTCCTCCAACAGCATCCCAATTCTCTTTATATTAAGACCTGTTCAAACAATCTAAAGAGAATGAATGCATGCTGGAGTTGAGAGAGGAAATATGGACAGATTATTTCAACCAGCACTATTCATTTGGTCTAAGTGTATTGATGGATGGAAGGGAAGCTTATATATTATCCGGTTTAGTCTGTGCTATATACATGTCTTTACAATATCTTCCTGAATATTGAAGCAGTTCATAGACTTGAAAAATGTTTTATCATCTTCTGGGTGCTGTTGTTTTGAGTTGGCACTTGCTTGGCGTTTTTTTTTTTTTCCTGTCAGCCTTGGTAGTCACTTTTCTGTTCTATTGCAGCCTACAGTAGCCAGTCTGTTTGCGCCAAAACAAGAGGAGGACTAGCCTGGCGACAGGGTGGAAGAGTGCAGGAAACAGTGCCATGTTGATTTTCAATTGGAGACCTGTGGGAAAGAACACAAAAAATAACCAAAACAAAATTGTTATGAAGCACCTAGACCAATCATAACATGAACAAACCGGCACAGATATTAAATGATCAAAAAAAGTGGCAAAAGATCTGTAGCATGTTGACCAGCTGGATGTGTGCGCAAGTCAACGTCAAGCTGTAAAGTCCATACTCCTTGTTACTTTTAATCTAGTCAGTCTGACATGTGCCGAGTTGCACCATGGGGCCACAAGACACGGTGTAAGACGACTACTTTGACAGATACAAGACTGGCCAGTTATACAGTCACAAAATTAATTTCTAATGCCACAATCAAGTAAATATCACCTAACTTACTTGACATAACATAAAACAAACAGAAACATCAAGGATCGGTTTGTATGTGGTCGTAGTGTTAAAATTGACCCCCATTCCATTAACAGCCATAGAAGATCAACAGTACAGTGGGTAAACCCAATACAGCAACACCCATCCACCTTTCACAATTATCTTAAAAACAAGTGTTAACTGAACTTAATGGTAAGTGTAATGTTAGTTTATAGTGCAAGAGAGGCAGAAGGGGGAAATTTAAGTTTAAAACACTGGTAAATAAATCTCTACGAGCAACAATTCAATGACGTTGGAACAATTACATTGTGTTTATTAGGCACACCTAAGGCTCGGTACATTTAAAAAATGTTCGATACCTTGACTTCGCTAGCTGTTCCTGAATGATCCTTTTTTTTCGATTCCAAATTTGATAAAATCCACTTTAACAAAAATGAATTACATCACTGTACAAATTGTTTTTTTCCAGCTTCTTTACAAACATACTGTAATCGAGCCTTCCCTAATACAACCCACAGACACGTGAGCCCTGTCTGTGTATAACAAGTGGTTTTCCTGCATGTATCTACAACGTGTAACATTAGCAGCCAATCACAAGTGTTATCAGATCTTGGTAAGAGCATGCTGCACGCTTATTGGCTAAAAGTATCAAAATTTGGTATCCAGCCCTAGGCACACCTAGCTAAATCCAGTGCAGTACACAGCAGTCCTTATCAATGCTACCTTTATGGGATTGATAAATATTAAATAAAATGGTAAGGTGTTTTTTGTGTTAGACAGCTGTTGATTCAACTCTTATCGTTCTTTTGGAGCCTGTGTGTTTTGGTGCTGTCTAACTGTATTGTGTTATACAGAAAGTTGTTTCTGTTTTTTGTCCATCCAATTTATATATATCAAGGTAGGCTAAACAACAGAGTCATCACTCTTTCTGATGCAATACAATTCCACAGCCCTACACCACAAACATCCCCCTCCAAAATCGCCATAACGTTAACTCAACAGGACTGTTGAATTAGATTTAGCTAGGTGTACCAAATAAACATGGCAACAGAACTACAAGACATTTTTATTTAAATGTGTCACTCCCCGATGTGAGTCGAGTGCAGATTTGAGTTGCGCATGCTCAGATTTAAACGGCATAACTGTCATACTGAAATTTGCGAAATCCAGGAAATAATAAAAACCTTTCTCATTACAAATAATAATAGAAGACGGAAATCATTTCAGAAACGTTTTAGCTATCTATGATTGATTGATTGCTTGCTAGCGTTAGCTCCAAACACTATTCAACTGACAGCCTTTGTTGTGTTTGATGCTAACTTGTAGCCAGCAGTAGGTCCATTTTTACTGGGTTGGAATTACAGAAGTCTCTCGTTAGCATCTTGTATGCTACTTGTCGCAAAGTGCCGCATGCACAACTCAAATCTGCACTTGACTCACATTGGGGAGTGATAAAATGTACCTGATGCAACAGGTAACCATCTTTGAACAGCTGAAGTTAGTTGTGATTGGTGAACCAAAGGGTTAAAGTCAAGAATACTTGCCCTGAAAATATGAAGCTAGATCCTTGCTAAATATCACTCAAACGCAGTCTCTTGGCTTTTTCGTACACAACGGGCAACTTTCCTTTTGAATGCGCCGTGTCTGTCCTCCCTCCACTCTTTCTGCAGATGAAAAAAGGCAAAGACAATTGAGTTCATTCATTTTCATATAAAGCACATTTGTTTGATGCAGAAACCATTTCTAATCAACATTTTTTAACAAAGAAACTTACTGCAGCATCCACATTGGCTGGTGAGTCACCATTTGGGTCTGCCAGCATAGATATGACACTAATCATGATGGTTTCCACTGTGTGGATAGGCAGCCAGCGCTCTTCAGGTTTCTCATAGCCGTACTTGTCCTCCCCAGGCTCGTGCAAAATAGAAATACATACATCTCCATTCTTGTCAACTGGAAGGAAAAACACAACATGTACAATATAATTTATTAAGCAGAAAATGCCTTGTTATAATGATGTTTATGTGTTCAATAAGCATTTATTTATTTGACATTTATCCAATCAGCTAACAAACAGACAGTGCCAATGAAAAATATCTGCCTTCGCTTTGAGTCAATCTTCAGCAGAGGTACCTTTGGTAGCAGTTAAAGCCGTGAGTCTACAGTATGTGGATAGATCTATCAGCCCACCTCAACAGTCCAATTCCTTCCCATTCTTCCTTGCAAAGCTAATCAAGTTCTGTTCAAAAAATCTGCAACAGGGAGTGAACAGCTATTCTGAAGTCCTACCACTAAGGCGCCGGAAGGGCATCTAAATTTTTACATGGCTACTCCAGGCCATTATTCTCGTCCTTTTCTGCATAATGTAATTTATTTGAATTGTCTTAACTTTATAAAGCTTAAAAAGTAAGAATAAGAAAACATTAGCATCGCGGTATAACACAAAACTAAAATTTTATTTTAAATTCAACATGTGCAAAAATGCAAAGGGTGCACTCTCTTTTTCATAGAGCTGTTGATGCTGATGCTAGATCAATAATGGTCAAATGCATTTAGTAAACACTATAACAAAACCTGTAACATTACTTTTTAATGAAGAATTGTGACTAGAATATAATTTATATCAAACCTTACGCTACTCATTTCAGTAATAATATCTAATAAGTATAATAAGTAGTAACAACTGTTTGAAGTGACTCTGGTAGACTCTTACTGACGTTGCTGCAGAAAAGGATTCCCCCGACTGTTACTTAAATTTGAAAAAAAGCTGAAGATTATGAACTACTGCAATGACATTGAACTCTCATTTAATTCATCGTGTGGGAATATTTCTTGTTATTAACATATCACAAAAGGCAAAATCCTCAAGATTTCTTAAAAGGAACACAATATATATCTTTGAGAGAGATTTAACCTCCACTTCCTCAAACAGGTCTTTCTACATTCACAGTGAGCTACACATGTACCTACCATTAGGGTGCCAAATATCTGTGATAAATTTCATTTTAGGTGGCCTGAGAGGGTAGTCTTTGGGAAATGTCAGATGAGCTTTAAACACACCACCTTCACTGTGAACAAAAAAAGAAGACCAAAGACAAAAATTAATATAATAATAGGTGAATTTTGTGCAAGTTTCAAAACATCCAAAGCAATAGAGGCATTAAGAACATAAGAATACATCTCTCCTCCTACTATATACTGTGTATAGGACCCTTTCACAGAAAGATTCCACAATAGCGCCGCAATGAGGGCCATTCCGCCGGCTCTGTTTATTCACACAGAATCAAGCAAAGGCAGCGCAACGCTGCCCCGGTGTGTGAATTCACATAGCATGCCGGCATTCCAGGAGCAAAAGAGGTGAGACGTGTTCTATGCGTGTAACACAACAGCGTCGCCATCTAGTATCTGTGAGCCCATCCGCACCATTATTCAACCACATGAACCAGACCGGAACCACTAACCGCAAACTTTATGCATTACAGCAGCAGCATTTTCAGAAGAGAGAAGGACATACACAGTCTTGGCACTGCAGCACCCACACATCTGTGTTTAAGGGAGAGAGTGAGTGGAACAGAAAGTAGACTATTGTACGCAATTTTTCCTTAAAATTTTTTTTCTTTAAGTTATTAGTGACTTTGGCTAATCAGAACGCTGCTTTTTCCCCATCCTGAACAAGCTGTGTAAAAGAGGCTAGTGATAGACTTACTACAGTGTGTCTGGAGGCCCGATGATGAGGACCTCCCATCTGTAGAGATCGTTGTCCTCAATAAGGCCTGCTGAGAATCCTTCCACTGGGTTTTTGTTCAGCTCTAGATATAAAAACAAATGCCAAAAACCAAAGTCAAAGTCAGTAGCCATTGGCTCATATCATAGAGCCTACAGTACGTTTAATAGACTGATGTGATGGGCTTCTCTGAAGACTACTGAGACGACAAGATAAGTATTGTCTTAGGTTGGCTTAGGTTGCTTGGGGGGTGAATATTAGCAGCAGCATGTTGATGAAACCGCACACCACCCTAGTAGTCCAAAGCCAACTCATACTCACACATTCACTGGATAACCTCCAGATATATATTGCACTTTGCAACATTTAACTTAACAGCAAGATTTCAACTTGCATTATGGGTTAAATAATCATTACATACTAAATGTAAACAGAATAAACAGAAATAATGTGAAAGGTCTGGTTGTGGTGGTTTCAGGCAAAATGCTGAGTGTGAAAGTGTGACAGTCACTCTGATGTGATAGTTGAAACCCTGTGGGTTTTGCACTGCCTTAGAGGTTCTGATTTTGGTCCCATTTGAACATTGTTGGTTATCATGATATCTCAAACACTTCTATAAAATGTGGCTGAATGTTACACAAGAAGTCTAGGATGAACTGATTCATTTTTTGTAGATAATGCTGGTATGTGGCCATTTAAAAGAACCTTATATTTTACTGATAACTTCTGAACTGGTAGGCATAAAAGAAAAATTATCTCCTTCCTAGATTCAACAAATCTAGATTACAACGGAATTTAACAAACACACATGCAATATATTCCCCCTCCACATCCCTCTCCACACACTTTAAGAAACTTTTGACACTACATTTCATCAAATTTGGTATGCAACATTTTTAGACACCAAAAAAGTCATTCATTTTGTGTAACATTCTTGCAAATTCCCCATAAGTATTACAAATTTGTAATCAAAAGTAAATCACATGCACATATTAACTCAAAATGATCCACCCAACAGTTGGCACTGCAGCTGCAATTTATATGGCCATAGCTCAGTGGTCATGAGTCTGATTTTATTTGAAATGCACAATAATACATTAAGTGGATTAGGGAATTAATTCTCCAAGAATCGGTATCTCATGGTAGTTTTTGGTGCAGACCTAGATTGAGAAGAAGACGTTTAACTGTTTGTTGGCAATCATTGGCAGAGGTTTGCACTAAGAGTGCTTTCTAGATATGTATAATTTCTGTTATTTGGCACACTAACTTTACAGTCAATCAATCCAAATTGATTTATATAGCACTTAACAGCAACCAGCAGGTATCCAAAGTGCTTAACAGAATGAGTAAAATCCCATCATACAATAGAACGAGTGAACATAAAAACAGTAAAATCAGAAAAGGTCACAAAGAAACAAACAAATGAAATTGTCACACGACTGCTACGTATTAAAAGCCAGACTAAACAGATATGTTTTGAGTTAGGACCTAAAAAGAGCAACATCTGTAAAAGTGCGAATATCAGGGGGTAACCTGTTCCAGAGTCTCGGGGCAGCAACTGCAAAAGCCTGATCCCCTCAACCGTTTATACCTGGACCTTGGGACTTCTAAAACCAACTGATTTAAAGACCGCAATGACCGGTTGTGCTCCCGCAAAGTTAAAATTTCAGACAAATACTCTGGGGCGATTTAAAGCCTTAAAAACAAACAATAAAATCTTAAAATCTATTCTAAAACGCACCGGGAGCCAATGCATGGTGTACAGAAAGGGAGTGATGTGTGCATGTCTAGATGTATTTGTCAAAGAGTGAGCAGCAGCATTTTGCACAAGTTGAAGGCGTGAGATAGAGGTCTGACTCAGACCAACATACGGAGCGTTACAGTAATCCAACCTTGAACTAATAAAAGCATGAATGGCCTTTGCTAGGTCGTGCCTGCTCAGAAAAGGCTTATCTTTAGCCAGCAGACGAAGCAGGAAAAAGCTCATTTTAACAACATTACTGATCTGTTTATCAAATTCCATGCTGCAATCAAAAGTAACCCCTAGGTTTTTGACAGCTGATCTAGTGTATGATGCCAGAGCCCCAAACTCAAAGCTGGACCATTCTGCATGCCTGGAGTACTGAAAATAATACACTCCGTTTTACCTTCATTAAAGTTAAGAAAGTTGTCTGAAAGCCACAACTTAGTATCACTGATACAACTAAGCAGGGAGTTTAGTGTGACACTGTCATATGCTTTCATAGGCAAATAGATTTGCAAATCTGCATAGCAATGAAAAGATAGGTTGTACTTTCCTATAATCGCCCCTAAAGGCAGCATATATAAAGAAAACAGAATAGGACCAAGAATGGATCCCTGTGGTATCCCACAAGAGAGAGCAACTGACGAGGAGAGGTCACCAATCATAACAGAAAAGCTCCTATTTGATAGATAGGAGCTGAACCATTTGAGCCTCTGATGCCTACACAATTCTCAAGGTGTGAGAGGAGGACTGCATGGTCCACTGAGTCAAACGCCGCTGTGACGTCCCAAAAGGACTAAAACAGCAGGACTCCCGGCATCTACGGACAAGGCAATATCATTATGTACCCTCAACAGTGCAGACTCAGTGCTGTGACGTGATCTAAAACCAGATTGAAATTTTTCTAAAACAAAGTTTAGTTGTAAAAAAAGACTTGTAACTGTATAAAAACATTTTTTCTGAAACCTTTGAAAGAAAAGGAAAATGAGAGACTGGTCTAAAATTAGACAGCACTGTAGGGTCAAGATTAGGCTTCTTCAGTAGGGGCCTGACCACAGCATGTTTAAAGGCAGCTGGGACCAGAGATGGCAAAAGTACTCACTTTCCGTACTTAAGTAGAAGTACGGATACTTGTGTTAAAAAATACTCTGGTAAAAGTGGAAGTACTGATTAAACTTCTTTACTCAAGTAAAAGTAACAAAGTACACGCTTGGAAATTTACTTAAAGTATAAAAGTAAAAGTAGCCATGGGAATGACAACCATTTTTTATGCAAAGCTACCTGGAGCACACCAATGTTACTAGAGAGACACTGAGGAACTTCAGTGGACATGGAGAACACGTCTTTATGTGGCAATGGCTACATTTTAAATGGATGTCTGCCAATAGGCCTAAAACATCACATATTATTATGACAGAAACTGGGACTCCATGGTTAATAAGAATCTCATTAGCCAGATATGAATTTAGTTGTGATTCTGTGAGAATTCACAGATCCAGTTTCTATTTTCAATCTTCCCCTTAACATTTAAATGCATCTACATGTTTGTGCGTGTGCTCAAATATTGCTACTGGAAAGAAAATAAAGGATTAAAATATGAAATACTAAACAGACATTAATTAAGAAGTTCCCCAGCACATTGGCCAGGAGTCCTTCTTGATGCCTACTGTCTCAAACATCTCTTCTCAGATAAGGCAGAGGATGATGGGAATGTCTTGCTGCTTATCTGCCAGATCTGTTTCTTCATTTTCAATCATGTCGCCCTCCATACTACTATGTGCTAACGTTAGCGCCATCCATATAACTATGTGCTAACGTTAGCGCCATCAAGCCGCAATGATTTGCTGTGAATTAATGCAGAATGCTGAATCTGTTGAGTTGCGTCAAATGCAACGTACAGTAGATATCTATTTAGATGGTATTAATGACGTAAACAATAATAACGATGACTCCAGTGAAATGATGTGAAAGTTGAGGACTAGATTAGGACTGCATTAAAGCTGATTCTGGTTTCCAACTTCGCCCCAGGTGTGTCTGTTAAAACAGCTAGAGAGAAGTTGTCTCCGTCTAAGTTTTCATACACTTGTCAATTGAATTACAGTATCTGAAATTGATGAACAGGTGAAGAACACACCAAAACCACTAGCTAGCTTACTTTAAATGTGCAAGAACCATAGACCAATAACAGGCTTAAGTGAACTGACAACATGAGTTATATGACTTACAGTTCTCAAAGACGCACACACACAATCTCAGCTAATTATCCTCCGGACAGCTAGTCTCTTTTTCTTTTCTCTCACTTTTTTCTCCGTGTGGCGCGCGCGCACCCGCTCGCGGTGTGAGGCGCGTGTCCGCGCTACTCCGCTATGAAAACCTCTTGTACAAAACTAAAGTAACGAGCCAATTTTGTAAAATGTAAGGAGTAGAAAGTACCGATATTTGTGTTAAAATGTAAGGAGTAGAAGTAAAAAGTCGCCACAAAAATAAATAGTAAAGTAAAGTAAAAAATATCTGAAAAATCTACTTGAGTACAGTAACGAAGTATTTGTACTTCGTTACTTCCCATCTCTGGCTGGGACACAACCTAAAGTAAGACAGGAATTAAAAACATACATACAGTCACGTTTTAAATTAGCTGCCTCTGTGTTACAAGTGAAGTCTGACACATTGAGGTTATTAATTGATTACTTAAACGTATGCCATTAACGTTACCTCATTTCAATCAAATCTCACTCAAAAAACATCAATTACAAATCACTATAAAGAGAATAACTGGAAAACTACAAAGGAGCACATTATGTCCCTCAAAGGTTTCTTGTGGAAAATACAATCTTAACCGAAACCTGAAATGTAACTAGCTAACATTGGTGCTCACGTTACAAACTCAAACGTCTCAGTTCCCTGCTTTCAGAGTGATGCTAAAATTAGAGTTGCTAAATTTAATTCGGAGCTGACTCTGCTAAAATAGCGAATACCGTTTAGTTTGTTAGCTTCAGTGTTGAGGAACAACGGTGACAGCCGCTAGCTAGCTAACTGTAGCATAGAGATGTAGCCAGCTGGCTAAATATGTTAATTATTCAATGTGGTTAGCAAGAAAATCTGGGTCAACTAGCTAGTGAAACGTTACTTAAATATGTGCATAAATAACATACACCACGTTGGTCACATAACTAGCAAACGCCATGTCTAATAAATGGAAAACGCCACTTGTTATGCCGACTAAAATATATGTAAACACACACATCGACTCAGTCGAACCAGCTGAAGGCTAACGTTAGGCTAACTGCTTTTAGCAGCCCAGTATAGAAAGTCGTTGGGACTTCTGACAGCAGCTTTCAACTGAAATTAGAAAGGAGCGTCGAAAAACATCTAAACGAGCTGGTCTCCCAAAACACTGAAGGCGTTTGATTGTCAAGGCGTTTAATTCTCGAGAGAAACGTTGCTCGACATTAACGGCTATAACCTTAACGCAGGGACAGTAACGTTTAGTGTGAAATAACTGTGTTTGAAACACAGCCATCGTTAGCTAGCGGTAGGCAGCCAGCACCAGTTAACACTGATTTTAATTACCTGCAAGCTGTCTCCTGAGTAACAGCACTGACTGAGGCTCTGTCATAGTTTAGCAAATGCAATGCAGCTATGTTCAATTGTAATATTTTTAGCTAACAGCCTTAATTTCTCGTTCACCAAACTGTACTCCGTCCCCTCTATTTTCCGTTTAGCATTCTCGTCATTCTTCTTCGCCGCCTTCTCCTGCTACGGCCGGCTGCTGGTTCTTCTTCTTCGTCGTTATTATTTTACAGCAGCCGGCATCCTGATTGATGTATTACTGCCATCTTCTGGATATTTCTTCGAATTCAATCATCTCTTAGATTTGTTGCAACAATCATGTCCCTCACCAATAAAACAATAAACTAAAATAAAATAAAGACCGTCTAACTTATGAAGTCAATATGTTTTTCCTGTAAATGATTATTGCCATTGTTAACCTCGGTGGCCATTTCCCTTGTTTTAGTCACATTGACCTCCATGAAATTGTCAAAACACCCTTTAATGTTGTTCCTACCTTTCTCTTAAAACCACCCAATGATGAGTTGTCAGGCTTAAGGAGCCCCACCAAGGCTGTATCATATGCATACTTAGAAAAGATGTGAGTGGAGACTGATGCTCGACATTTATGCAGTAGAGAGACAAACAGCCTTTCAGGGGCCCTGTATTTCTAGACATAGGGGAGGAAATAGCTTTGTTAAATTTAACTTGTTGGGTATTACTCAAGAGAAAAGCATTGATCCATAGAATGAGCCTTGGACTAACCCTGAGATCAGCATGCCCACCAGCAGATGGTTGGAAAGTGTCAACTAACACAATCACAAGACAATGAGGTTGTTCAATGTGTTCATATACTGCTGGTCGCTGTCAGCAGGGTGTCCTCACCCTCCTGCGCTGGCTGGTATGCTGATGTGGATCCAAGCATGGTGAGAGAGCCTATAGGCTGCTTAAGCAGTTCAAATCATTGGCAAAGACAGAAATAGGGTTAGCTTCATTCATGGTGTGCATTTTAATTTTACAACCGTTAATAATTTAGTTAGGCTTTAGTAAAAAGTAATGTTATGACAATATAACAGTTATAGTCACACTCCAATTGAGATTTTTATGATTAAATAATAGTGTTATTTCCCTCCTGGGCTGGTTGGCGGTGGTTGCTATGGAACGCAGACCAGGTAACGTTAGCCTAGCCTCCTGTTACTCTAGCAGCTATTATAGCACTGGCTATTTATTTTGCTTAGGCTAATGCATAGGGCTAATTTCAAAGAATGGCACATAATAACACTAGCTAACTAACTAAGCAACCGACCGAGGCAGCAGTAAACACCAATCGAGGCAGTGCTAGTAGAACAGCAACTCCGTTTTCTGGAGGTAAAATGATTGTTTTTGTCAATAGAGTCTGGTGGCTTTGACGAGAGGAACGTTAGATAACGGCTTCAGTTCCCGCCGTAAAGGGATGTCAGGCGGCAAGGTAAAGCAGTGAACATATTGTGAATAAAGCATACACTTGAAGGGATCCCTTGCTGATTTTTAGGACAGTGTGTGCAGATGAACAGCGCCCCTCTGTGGCACCCGCTATCAGTTCATCTAGTTTCTGTTCTCAGACGTGATACGCATGTGCAAAGCAGTTGGACGTCTTAATTTCAGCCACCCGGTTTATAAAAAGTGTCATGGCATTTCTTGGGGTAAATAATGTAGTCTCTTTGTGTGTTAAAATGAAAAAACTGAATGAGATCCACGTGTCTTGCCAGATTAGATAAAGATCCATCACACATTGGACCTCTTTGAGATAACAGTGGATCCTTTTGCAATAGGCCCAGAACATGAAAAGAATTAAGAAGTTTTGACAATTGACTATGTTGTGACTGGTCATAGCCTACATGCAGAGTCATGTCTATTGGTTGCGGTAAAATTTACCGCAACCAATAGGCATGATATCATATATATATATATATATATATATATATATAAAAACTCACCGGCCACTTTATTAGGTACACCTGTCCAACTGCTCGTTAACACTTAATTTCTAAGCAGCCAATCACATGGCGGCAACTCAGTGCATTTAGGCATGTAGACATGGTCAAGACAATCTCCTGCAGTTCAAACCGAGCATCAGTATGGGGAAGAAAGGTGATTTGAGTGACTTTGAACGTGACATGATTGTTGGTGCCAGAAGGGCTGGTCTGAGTATTTCAGAAACTGCTAATCTACTGGGATTTTCACGCACAACCATCTCTAGGGTTTACAGAGAATGGTCCGAAAAAGAAAAAACATCCAGTGAGCGGCAGTTCTGTGGGCGGAAATGCCTTGTTGATGCCAGAGGTCAGAGGAGAATGGCCAGACTGGTTCGAGCTGATAGAAGGGCAACAGTGACTCAAATTACCACCCGTTACAACCAAGGTGGGCAGAAGAGCATCTCTGAACGCACAGTACGTCAAACTTTGAGGCAGATGGGCTACAGCAGCAGAAGACCACACCGGTGCCACTCCTTTCAGCTAAGAACAGGAAACTGAGGCTACAATTTGCACAAGCTCATCGAAATTGGACAATAGAAGATTGGAAAAACGTTGCCTGGTCTGATGAGTCTCGATTTCTGCTGCGACGCTCGGATGGTAGGGTCAGAATTTGGCGCCTACAACATGAAAGCATGGATCCATCCTGCCTTGTATCAACGGTTCAGGCTGGTGGTGGTGGTGTCATGGTGTGGGGAATATTTTCTTGGCACTCTTTGGGCCCCTTGGTACCAATTGACCATCGTTGCAACGCCACAGCCTACCTGAGTATTGTTGCTGACCATGTCCATCCCTTTATGACCACAATGTACCCAACTTCTGATGGCTACTTTCAGCAGGATAATGCGCCATGTCATAAAGCTGGAATCATCTCAGACTGGTTTCTTGAACATGACAATGAGTTCGCTGTACTCAAATGGCCTCCACAGTCACCAGATCTCAATCCAATAGAGCATCTTTGGGATGTGGTGGAACGGGAGATTCGCATCATGGATGTGCAGCCGACAAATCTGCGGCAACTGTGTGATGCCATCATGTCAATATGGACCAAACTCCCTGAGGAATGCTTCCAGCACCTTGTTGAATCTATGCCACGAAGAATTGAGGCAGTTCTGAAGGCAAAAGGGGGTCCAACCCGTTACTAGCATGGGGTACCTAATAAAGTGGCCGGTGAGTGTGTATATATATATATATATATATATATATATATATATATGCAACCAGCTGTTCTATATATATATATATATATATATATATATATATATATATATATATATATATCATATGATTATTTATTTACCGGGTAAATGATCATATGAGATTATATATTATATTAGATTTGTGTGGGGAATTAGTCTTGGACGAAGGATAGGCCCACATAATGTGTTCGCTGTGATGCACTTATACATAATTTCTTATACATAATAAATCCACTAAATCCCTTATCTCACTGGATGAGACTCACTCTGAAGGTCTTAAATCAGGCACAATCACACAACTCTCTTTTTGTAAATGATCACCAATGTAATGTATGTAAACACTAGATGGCCACAACAGTCGGCCTAACAGCCCTCAACAAAAAAAGTTTGGTTGTACTTCCCCATACCAGTACTACATTCCTTAAATACTGCTACTAATAATACCAATACTGGGAGGAGCACAATACTAACAACAGAAATAAAATTTAGAAAAGCAGAAAATCAATAAATCAACATACATGCATAGTGTCATTTAATACAATTGTTTGGGTAATTTAATTTGTTTTGCTCACATTTTCATCTCTTACAGTTGATAACGGCCATGTTCTCATGTAACACTATGGTTATGTCTTCATCTGAAGGTGAGATATGACCTCACACTTGTGTTAATAAGGAGGAAGTCCACATGCAGCTGGGTTGAAGGTGGATGTGTCTGTGGCTGAATATCTCTGGTGTTTGCCATGAAGTCTCTTATGTTGGATGTAGTAAAACGAGAAAGCAACTGAAATAGCTGACATAGTTGCAGCAGTGGTGTAAGCAGTGGTCCAGGCCCCAATGCACGCTATTATGATGGAACTAGTGCATGCTAGTTATGAAACACACACACACACACACACACATACACACATACACAGGCTAAACAGAGACGTTAATGTGAGTAAAGTAGTAGATTTTAGGTTTTATGGCCACAAGTTGTGTTTTCCTCTATGTTCAGAGGGCCACCTTGAGACATTCACATTATGTGTCTTAGTAATTCTCTAGATAAAAAACATCAATTTTGGGGGTCAGTTCTTGAGAAAACAAAGGCATTTATTTCCCAATGTGCTGTTACAGATTTGAAGCTTCACTATCTGACAGGTAACCAGCTGTTCTGAGGATCACTTTGGCAAGATGAAAATGGTGAAAGACATTTTGGCAATAGTTATGTTCACTATAACTCATCTGGCTCAAAAATGAATCTTGGATTCATGTGAATAGTGGAAGAAGAATTTTGTTTTGGTGTAAGTTTATGAGGATAAAATTAAAAAAAAAAAAACTGTAAGGAACAATCACTGGTGAAGTTTGTGTAGACATAAATCCTTCACATCACAGATTAAAATCCCTTCATATCTGTACTGAACATTCTAAATGAAATGGAAGGGACAAAGGATCCATTTTTGACAGTCACAACGTCACTTGACTGCTGAAGTGAAGGCTATTCAGCATTTTAATATGGCTACATTATTTTTATACATAGGAATGCAATATCAAATTGAACATAAATTACCAGGGCAGTGTCACCAGTTAAACAGCTGAGTGGCTTTCTAACCACAGTTTTGCTGAGACGGAGGAAAGGAAAAAACACGAAGGTAGAAGTTTTCTTGGTTCTCTAATGGGACGCTCTAATTAAAATGTCCCATCCTCAATGTTATTAGAATATTCAAATTGTGTATTTTGGCACACACTTCTTAGTCTTTGATGACAACCATTTTAAAAGTAGAAGTTATTTTAGGTAGAATGCATTACACCTTTTAATTAACCGTTCCCCAATAACAGAAATTTGGACTGACATTTTAAAAATCCAAATATAAAAACATTTCCTGCTTCAACCACAGAACCATTGCTAAAAAAAAGCCATGGCATATTCGTCTATCGCTGACACCCACATGCACTCTTCTTCGCCCTTTTGTCCTTCTGTTGTGTGAGCTTGTGTATAAAGCAGTTAAACTCATCAGGCCTGTAGCATATGATGCTATTTAACATGATCATTTTCTGCTTTTTATAAAAAAGAATTAAAAAAAAAAAGCAAAACAATGTATAAGATGAACATGTGTGGCTAGTTTTCAGCATTACATCACAGTGAAGATCTGTGTGAAAGCATATGACCAACCCAGAGTGGGCTGGTCCCTTCACTAACTTAATATCTCTCAAGGCATGTTAGAGCTGAGGCCTCTGTTAGCTTCTTCAAGTCTCAGAGGCACACTGGGAGCTACACCTTCCTCTAACAACTGCAAGCATGGAATGAACTGAGAAAAATAACATAAACAAGACTTCTTCAACAAGTAGGCAAGTCTATTTTTGGTATTGGTGTAATTGTATTCCACTATGTTGTTTAGAGAAAATATTTTATGCACAATAGTGTCATTGTTGACATTGCGCTATCTGCAATTCTAAATGCATCAGGGCTTTTCACTTGAATATAGCCGTTAAAATGCTTTTATTTACATTTTTTTGTCTTTTATATTTCTTGTCTTGCTGCTTTTTGATCTAACCTATGCATACGTTTATGAAGTAGTTTTTAACTTGACTATATGTGTCTGGATTTTGCACTGTATACTCATAGTCTTTATATGTATAATGAGCTCTGAAGTCTAACTAATTCCATAAATATATTATCTACTGTTCTATGGTGTGGTAAGAACTGTAATATAGCAGACAAAAACCCTTCTTCTCCTTTCTCTGACATTTTGCACACACATAGTTGTGTAATTACCGTATATGTCTTAAGGGCTATTTCTAAAGTGTTTCCACAAACCACAAGAACTGCTTCCCCTAACTAGATTGCTTGTGGGGACGAGGGAAATGTGTTACACATCTCACCGTGGCCCAGGTAGATGAATGAACAGTGGGATAGTCTGTCACTTATTGTACTGTGATGTTATCATAGCTTATTATAAAGAGGAGCTGTCATTTGTATCCACTTTAAAAAGTGTATGTCCCCCACTCTAAACAGAGCATAATTCCATCCTGTCACTGAGCTTTATTGAGTTGTCTAATAAGACTTGTTTCCAAACTGCTGTGCACACACACTACAACATTATCGTCTTTTGAGAGAATGCAGAGGGTAAATGATTTCTCTAAATCTAGGTAACCTATTTTCCATTTCCAGGGGGAAAAGAGCTGCTCACTATGGAGCCAAAGGACAGACCGATCCCTAGGAAGAGTCTGGGCTCTGGCTCGAGTATACATTATGGCTCTTTTGTGAACAGCCTTTCATCACTTACACCAAAGGCAGAGGAAAAGGAGAAACCAGCCATATCACCTAGACGCGCCTATGTAGCTGTAGCTGTGCTTTGCTACGTCAACTTGCTCAACTACACAGAACGGTACACAATAGCAGGTCAGGTGACAATGCTGTGCCTCTTCACAAACACTATATACTGCGTCTAATTTTGTGCGCTTACACATTAATTGTTTTTATTGTCATATAGGTGTCCTTCCCAACATTCAGAAGTTTTTCTCTATAAGTGACAGCACAGCAGCACTTATACAGACAGGTATGATGATGCCGAAAACTCATACACATATACACTTTTTGGGAAGGTCCCCATTTTACCCTCATTACTTAAGATGCAGTTATGCAACATATGTTGCAAGTGAATTGCAGAGCACTGCGGGTTATTGCAAGGCAGATACACACACACACACACACACGTTTTATTTTGAAAAGTTTCACAAGTGTGGGATTTCTTCATTAATTGGAAATTAGTGAGTCAATGTGCTATACATTATACAGAATTATTCATTCTTATTAATTCTCTTGACAGTTTTCATCTGCAGTTTCTTGCTTTTGGCCCCTCTCTTTGGCTACCTGGGGGACCGCTACAACCGGAAATACATCATGATTGGTGGTTTGGGTGTGTGGCTTGTGACAGCAGTCGGCAGCTCTTTTGTCACTGAGTCGGTAAGTGAGAAATAGATGTGTCCACATACACTGCAAGAAACAAGAAGAGAAGCAAAAGGAACAAAGGTGTCACTTCCTGCTGCCAGTAGTGAGTTGTTCTTCCTCTACTGTTTGATCACATCATGCACTTAAACAAATGTCCCTGAATGTCAGTGCATGCAGTATTAGATGGGAAGTTGATAGTCCGGGAACTTATCCCTCAGGCTACAAATTTTCCTCCATCCAAGAATTTTCCTTCTTACTAACTTCTGGGAGGACAAGTTGGCGCAAGTGATAAAAGCTGTGCTGACTCCTCGTCCCCCTGGACACCCAGGTCGTAGGAGATATACTGTACTTTGTCCTGGACAGACTATCTCCACATAGAATGTACTGCATGTGATCTGAGGAACATGCAACATGACGTAGGTTAACTCAGAGTAATCATGGTTTCCTGATTAGGGACCAGGGTTAAATAACAGGAAGTAACTTTCAGAGGTGGATGGCATAACACTGGCAGGCACGACACTGTGGTTGACATGTACTGCTGATCCCTATTCTCCTTGATTGAGCTTCAATAAATGTTTCTGTGTAAGTCATCAATGTCTAATGACATCAATGTCTAATGACGTGACAAATGTGCAAATCTCATGTGCAAATATTACACGAGTCAACACAGTAATTCTTGTTGGTTTAATGTACAGCATGGATCTAAACATTAAGTAATATAGAGAAAAACGATAAGAGAAATAAGACTGGTGCATGTTAAACAGTAAGAGGATCTTTTTGGTATTTGGGAATGAAGGGTTGAACTGCTTCTACAGTATGCTGCTGTCTTGATTTCTTTAGTACTTCTGGCTTCTGATGCTGTTGCGAGCCATGGTCGGGATAGGTGAGGCCAGCTACTCCACCATCGCTCCCACAATCATTGGTGACCTCTTTGTTGGGAATCAACGGAGCGCCATGATCTGTGTCTTCTACCTCTTTATCCCCGTTGGAAGGTCAGAAACAAACAAAATCTCAAGTCCACAACTGTCTGTTTTCATTTTTCTGTTTGTTGTTGCATATTTTAATCCATTAGCTTAAGTACTGTTGTGCGGGAATGCAATTGAAAGCATGGACTGTTCGGACACAACATGAATGGTGCATTCACTGCTGGCAGGAAACTCCAGCAGTTGAGATTTGAGGGTCAACAGAACAGCATTTCATTTTTAAACAATGCTGCTGGGAAATCTAACGAGAAAGATGAACAATACAGTAAACAACCATGTTATTGTGAAAAGGATTATAGGAATTTTGCAGCTTTTGTCCTGTTGACGTCTCAGATTTTGGAGCTTCCAGGTTCAAGGCAGCACATAAACTTGAAAGGACAATATGGCCTTTGAAATGCTTTACTACGCAGAGATAACAAAGTGTCAGAAAAATTCTTATCAAAAGATGACAAAGAATCACTGGAGTCACTTTCTTCTCACCTAGAGTCCAGTGATCTTGTCTCTCCACTATAGGATCCCGTCACTCTTCCTCTCCACCAGCAGAACCTCGGCCTTTGTTGATCAACAATTCAGTTGGAGGTCTTTCAACGAGAGTCCTTGACTCCCCCCGTGCAAGGTTTTTGGGTTCCAAACCTGGGAATAGGAAGGGATGTTGGGATCCGACTTGAAGGACCAAAAGACGACGAAGAATCACTGGAGTCACTTTAACAAAGTTTTACTTGCGCACGGAGCCAATCACATATGCTGCCATGAGTACAGAGATTCACTGGGGGGTAAACTCCACAGTCTTCACTTTATACATTGAAACCCCGATCCTTTCTCCATGGTTACCATGCCCCAAACAGCTGCTCTATCTTGAAGGTAATTAAGAACCCTACCTGACATAGTGAAAGGGAGTGAAACAGCCATGAGAGGAAAGGGGAGAGGTTTAGCCTTGAGTGTCTGGCAAGGTATGTGTCCCTGGGTGCTTGAAGATGGTTATTATAACCCAGAAAAGTACAAGAGATTTTCAGTTTTAGTAATTACATTTTCTCTAATCACCACAGGACAGGTGTACCCTATTACTTATCTTACATCATTATGAATACGTAATTGGTATTACCATTCTGTGTTTTCAGTGGTCTTGGATACATTACAGGGGCAGGGGTTGCTACTCTGACAGGAGACTGGCGCTGGGCTCTCAGGGTGAGGACAGTTCCATCACCAGTCATATCAGCTGAGCACTGATATACGGTAGATATAGAGTGAAATATATTACAATTTGTTTCTGTGTTATCAGATCACTCCCATCTTGGGTGTAGTGGGTCTTTTCTTGCTGGTCTTCTTATGCCCTAACCCACCCAGAGGTGCTGCAGAAACCCACGGAGAGGGAGTTACAGGCCGGAGCTCTTACAAGGAGGATGTCAAATATCTTCTGAAAAAGTAGGACATGGAAACTAATACCTGGCTAATACTGGATTGTTGGGGCGGTTACAGATATTGATTGAGAGTATTAAAAAATCAGATAATGATATATCATCAATTTATTTATTTTTTTACATAAACTTCAAACATGTAGATTTACTGGTCAGGCTCTAATTAAACCTTGTATCTGTCTCCAAAGTTTACAGAGATATGATTTTTTTAGTCATATTTACTAATCTCCTTTTTTTGTTACTTTAACCCTAGTAAAAGTTATGTGTGGTCATCACTGGGAGTGACTGCTACGGCCTTCCTCACCGGAGCCCTGGCTTTCTGGATGCCTACGTTTCTGTCCAGAGCTCAGGTCAGCCAGGGAATCCGAGAGCCATGCGTCCAGGAGCCCTGCAACCCCATAGACAGGTGCAGCATCACCCTTCATTCACACCATGGCCTTCAAAATAGATACAGTTTTAACAAAGTTGTGTGCCTCTGCTCCCTGTACAGTTATATTTTCGGTGCTGTAACGGTGGTGACGGGCATTGTGGGAGCGTGTCTCGGCAGTGGATTATCTAGAAGGTTTAGGGACAAGGTCCCAAATGCCGACCCACTCATCTGCGCAGTAGGCCTGATGGGATCCGCTCCCTGCCTCTTTATCACCATCTTTGTGGCGTCAGCAAGCATTCCCGCCACTTACGTAAGAGACAAATGTTTGTCTTTACTGCTGTCCACTAGCTAAATGATACATTTGTACGTATGGAAGTCCATTACTCTACTCCAGACTGGAATATTTCAATAACTTTTGGATGAATTGCCATGGACTTTTGTCCATACTCCTAGTGCCTTTGATTAACTCCCCTTACTTCAGCTCTAGCGCCATTAAGAGGTTTACATTTTGAGTTTTTAGAGAAATGTCTTGACAACTATTGGGTGATTGCCATGGAATTTAATACACACACTCATGCCCCCCTCAAAATAAATAACCTTGGTGATCCATTAACTGAGGGGAAGCCTCTGACTGTTGGACCGAACAGCAGGTTAATCCTAAAGTGGTTATTGAATAATGAATTAATTTATTGATGAGTTGCTTATTACTCTGTGTCTTAAATGTCTCTTTTCAGGTGTTCATTTTCTTTGGTGAATTATTGATATCACTGAACTGGGCTGTCTTGGCTGATATACTGCTGGTGAGTTTGAATGGTGTGTGTGTGTGTGTGTGTGTGTGTGTGTGTGTGTGTGTGTGTGTGTGTGTGTGTGCGCGCTTGTGTGAGAGAAAATCAAAATATAAAACTTGAAGCTAAATGGTTGCTTATTTTATGTTTTACTTCAGTATGTTGTCGTGCCAACCAGAAGGTCCACAGCTGAGGCTCTCCAGATTTCAGTCCTTCATCTCCTGGGTGATGCCGGGAGTCCTTACCTAGTAGGAGCGGTGAGAAATACCTATAATAATTTTCACACAACGTGAACTTCCTGCGAGCTTGAGTAAACCACTTTTACTGTGTATCATTGAGCTGTCTTCACACCTGTGCCAGTAGATCTCTGATGCTATAAGCAAATCTAGATCTGCAACACCTGAATGGAGCTTCCGCAGTCTGAAGTACAGCCTTTTGATCTGCCCATTTGTTGGCATTCTGGGTGGACTGTTTTTCTTCATTACCTCCCTCTACATCGCTGAAGACAGGAAGGTGGCTGCGCAATTGGTCGAAGGTACTGTAAGTGGCTAGTTACTGTCCTTTTATTCTTTATTAAATTATGATACAGTAGAACAAACAGAGCATCTCTCTGCACATTCTTTAGCTCTTTCCAGCTGTTGTTGCATGTTAAAATTAACCAATTCTGAGAATTGTATTTCTTTGCAGGAGTTATGTGTGGATGACACACTGGTGGTCTTAGCCATTGTGTTTGCTTAATTGATGTCAGTGTCCCAGAGGCTGGAGAGCCCTTCCTGAACAATAGCACTCTCACTATTCAACTCGATTACTACAAAATAGCACCTCTCCTTATTTGCACACATGCCCCAGTAACACACTGGCATTGTAGTTTTTCTTGCATCTCGCAGGGAGAGATGGGCAAAGTTTTGATCTGAGTTCAAATTCTCTCCATTCTGTTGGGTTGGTGATTAGTGTGTGAGGCAGCTGCAACTCTGTTGGCATCACCTTAGCTGATATGAGCTAGTTCTCTCCTAACATGGTCACCTAATATCAGTCTCATTAAATATCAATAATTAAAGTACATAAGTAAGTAAGTAAGTGAGTAAGTCAATGTTTTAAACATTTGTGTGTGTGTGTGTGTGTGTGTGTGTGTGTGTGTGTGTGTGTGTGTGTGTGTGTGTTGTGCGTGTTTCCAGGAAGCCCCTCACCACAGCAGGGTCCTGCATCTGTGCCCACAATGGAACTGAGCACTGAGGGCATGAAGTAACGCTGGACTAAAGCACCCATGCCATTAATTTATTCTGTAGATATTTAAAGTTAAGTTAAAAACTACTGGTGTTGACCAAATATTAATTTTCGTCCCTTCACAGCCTCACACTGATGTCAGATGCAGAGAAAACTTGTTAATTCACACTGTAAGACCATGAAATGATTTTAAATGCTTGTCTGTTCACCCATGCTGGCTCAAATTGTATTTTCAGCTTTGGCCAACTTAAAAGAAAATTCTGAACTTGTTTACCTATCTGTTACAGAGTTATTACAATATTACCTCCCATTCAGGAGCACTGCAGTATACTTGAAAGTACATGCTTACAGTATATTTTCTGAATTGAAATGTTTAATTTTTCAATAAATTTGCAAGTAAAACTGTTACTGAGCAATCCCCTCATTCCAACCTTGCTGTTATCTATCTATCTATCTATCTATCTATCTATCTATCTATCTATCTGTCTGTTAGCTAGTTACCTAGCTATTTAGCTGTAGCTATCTAAACATTGTGAAGCAGATATTCTACTATTTTGATTTCTAAATGTTGATGTCACTGGCAAATGTAATCAAACTCTCAACAATCCAAATCTAATAGTAAGTGTAAATGAATTCATGAAGAATGAACCGCCTTACGACACCTGGATTTGAAAATGGCTGTTATGTTGTGTATAACTATCATCCATTTATTTTTATTTTCTTAATGATTCTCCTGAATTTCGCTGACAACCATCTACTGTACACTCATGTGGCCAGTTTATAGACCCCCCTATCTTCATCTAATTCTAGTCTATAAACCCTGGGCAGAATAAGCTGAATCTGCCCAAGTATCCATATTGAGGATCAGATCAGAGTAAGCCCTCCATCTATGACTGTCCCAGCCAGCATGCAGCTGCAGCCTCCTAATGAGGGCCA
This sequence comes from Etheostoma perlongum, assembly GCA_026937815.1. Classification (NCBI taxonomy): domain Eukaryota; kingdom Metazoa; phylum Chordata; class Actinopteri; order Perciformes; family Percidae; genus Etheostoma; species Etheostoma perlongum. Next base: position 28,443,660 of record CM049383.1, read on the forward strand.
GAACGGCCTCGGGCTGGAACACAACGGATGCAGATAATGGAGGTAAAGAAGGAGGATCTCTTTATATAATTTAACAGTTGCTGGAAATCCATCTCATAATTCCACTTTCACTACCCATTACAGTGGGTCTTCCATTGTTGTCCATGCACTGTATGAAAGGAGGGAGTGTTTGTAATATTAATGTAACAAAAACAAGTAAATGTATCGTAGCGTTTTCTCTTTAGTTTTTGTTAGTGTGTCCACTAGATGGCACAGTTGCACTTCTGTAAAGGACCCCTTGACTTCCATTGGTGAGCTGTAATGGGTTTGTCAGATGTTCAGTGGGAACTCCAAGAGAACGGTCCTAAAAACGTTCATGTTTGCAGCAAGAACATAATGCAGATTGACTATCCTCTTTAACATCCCTCTGTATCTCAGGCAGCACTATTACATGTAATGATCTTACTGTAATAATATTAGCTTCCCTAAGTAATTAGCATTCCTGTTTGAAAACAGATTGCAAGACAACGTTATACCCAGCCTGGGAAAACACTTTTTCAAAATAATGAATATGTATTGATTTAGCCTTTTATGAGGGACAAAAAATGAGACAAAAGGCATTTAAAGACATTCCAAATGATCAACCTCCATACCCTAACACAAACATCTACAGTGTGCAGTGTTAGCACTGCAATATAAACCTACACACACTATATACCTGGGTAGGATGGCTAAACCAACCCTACCATACCATGAGAGTGTAATACACCCTGGCTTTATTATTAATAATAAATAGTTTTTGAAAAAAGACAGACAAATACATAAATTCACAGGTTGCTAACAGGAATTCTAGTCATTACCTTGAGCCAGTTTTTCTTCTTCAAAACAAGATAAAGACAACTTAAAGATTATTAGCTGCACAGTCATATACTATATGCATTTATACAATATGCAAATATATATATATAGTATATATCAGTATATATCATGATGCATGTCTCAAAAAACAAATCTCTACACCAAAATACACTAATTCACCAGTTTCTAACCACAATGGGCTCATTACCCTAAACAACTGTATTGTTAAGAAAATATAGAACCTCAAAATCCTTGGCTGCTCGGTCCTTTCCATGTATTGATACAATATGCAAACATATATTTTAACACTACAACATATGAGGAATTAAATTTCACAGGTGTTTTGTTCTTTGGTTTTTAAGAGTAGGCCTTCTATTTTTCCTTTCAAGTATTATCAGTTTTCATAGTGTATGGAAACACAGGTGTGATATTAAAGGGTAAAGGTGACAGGAATGGAACACGAGCACAGACCGAGCCCCAGCAATTTTGGACTTTTACACAAGCATGAACCCCATATCCCTCATTACCCATGTTGCTCAGATGTTAGAGGACCCCCTCATAAATAAAACTGACACGGATGCCCCCTGCAGTTGTCTGTGTGATGTGGTACCATGTTAAACTTACCATATGAGTGTCTGACACTGTTTACTTTTGATATTTGCTGAACCCTAAACTGCAACTGTGACCTCTGCTGAGTTCATGTAACATTCATCATCTTACTGTGAGCTTGGCTGTTGTTGTCAAAGACTAGCACAGACCAGACAAATAGGCCATAGTCACAGTCGCTGTACGACAGCCGCTTGTCACTCAATTTCTAAACTGTTCTTCCCGTGTTGATCCTAACAGCTGCATGTCACTGCGTGTCCCCATCGGTTTGTACTGGAGTAACAACAACTTGTCTAAAGTGGAACTGAGTACAATAATTTATTTATCTTTGGCAGAATATCAAATATTTCCTGTAAAGGTGTGGAAACTAAACCTGACGTTTACAAATGGATGAAAGCTGTAGTTCAAGGCTGCTAAGCCATTGTTAAAGGTTTCATTTCTTTAATGTGGACTTCTCTGGTATTTCCTTTTGTTGTTGAACATTTCAGCCTGCCGCTTGTGATTTTCCAGAAGTTGTGTGATTAGTCAGTATGCTGAGGGAATAGATGGGGGCAGCAGGACACGCATGTGGAATAACAAGCAAAGCACACACGCACACTAAAAGGTATGTGGCAAACATTCGAGATGTAACAGTTCAACCTGCAATTAAAACACAATAGGTATTGTGCAGCATGTTTCTGAGCACTTTGTCTGCATACCTCTCCGTTTCCCCTGTCGACCCTGGCTGTACAGGAAACTGTCACAATGGCTAATAAATTGTCCAGGCCGATCAATGAGGGAGCCAGGAGCCGGGGAGGTGGGGGGGCGGATACAGTGAGTGTTTACTCAGGGACGGGGAGAATTTTACCTAAACAGCCGTGCTTCAGGCACACTCACCCAGAACAACATGCTACATACAATATGACCCTTATGATATCAATAATAACCAGAAATGGTCTCATGTACCAACATCACACATATGTACTGCAACAGAACAGACAGCTTATCTACTCCATGTTTGTGCTATTCTCACCCTTCCACGTATAAGCCGCGGGACAGTGATAAGACATATCAAACCACATTTGTGGATGTGAAGTTGCACTCTTTTCCTTATCACCAGCAAACTGCTGCAGTGTCATGACATCATATGGAAGGAAGAGCCCTCTCCACCCTCTGTACTGCCCCTTATTTGGACAATTACATCATATGGGCCTTCCTGTCTTACACCATAGCTTGTAGGGACATCCAACATCCATATTCTATAATATTGTAAAGCAGTATTAGTTGTACAAAAAAGAAAAAGCTGATGCTGGGGTGCTGTGCTCTGTCTGTGTAACATGGGTGAGGAAAAAACTAATGAAAAGTGTTGATTTGACTGTTATGGGTGATAATTAACACAGGCTTACACACATAAGGTAATGTATCAACAATGCTCATTCCTGATTGTTATGTTTTTGATTCAAGACTGCATAGCAGATCAATTAAGCCTTTTCTAATTGTCATGCAAATGACTTAGTCTGGAACTGGAAATTCAGACATGGGCTACAACAGAAATGCAGCCAAATGCACATGCACATTCTGCGTCTATGTATTTAGCATTCCTGTTTCAGCGGCTTACTGGCCACTGAGCTGGAGAGGGCTGATTCACAGACACAGCCATAGCAATGGGGGTAATTACAAAGCCCAGTGCAGTCTATAAATATGAGCTACAGCACCACACAGATTTAGTCTCACTGCAAGTCAACCTCAGCAACATAGCAGCTAAAATTTCTCCAATTAGGCAGAGCATAGTTTTTTAGTTTCCTGAAGATTGCAGCTGCAGGAAAATAATTACACAATAACAAGGGAGATGAACATGACAATATTGAAGCAGACAGTGGAGTCAGGGCTGGTTTTACCTCCCAGACAGATCAACTGACAGTGATGACCTACGACCAAGGAATCCAGCTTGGATGGAGCTGCCGAATAAATAATTAAATGAACCAGATAAAAGACGCTGTCTCGGCCCCTGAACCCTATATTTAGTCACTGCTGTCCCTCTGCCTCCTGCTGCTGCGCCGTACAGTATAGCCCCGAGATCAGACTTCCAAGGAGTGGAGACATCAGCCCAGATCTATTCAAATCCTCAGCTGCTCTGCCTCCAGACGCTCTGTTGCTTAAGGGGGGTTGGGGGGGGGCACTGTCAGGCAGAGACAGTCAGGGGGTCAGGAGGGCAGAGAGGATGAGAAAAAGTCAGAATGACAGATCCCACACCTCAAGACTAACCGAAGCCTAGACGGCTCCGGCTCCTACAACAAATGTGTTTATGTATGTGCATAGAGCAGAAGTGGGGTGGTCCAGAGCCACCAGGCATCATGTGTTGATGATACCACCTTAGTCTGAAGACGGAGCATTTCACAGAATGTCCCTTTAGTCCCCTGTTGGGCACATGGTAATATTCAGGCAAGATTAAAGCACAAGGCTATTGAAGTTGGATTATGTTAATGCTATCAGTTTTACCTCTCGATGAATGAATGATTGAATGAATGAGTAAGATCTTCCCCAGTCCCTTCTGCTCACTGGCCTGTGTAAAGTGATTCCAGTTAGATGCTTCACTGACTGATCATTAAGTCTAGCATTGATACCAACTGTACCAATGGTTGACTTAATGGAACATTCCTCTTCTATGAAAAGAGCAATTACAAAAGATTGAGTTATATTCAATACGTTGAACTGAAGTGGGGCCAGATTGGAAATACAAAGTATGATTTAAAATGATGAATAAGAAACTACACTAAAGTATCAAATGAATGATGTTTCTAAATGACATTTTCTTGCAAATGAGAAAGATGCTGGATGTCAACATGTTCTCCATGAAAAGATCTCCATTAAAACAAATGTTAGCAACTACTTGTTTTTTCCTTAGCTGAAGTAAACATAGTGGAGGCCTGGTCATTCTCTCCTTTCAGATCTCTAACATACACAATCTTGGAAACTGGGACACTTGGTACAGGAAAGGGAAATGTGTATAGGTAACATGACGTAGCCGTGGCTGATCGAGACAACAATGGGAGAATCACAAACTGTTGTGTGATTACTATATTTAAAAAATCCCTTGATTGCTTTAATTACAATTTACAGTTACAATTTATTCCAATCTACACTCATTTCTAGAGCCAGAGGTCATTGAAGACAGAGAAAAAACAGATATTTAGATACAACAGAAATTCAGATGAAAACACATCAGTAACACATTCTGGAAATGTGCAGACTGCAGATTTGGAGGAACAAATTATAACCAAATCATCTCCCTTAAAATGATGAGATAACCAATATCTTAGACAGTTGTACATGCTTTTAACTGCTCGGACAAGTTATCCTGATACAAGTTAAACAAGAACAGAGATAATACCCCACCTAGCATAACCCCATTTCAACACTACACCATCAAACCTGCATATTTTTTAGTTAAAATTTAAATACAGTTTTACTTGATTATCTTGGTTACAGTACAAACCCGAGGAATATAATTTCTGGATTTGCTGTAATTTGTTGTGGACGTCATGAGTTTAAAGAGGTGGAGACGTATTTACCAGAAGCACAGCTGATAGACACACAGCTGATAGACACGTGTTGCAGGGGGACATTTAAACTTTATTGGCAGCCGCATGCTAGAATGCAGAAAGAGTCGGCCTTATCGAGCCTGCAGGCGCTGGCAACAGCGATTAGCAGGTTATCTCCCATCCTGCACTGGAGGCTCGGCCCTGAGCTGAGACAGGAAGGAAGGCCGGGGCAGTGGCTCAGTGGCTCCGGGCCACATAGCAGAATAACACCAGAGATAGGTCCAGGTCCACCAAGCCATTCTGCACGATGGAAAAACACACAGGATCCCACAGACACGACCAGCATATCAAACACATCCCAAAGAATGAGGAGGGGAGGTGGGGGCTCCAGAGAGGGAGACAGGGGCTCCCTCCTAAGCCCTCCGCATGAGACCACTGGTTGGTTGGGCCCTCTTCTCTTTTCCTGCATCCTTTTATCCTGGGGTTCAGTGTGCAGCATTACAAAAGCAATTCTTGTCAGTATCACTTGATTTCTGCTAAGCCTGCCAGGCTGCACTGTTTGCATCATCCTTTCCAGATTCAAACAGAGGGGATTTTCAGACATCAGAGTTATTGGGAAGCCAGTAGATGATTGCTTCAAAACTAGTTCTGCAAAACAAATGCCATGAGGGGCTTTAGGTTTTGCTGGCAGAACATTCTCATTTCAGTCTAAATAAAACAATACAGGTCAACTCAGTGCATGCAGATGCCTTTAGACCTCAATCTTAAAACCCTCGCAATGGCAAACGCCTGCAGAGCAAAGCCAGGCAAGCACCCAGCTTTCCCCCAAACTGATGCCAGGTCGGGGCCTCCCTCATCTTATACGTATTTACCTCCCTCCCGGAATTTGTTTAGCCTTTCACTGACTGAAAGCCTGATCTTATTTCACTTTCAGGTTATTAGCATATGGCTGTTCTTTCTGCAGTGAAGTATATGATAGATAAAACTTACATGGTCTTGGCAGGCTACCCAGTTCATCGGGATTAGGAGCCCGTTGGCAAATGTCCCCTCTGGCTTTCAGCGACATCAAACTGCACTTGTTAGAAATGCCCCCACAGCACGCCGTTCATTCAATCATACACTGAACTCATGCTACTATAAATCAACAACGTCTCAGGTTTTCTTGCTCTGCCTCACACCTTTCTGATCAAATCCTGCCATTAAGCTTTTGGTTATATAAATAGTATATATAGTTGATCAAGCTGGGGACTATGTGGGATTCCTGTATTGGCAAAGTGAAAGTAGCTCTCTGCCCACACAATGGAATAGTGTAACAATTAGCTGGGGATGTTTTGGCTCCTGTCTGACAGAACACAGAAACCAGAAACACTCATCTGCATGCAGGATTGGACTTGTCCCAGCCAATTCAGATAAAGCTCTTTTTTTTAATTGGTGCCACTATCACCACACACAACTTGTTTCAGAAGCTCAACTTCTGAAACAGATGAGTCAGAGATGAAAAGTCATCTCACTGAAATAGCAATATTTCACATCAGACAACAACACAATGCGTATTGTCAACTTCTTCAGTGGTATTTAAACCATTAAATACACAGCTGTCTTCCAGTAGCATTGATAAAGGGAGTTACAGTAGTTACACTGCAGTTATTCAAGCTTTTGAAATCTGCTATGCTATAGATTGTAATGAAGGTGGGGACAGTGGTGGCTGTCAGATGAGTACAGAAACCGCTGGAACTGTCAGAACTGAGCCAGTTGCATTGTGCTCATCATTTCTTAACCGAACTAGATGATGTCCCTCCAAGATTTCTTCTGTAACCACCAGCAATGCCCCAGACAAACACGTCCAATACTGTAGTAGGTTTCATCCAGCATGACTGCTTCATTCTGACCACTTGATGAAGATGAAGTAAATGGGACTTAAAAATGGCCAGATTCATTGCTTGCAGAAAACAAGATAGCAGGGATGAACAGCTCGGCCTCAGACTGATGATGTGACAGCAAATCATTCGCCCGACTTTTAGTAATAGGCAGACCGCTCTTAAATAACATCCTCAGAAGGTTTAATGTTTTGCCTTTTGTGTTTTGTAATGACTAAAATGTGGGACTTTCATAATTGTTTACCACAGAAAATAATGAATCACAATCAACATGCTGTCATATCTTACTTGATGATATCTGAAAAGCTCCAAGGGAGTTAAGGATGCACAATAACACTCCGCTGAAACTCTCATCAATGGAGTGACATGAGTATGAACACATTCTAATTCCCATGTATGCGTTGTATGATAACGGCTAAGACTGACTCTAATGTTCCATTGTAAGGGAAGTTTACAATATTAACATTGTGTTCAACATTAAAACAACATGAAAGCTTCAGTGGTTTAGGATGACAACTGTTGGATGTCAATTGCACTTCATGTCAGAGCTCATTATGTGAGGTGGAAAAGCACAGCACCCATGTGGGCTTTTTTATTTTATTCCCACACATCTTCACAGCAGTTCCTGACCGGAGCAATTTATTCAAAAGAGCAATCTGACCGTTTCCTTTAACACGTACTGTACTTTAGCCTTATCCAAGGACTATTGTTAGGCTTCTGGACACACAAACTCACTCCACAATAAAAAAAAGGTTGAATACACATCTTTAGGTAATTAGTTAGGTAGGTATATCATGTCCAAAGTGCCCAGTCCACATGGACTTAAAAGACACCAAAAATACTGTTGCAGTTGTGAAACATCTGTCAGGCGTGAATTTACAATCTGCCACTAAAAGGTTGGTCCTTAAATCATTATATCATATAATAAACAATAAAACCTGATATGACTTCATCTTCAGTCTCATTTTTAAGCATGCATGACACATCAAAGTGCCAGTAAACCTGAATGTTTCTATTGAAATATACGCAGAAATCTTTTTCTTACATCTTCACCTTTGCACTGTAGTTGTTTTCATGATACAATATGTTGCTAAGCTACACTTGATATTCAGTTAATCTCTACACCAATAACACGCTTGGGCATTTAGCATTGAGTGTAAACTCTCATATTTTACCTTGATTCTGATTCAAAGTTCAATGAGCAAATCAACTCTGTTATCAGCAATAGATTAGATCACTTGCAAAATCATTCCTGTCTGTTAAGGTGTTGGTTATCATAGTTATCATATCTTATCTCACCTGTTGCAAAGATAGGCAATAGTAAAGAGTCTTATCTCGCCTGCGGCGTGTACACCATGCAGCAGTGAGACTCCAGAGGTGAGACCTCATCCCCCCTGTACTGGAAGTGCAAAATAGATTTTAAGATTATTTGTCTTTAAAGCATTGTATGGTCTGCCACCAGGTTATATCTCTGACCTCCTACCCTCAGATCTGCTGACCAATCACTGCTCTTCATTCATTCAGTTCCAACACCCAGGGCTGATCAGGCATTTAAACTGTGGAGCACCACACCGGTAGTTTGCCACTTACAATTAGATTTTCCCCTCCATCTTTTTTTTCATTTGTTAAATGCTGTTTTTTTATGATTTTATACAGAATTTATATTCTAAACATGTACTTATTCACTTATTGATCATCATACTTGTGTCTGTGTCTTTGTCTAATTGTAATCATCAAGTCATCTCTCTGTAAAGCACTTGGGTCAACATCGGTTGTTTTTAAAAGTTCTCTATAAATGAATGAATGAATGGACTTGACTTCATCTTTAATGCTGCCTTTGACCAGAAACTGCTTAAAACGTAATGGCTGTCAGTACAAGGTATGGGGACCCGAACAACTGTAAATTAATCAAATGTTGACATTTCAGATGGAAAGAAAATATGTAGTCTATAGAAAAATGAAAATTCCTGACATATATCTGTGACCCTTCACCAAAAATATGAGCAGAACAGGGCGTTGCAGCTTCCTTTCTTCTCTAAATATGTCTATAGTTATTCAGCAGTAGCCTCATATCTTCTCAGTCAGCAGCCATTGCTCCCTAATAAATGTGAAGGATGAGGATTAATACATATATAGGCTAGATAAATGAAGTCACACCCACCCACCCACCCGGTGTCCACCACTGTCAGCGTCCTTAAATAACAGAGAGGGTTTTCCAACCGCACCACGCTTCGGTTGCAATTCCCCGGCATCTGCACCCTGATATCAGGTGCGGCTCCATCATTCGCTGCGGGCCTTCGGGGGAGGGAGGAGTTTGGCAGCCAGGTCACACCCCCTGCACTATAGCACTATAGCGCCGGTTCCTTAGAAAAAAAAGCACCACGGAGCGCACAGCCCGTCCCTCACCGCACTGCACTGCTAGAAAAACATGTTCCCGACAAGAGCGACTCCTGCGCTTTAACACTTGAGACAACAACACTTCCACTGCGGATAATTCCAGTTGAAATCACCGACCATCGCTGAGACTGGTCCCGTTTCAACTATTTTCCCTCTCCATTCTCTTTCCCTTCTTTCTCTGCGCTGGATCGTTCGTGTGAGAAAATGTGTGTGGAGAGCGATGGATGCGAGATTGAAGGCTGCAGCAGTTTGGATGAGGTGCGCACGCTGTCAGGCAGCATGAGTCCCGCACTCAAATCCAGCCCGGACCTTCACCCGTGCCAACCGGGGCACAAATTCCGCGCCGCGCTGCTCAGATGCCGCTCACCGGCTGCTGCCGCCGGGATCCTCAGTTTCGGGAACGTCCTCAATTACATGGATAGATACACTGTAGCCGGTAAGAGACCTGACTTCTCCCTTTCTATTAGACCTGCATCAGAATATCCTCTAGTTCTTATTTATCTGAGGGGGTCCAGTAAACACAGCAGAGCAGCTTTCTTTATTATGTATAGGATGTATATGGATATATATGGAGTATAATTGCCTGTGCGCTGTTGCAGCCAGCACACCTCAGCTGAGACGGGCAGAACAATGGGCTTGCCCAAGCGCAGTGGACAAGCTGCTCAAACCACAAGGCTGTTAAAGGTGTTGTCATAGTTGGAGACTGCGTGTGCTGTGGTTAAATCAAACACACACACACACACACACACACACACTGTATGTCTTCGCTATCACTCAAGAAAAAGCTGGACAGGAAGGTTTTTTACCCGGGAATGGTAGATAATTGCAGATCGATCAATTAAGGCGATCAACTCTCCATCCTCGAACCTGCCTGCATGCGTTCGCACTGAGTGTGAGTGTGTGTGTGTGTGTGTGTGGGGGGGAGGCGGGGGGCTCATCTGTCAGAGCAGTTTCAGCGACTGCAAATAGAGATAGCTCGTATCACTGCGAGGCATCAGTCATTAGTTCCTCGCCGTTTCTGGGACCGAGTTAGTCCAGCAGCTCGCTGTGTGGTGCTGGGATGAGGCCATGTGGTGTTCACCCCCCCCCCAAGTGTTTCCTCATTTCCCTACTGTAGCTGAGATCCAGAAAATCATTTATTACCACTGAACTCTGTGTACAGATGGACATTAAGCTTATATCTTAGTGTTAAAATGTGGAAAGTGCATTTGTATGAGCCCAATTGTGGAATTAATAGATTAATGGATTGTGACTAAATGACCAATTATAAATGTTAAACATAAGCCAAGTGCAGATTTCAGTAAGGTAATGGGGAATATGTTTTTTGGTAAAACGTTGAAAAAAAAAGACAGGCCGAATCAAATTATTGAAATTGTTCAGTTTGTAGTCTTACACCTCACACCAGAAATGAATTAGATTTCATTTCATTAATAGGGATTCCTTGTAAAGCAAGAACAGTTTAACCTATTGTTACTAATTAACAAGTGTTCCATCAGGCCAAGTTAACAGCTTATCTTCATCTTAGTTTTACCAATATTTGGTTACTGGATGCCACTGTTGGCTTCTTATCAAGGCTCGGACATCGGACTGTGGCACTGAATGGGTTAAAATATTGCTGCAGCATGGAGAATGGAGGAGAGCCTGTTCATGGGGAGAATAAGCTCTTGTGTGCAAAGAGATGCCTCACTGATTAAAGTGCAAGTTTCTATCAATACTTTTACTGACATAGTGACATAGTCCCACAACACAAGTCTATAGGAAATCTTGTACTATTTTATTTCTTATTAATTAATCTAATTTGCAACATAGCATATAATTATCTGACATTTTCTGAATTTGATAAATCCCAAAAAAAAACAGTGGTGTAATTTCACTCTGTAGCCCCTGGCAGAAAGAGGGAGTGGCTTATTAAACAGAACAATGTGTACACCTAAGTAGCCACCTGCCTGCGGCTCATCATCCTGAATGCTTCAGGTGAAGTCAAGATGCTACAAGCCTTGAGCACCTGAAGGATCATTACAGCGGTAAGGCTTAGCGCCTCGACCTATACAGCCAAGAATGTGTTGATGTGGCATATCTAATCTTAGCATCTTCATGCACCACTCAGCCACAAAAAGCTTAAAAAGCCACATCCTCATTCTCAGTCATGGATGCATCAGTCTCCCTCTACGGTGGCGATTTGTACTCCCGTCTCCTTACACCTCATCATGCTTTGATCAGGGAAAACCCCTCATTAAGGGGCTCAAAGACATCCCTATTCTTCTCCGTCCTCTCCATCATGATCCTGCCACAGTCTGCTCGTTATATCCCACAAATGGCAAGGCAGAAATTCCTCTGCAAAGCCGTTAACTTTGCTGGACCTCCGAGCGCTTGCTGTGATTTGACAGGAGGACGAGTGACTGAAGAGAGATGAGGACAAAGTGTGACAAGGGAGGAGGAAGGGAGCACATGATGTTGGGGCTGGGGAAGGGAGGGTGGCTGCAGCAGCCTGGGCTAACCCTCGTGGGGAGAGGCTGGGCTCAGTGCATGTAGTGCAGAGGGGTCCCTTCCATCCCTGCCACCTGAACACTGCTGGACTCTTCTGCATAATGCATGCGCAGCATGTGCGTCGGACGCTCACTCAGTATTAGGGCTGCAACCTTGTGCAACCAACACAACTAATACAGCCAGAGCAGAGCTGCCATTCTCCATCTCCTTCTTACTTTCCTCAAGCCTTACTCCCCTTTCCTGCTGTGTAAGGTACATCGCAGGGCATGTGTTGGTGGCACACAGTGTTTTCTCCAAGTCTGTATGCGTGTGCGTGTGCATGTAGAGCTGTTAAGTGGATCTGTATGATATATCAATATATATATTTTTTGTTACTATAAAATTTGAAAAAATGCTGTCTTTTCCTGGTGTAGTTTCTTATTACATTACTTATTATATTGTACTAAGTAAAATTAAGTATCTGTTTGTCCTCTTTCCATTTCCATTTCTTCTTCATCAGGACTCTGTCTCCCGTTAGCTCCCTGTCTCTTCTTATTTTTAATCACTCAGCTTTCTGCTTCTCCAGCTTTCTCGTTCTGTTTCTTCACTAGTAAGTATCCGAAGCACATCCCAACTCATAGATCTTAATGTCAATTAAGCATGAGCGCACACCCACAGAAAGCGCACACACACATTAGAAAGAACTCTCCCCACCATTTCAAGAAGGGCTGAATGAATGAGAGAGGGGAGTTGGGAGAGGAGGGGGGGGAGGGGCCGGCTGATGCTGCAGTGGCAAGCAGTCAGAGGGAAGTGGACTCAGAAAGCAGACTGAACCCGAGCAATGCCGTCTCCCCCCCACCAACGTCAAAAGGTCTTTGTACCAGCAAGCCATTACTGTAGTGTGTGTGCATCACTAAAGCATTGTCACAGAGACAGAGGGTGACCATTCCAGACACCGGGGCTATTCTGCTCCACAACAATGATGGGAAAATTGCACCCACCATTGCACAACAGTAGTGTCAAAGACTTAGATCTTTCTGTTAATCCCCAGTGTCAGAGGTGATCCACACACACACGCACTGACACACACTCACACACATAAAAAAACACCACATACAAAATGCAGTTTATGATTCCAACACTTGACTGCTCCGAGATGATGGTGAAAACCACAAAAGAAGATTGAAACTATGTCTTTTCGTTGTTTTGTTCTGGATTTGATAGACGCTCCTCCAATATCTCTTTTTTACAAGACTTGAATATTTAATGCCCGCACTATGTGAGGAGAAAACAATTTAATTGTATGAGAATTAAGCTGCTGCATATTGGACGACATGTTCCAGTCTCTCAGTAAGACACCACACTGAGTGAAAAACAATATTGATTGTATCATCCTTCAGATTATTGTATCATCCTGCAATTTCTATACTTCTATGTTGTGGAATTGGCAAAGAGAAGTGATCTGTTTTTTCTCAGAAACACTTACGGCCAAATCCAAGTGTGAGCAGGCACAGAGGAGACCAATATTAAGATTCAGGTCTGCTGAAGAGAAGGAAAGTGTAAGAGACAGCCGTCAGCTAGAGCTCCATGCAGTAAGTTGGACAGCTGTTCAGCTGGAGGCTCAAGCCTTCCTTCAGAAGCCTGTGCTTGTTTTTACGACAGAAATGGGGAGCGTCTGGGACATTTGAGGGTGTCCTTATGAGGTCGATCGCGCCCCTAGTGCTCGCTGCATGAGATGGTGATCCATCGGACCATACGAGATTGGAGTGGAGGCCAGAGCGGAGCTGGGTGTGTTACGATGCTCCGGTTGGGTCACTTGTGTCAGGCCTTTGGAAGCAGCCGTTCAAACCACAGCCACTTATATTCCATTTGCTTTTTAGAGTGCATAAGAGCTCTGAGATTTAGAGGGCCACTATGTTTAATTTGATTTGAGGTGGCTTTGAAACCTTAAGTCCCGGTGTTGGTCCCTCTGTAGTCCCACAGCAGACAGTCCAAGCTCCTCGACAGCTTATCATAAAGAGGGGATTAAGTGTTTTTTTCCAGAGAATATGAGGATATGTGAGGCAGACACTAAGCACTTAAAGTTATTTGTTCTGTAAGTAAGTAAACCCTGTTGTGTATTAACTCTAGCCCCCCCGCCCCCCCCCCACTCGCACACCCAGAGTAACCCCCTTCTTAGCCAGCAATGGTGCAATTTGGGGGATACGGCTGACTGCAGCATAATCTGTGGTGAACACAAATGTTGGGGAGCTGCAGATTAGCGCTTCTTCCAGCCACCTTAATCTGAGTTGTCTCAATCAAGCTGTCATTCCAAGAATACCAAAAAAACAAAAAAAAACAGGGTCCCAGCCCAATGGACGTGCAGGACCCTTGCATGGGAACTTAATAGACACAAATGACGGTGTGGTGATAATCCTTTTAAGGCAAGCTCTGTCGCACTGTAAGAAAGATGTAGCAATCTACCCAGTCTGACAGGCTATGCAGATTCATTCCTGACTGCTTTGTCCAGTTCCTTTGTGGCTACTCATCACCGTCCACATAAGCCATTCCTCTGCATTTCTTCATAAAGCAATCACAGGAGTAAATGCTGAAATTATTTCCATCTCTATCTCTTCTTCTTCTACATGTCTTCCTGTCTGTTGTCATAATAGAAAGCACTATTTCAAGGGAAGAAGCACTCAAATTTGAATAAAACACACTACTTTCTGTTCCACACAGGCTTGAAAAGAAGAGAAGTGAAGATAGTGTAGGTGTCTGTCAGGGACATATGTGACGAGAAAAAAATCTAATTTGGGGCAAATACAAAAGTAGAAACCTATTTCTCTGAACAACAATCCCAAGTGTAGAATGTCTCTGTGACATTTTCTTTTTTGTCACCACCGATCTAGTCAGTAACATGAAGTGTTACAGCAGAATATGTCAGGATTAGACATACAGGAAGTGTCTCCTCTCTACTAAACTGTGTGAGAGCCTGTGTGGGCCATGTTCAAGTGGCTTCGGCCTTTAGCTTTAGGTTGTTTCACCCCTTGCTGTTTAATAGTGTTCACATTAAAGGTCCCCAAACAACAGCCGAGGCATTAAAAAGATGGAAGTAATTTACTTTATAGGGTTGCTCCGTCTTTCTGACCGTGCATATTCTCTCTGATGTCGAGCTGTTTCCAATTAGACCAACAGCACTGTACAGTATGAAACGTCTCTTTGAAAGACATCATCACTTCTGCACTTCTTTAATAGTTCAACGTCTTTCAAACTCTTATACTTCACTGTTGATAGTAATGGACAATATTGCAATATTGACACTATTCAACAGATGTGAAATGGAGTCAATCGCAATGACATGATATCATAGCCAGTGGACTTTTCCAGACTGGTTTCCCACAGATATCCCACTGATCTCTTTATGTCTATACCCTGGCGTGCTATTCCCACTGCTGTGAGAAAACAGTCTGTGTGTTCTTTAGGCTCTGATTTAGCCGACGTCTGTAATAGTAACCGGTGGAATTAGAGTTTCTTCCTCTGCCAGTGCAGGCCCTTTCATGTGGCTACTCCATATTTTTTACATCAGCAGACACACTTCGTTCGCAGCAGCTTTCACCCTGTGACCCCACGGCAATGAACGC
Organism: Etheostoma perlongum; assembly: GCA_026937815.1. NCBI lineage: Eukaryota > Metazoa > Chordata > Actinopteri > Perciformes > Percidae > Etheostoma > Etheostoma perlongum. The sequence goes on from CM049383.1 coordinate 28,458,984, forward strand.
ACCGCTTCATGGCTCTGCTGATGGGTGTCACTCCTCCCCTCCATACAGCTGTTATTCTGGCACCCAACCTTGTATCCTGCATCACTCATCACAGCTATGAGGCCGTTGCATGCGTTGCATTCTGGAGAGGTTATATTTACTCTGTGCTGCAGAGGTTTTTAAATTGGGAGTTGAAGAGAGAGACGTTTGAGTGTGAGGCCAGGAAACTGCGTGAGGTGAAGGGAACAGGTGTCTGCTAGTGTTCTGGAAACTACAGGAAGTTAGCTATCGTAGTTTGGCCCATTGGTTTGGCCCGCTCACCAACACGGTCAGCAGTTGGAACTGCAACCCAGCTCATGGAGGCAATTTAGGTACTTTAAAACCCGAGTGCATGATTGCTGCAATTTGCATCTAACAACATTCTCCTTATCTGAGTCATAATAATAACTCAGCCAATTGGCCGTTGTCTCCATGCTGTGTGTGTCAGGCTTTGAAAACCCCAACCACTACCCTGCCACACATTTAGAACAAAGCCACACATCGTGTTTTTAACAAAATCCAATGTCAAAAATCTGATTGGCTCTTTTAACATACAGTGGCTTTTCTTATCAGGTATATCCTTAACTGGTTCTTATCTTTTAACAACTGCAGCAACTTGACGAGCCGACTTGTAAAAGACGGCAGTGCTTGCTTAAGCTGCCTGTTGATCTTTGACATGGGAAGGTGAGTGGTAGGCTGATAATCACCTACCTCCCCTTTGTCATCAGAGGAGTGTGTGGACACAGGGACGGGGGCGGTGGTGTTTTCTTTGGTGTTTTGTCCTCCAACTACAAGTTTGCTTAAGGATTACAGCCCCGAGATAAACACGGTATCTGCAAACTTCAGTCCAGTTTTTCAGACATGTTGGAGTGACAACGAGATGAGTCATAAGCACAAGCACAGGGTTAACCTTCTCCATCCAAACCCTTTTCAAACACCCATTTGCAATTTTTCCCCATGTTAAAAAGGCAACCCCTCCCTTCCTGTCTCATTATCGAGGAAGACGGCAGGGTTTATCTGAAGAAAGAGCTGAAATTCATCTCTTCAAGCAGACGGCGAGATCACAGGAAGGAAGAAGGAGAGATTTGGGATGTGTTGAGCACTTTGCTGTGTTTGACACACTGTCAAATAGAAGCTCATCCCTGCTTAGGAAATATGATAGGAAAAAAATGTGCTTTCATCACTCCCCGCATTCCGTCTCTTATGATTATATCCGCTAAAATATAAATGTGATAGGGGAATGTTGTTGAAATGCAAATGTATATGTAAGTAAAATGTACTATAAGGGATAACACTAACAAAACAACAATAATAGTGTACGTTATTCTACAGTTGAGCAGTCAAAAACTCACAGACCAGTTATTTCTTTATTTTTTTTTGCCATACGAATTACTTTCTACACTGTAAATGTTCCTTTCCTCCAGCTACCCCAAACCCTTCGAGGCCTTCACATCCATTTCAACACACACACAGACATTTAAAGACAAAACAAAGCAACACAAACAAGTGAAATGTGTTGTGAAGGTCATATTCAAATGTTCCCCCCCGGAGTCCAGTGCTTTGGATGAGACCACCAGTACATGTCATGAAGAAATGGAAATAGAAGACAATGCAATCCATTTCTTATCCTTGCAACACACACACACACACACTTCAGAATATTGATCAACACAGCAGCAGCTTGGCATTTTGGAATGATGAAACTGTAATGTCCTGAGACACACTGAAATTGGATCTTTTTCTGACACATTAACAAGTTGTTCTTGAGAGGATTGGAATCTAATATTGACCTGCACGAGTTACAACCAGCAGACCTGCAGCTAGCAACGCTATTAGCTCTCAGCTCCTGGAGGCTCCCACAGCTGCTAGAATAATATTTTCAGTGCTTATGTACAGCAGCCATATATTTGACAAGCCTTCCATGTTGAGGAAAAATTTAATCTTCCCCCCCTCCCACCCCCATTTACATGATATGTATACATAGTAGAGCCTGGCAAAGGGGTTATGAATCCTTTCTATCCACTGATCTAGATCAGGATAATGTCTTGTGTGTGTTTGTGCGTTCCCTCACATGTTTCATCAGCTTTTTTTAATTTCATGTATGGATATCTGTCATGTTGTCAGAGCTAGATGAGATTGCATCAGGATTTTCATTACTATTATTGTGCTCCAACGTTACTGTGTTTGTGGGAAGAGCCAGGGTTCAATGGGGGTGCTGACCTCTGTCAAAGACTTTCTGTTAATGCCCTGGGTCAGAGGTGGACACACACACACACACACACACACACACACACACATATGCAGGCACACACGCACATACACACAAACACACACACACACACAGACCCACACCCACACACATATGCACAGCCCTTGGTGTGTTTTTCTGCTGTAAAAGGTTCACACTTAGGATTGAATTCCTATGAGAATGTGTCATTGGTTTTGTGTTTCCAAGACGTCAGTGCTGTCACATGTGTGCATGTGCAGGTATAAAACTTAATGTTGGGCTTCCAGCAACACATTATCTTATCCAATTAGTCCAGCTTCTCATTTAGCAATTTGCAATTTTGCACTGCACAGCTTGACAAGTGGGCAAGTAGACTTTTGTATCTGTGTTTATTTTCTGTCTGCACTGTGGGGGATGTTGCTTATGAGACAATAGCCGGCAGAGTTTAGGTGTGTGTTCCCGCAGCGCAGTGGCGCACCAGAATGGTTGGTTACGCCTCACAGCCCAGGGAGGGTTATTACAGCGTTCTTTTGATTCTTCAGCACCATAAATGTTTACTGGTCCATGTTTAACTACATAAATCTGCAGGCAGCCTGTCAACACACCACTTAAAAATGTTGATTGCATGTATTTTTAACACTGACTCTATCTGAATCTGCTGCTCATTGTGGTAGCTCTGGCATAAAATGAAATTGTTCTCCACATCTTAGATGTTCAGGGATGTTTAGGAGACGAGCCCACGGCTGACTGCAGTAGCCCATGTCGTCATTCAGGTTGTTGATGGAAGTATCTGGGCAGCACACCAGTCAAGGCCTCATGTGTATTTTTCTTATTAAAACTTAATGACTGACTGATAGGTGCATATGGCTGTGAACTGTGCTGTAGGTATAGGGGGCCATCCTTTAATGAAACACGCCTGGTATGTGGAGGAAGTCAGCTCAATAGAGTTTCGTTAGGCATACTTTTTATCATGTAAAATGAGAAATGACATTCATTTTTACAATTGAACACACACTTGAAATGATAAAGGCACTTGCAATTTACAAGGTAGTACAACATGTAAACCCTGCCATGCACAAAATATTCAAACTGGCTTTTGAGTTTAATTTTTTATAAGTTTGTGCATAAAGACATAATTGGGTATCTCAGAGTGTTTGATGAAATAGCGGAGGAAGTAATGAGACGTTGAGTAACGTGTACAGCTGTAGAGAGGTCACAGTGACAACGTCTCAGAAGGAGAATGCTTTCATGTCTGATTGGTGTAACCCTTTAGGGAATATAGGAAGAAGCCTGTTTCCTCAGTCATATTTCTAGATGAGCCATTCGAGCTCCTTATAACAAAATGGATGCTAAACAGCCCAGCGGAGATGTGGTGACATCCCCGTGCCAAGTCAAGGAAGAAACAATAGTCAAGAAACCCCAGGCCGCAGTTCGATCCTGTCGATGGGGGCTCAAATGTTTGGAGAAATAATTGTACTAATCTTCACCCAAAATGCATTTTTAAACTGATTTCTACTTATTTCATGCCCATACCAAATGTTTTTTGTATGTCTTGTATGTAGATTCTTAGAGAACTTATGCTAAATTATACAAGCACTAAGCAACGCTCAGATATATATTTTTATAATGCACCAGGTTAATGTTTATATAAAGAATTGAGGCCCAACAGGGGGTCAAAAAAAAGGCATATATTAAAAGATTGATTTTGAAACATTGATTTTAATTGGAGAATCGATTATTTTAACCCAGCCCTATATGAGACAGCTTTATGTATTATTTGCAATTTCACCCATTTTTAAGAATAAAAAAAATGCACAATAAACATTACATTCTTGTATTTTTGTCTTGAAAAACAGAAATAAAAACTTATTAGCCATATGGATCTTACTGGACCACTATTGTCCCTGAATTCTTCATTTTGTGCAGCCTAAGCACTGAGATTATCCAGAGATGATAGCTGCGCTGTAGCTGTATGATGTTAAATTGAGCTGAAAATACAAATTTTCTTCTGTTTTTATCGTGGCTTAGGGTCACTCTCTCTAAGAGAAACAGCTCTGCAGCGCAGACAGCCAGTTCGACAGCCCGGGGACATTTATCGTCATGCTCTACAGCTCACAGTCAGACGACGGAGATGAGCCAGGTGTCAAGCAGAGAGCACAGAATAATATTCTTAGATCTGTAAAGTATTTAAAATGAATACATCAGCAGCATTTTACAACCTGCTGCTTTATCTTTGGAAAATTAAATTAATGACGCCTTGTCTAAATGAGCATCATTACGTAAGATAATTTAAGAAAGCTTGACTGTATGTACAGTTTATGATTATTTTTCAGCAAGATGTTTCAATGCCCCCCTTCCCCCCCCTCCCATAGCAGATTCCCCACATCTCCATAAAATGAAAAAGAAAAGAAATGGAGAGAGGAGAAAAAAATTAATAAAAACACTACACACACATAATGACTTTAATCCTCCACATTGTTATGTAAAAATAAAATATCTCGCACAAATTTTGGTTCCGACATTCCCGTTCCCCAGGGGATGACGTTAAATAACTTTGGTGATAATCCGTAATCTGTCCTCTAGCGCCATAATCAGGTCTAAATTTCACTTTGTTTACATGTTTGATTAGTGACCAAATAAGAACTAATGACATTTCCACACAAATTGTTTAAATTAGCTCAACTCAACATGCTAGCACACTCAACTAACATGGTGAAGATGGTGAACGTTACCTGCTAAACATCAACACGTTAGCATTGCTATTGAGAGCATGTTAGCATGCTAATGTTTGCATCTAGCTCAAATGTTTAAATGGTCCAAATCTCCATATTGCTTCTCCATGAAATTTAACAGCACACAGTTTGAGCCTCTCTCTGTAGCCCTCTCTCTGTCTCAGTGATGTTCTCTGGCTCTTTTATCAAAAATGTTACATAAATACATGAATAACCCTTCTTTGGGTCCACATTTAAGGTTATGTTCAACTGCTGTTCAGGGTTCTTGTCTCATATCATCTCACTGCATCTCTTTCCAATACATCTAATGCATTATTTCATATGTACAAGTGGGCTAGCCTGGGTGTATTATTGATGAGCTGTAGGTTTAGTCTGCTCCCTTGATGCTTCACTACGCATCCTCTTCCCTACCTTCAAATATTTAGCACGCACTTGCCGGGACTAATGCACCGCGGCCCTTCAGCTGAATTCAAGCTTTTGATTAGTGAAAGAAAATTAGGTTGAATAAAAGCTTTATTAATCAAAGTGGTACGGCTGGCAAACCTACAGGCTTTTAATTTGATTTTGGCACAGTTTAGCTGTCACAAATTTAGAAGATTAGAGTGAAAACTGTCTCAAATGTCACTGAAATAACAACATATTCATCCTCACACACTGGCAGGAGTTCTGATTTGATCATTTTGATATTGGTGTATTACAGTGGTGTATTGGAATTTGATCATAACTTTAAGCATTGGCTTGATAGGACAGCCACATCAACATCAGAAAAATAAGAAAAAGATACGTGAACTGAAACCAGTAGTCTAACTTTCACTTTTTGTCTGGAGTGGATCTACTTTTTATTATGCATGCAAGTGTTTCAAAGGTAGGGATTTGTGGGTTTCACAAACAATTCTGATGTTATTTTATCTTGTGTTAGTTATGAGTAACATAAAGGAGGAACTAAACTGAATGAATGTGCAAAGAAAGAAAATATTATGAGGTGTAATATCCTGAATGTGTCAGCCTCATGTTAATGTACACAGGCCACATCCTGCAGGTTTAGGAGGGGTTCTCTCTTTTACATTAATAGTGTCAAAAGCTGCATTTAAAGGGGCCCTGTGGAGTTTTCTTGGAAACAAACCAATAGAGCCAAGTCAATATGGGATTTTATTCTAATTTTAGAGGTGAAGAATTCACAGATTACCGATATGGCGGCCGATACAGAGACTTTTTTTAGCTGGAATGAAAAAAGTCCTTTTCTATGTGGATTATGCACTGATTTTGCACCAATATGCAAATATATGCAAAGTTTCTGAGAAAGCTGCTTTGAAACTTTATTGAAGAATATTTAACATTATTATACATTGTACATACAATGCATTAGATTGTCAACCAATTCTAGAAATGAACTACAAATGTATGAACCAAGAAAATAAAAAAGTAAAATAAATAGCTAAATAAACATCAGTACTGTATGTTCAGTAATAGTCAAGTTGCAACTTCCAGGCCTGAAAAGTGAATCCAATGAAGAAGAGCCTTAAACCTGCATTCTTTATCATTTCCAGCAGGGGGTGACTCCACTGGCTCCGCAACGGCCAAAATGCAAACCCCCGGCTTCAGCACAGCAGTCGACAAATCAAATTATGACGTCAACGATGCCACGTCCAATATATTTTACAGTCTATGGTATCAATCAATTGCTGACCACGCTCTGCTGGACAAATTACATAATGACACCATTTCTAAATCACCCCAAGCATTGTTTTTCTGCATTCTGTAAAAAAGTTTTCAATACTGTAGCGATACGTCTGTAGCGAAAAAGTTATTTTACATACAGTGTTTCTCACTAAAACACATAGACTGTGTTTGAAACTGTTCCCTTATTCACCCACTCACTATTCCCTATATAGTGTTTATTAAATAGTGAACTATATAGGAAATAACCACACAGGAGTTTGGACACTCACTGAGATGTTGTAAATATTGTTGCGTCAGTAGATGGTATGTGTGTGACGGAAGTGGGCGCGCCCAGCATCATGTAAACAAGCCAAAATAAAAATAATTCTATAACAATGCATCCCTGAAACAAACCAAGCACTTGGGAAGATAGATATTCTAACAAAAATGCTTTCTTCCTCATAAAACATTTGCAAAGTATGCTCATACGCGTGTCTGTGGGTCCGTCTTTGTGTGCAAATACAAAACAGGGCAAACATCGCTCCGTACAGTAGCATAGTGGTCAACAACTGCCCAGGGTTCCTTTAATCAACATGACTCAAGAGTTGGATTGATAGTATTTTATTTCTCCCAAACGGTAGCCTCCAAGCTTGGATGTAAGGTTTTACATAGTTGTGTGTTCGACTAGCTACCAGCAGGAAAATAGGAAAATATACTAGTGCACACACCCCCCATCTCTTGTGGATTGTATTCTCTTGTAGGAGCTTTGAAGTCCCTCCCGTGCACGCAGATCTGCACGGTTTCCCAGACATTTGCAGTACGTTTCCTTTCTGTATGGCAGGGAAAGGAAGTGGAATGGAAAAAGCACTCCCCCGCCCACTGTGGCCACATGGCAAGGGAGGAGAGCAGTCGGTCAGGAGCCCGCCGGCCACAGTCGGGCATATTTGTGGTCAGCTTTCTCCTGCAGTCTGAGACACTGTGCAGCACGGCCTCCCTCTGCACTCTGTTACTTGATGTCTCTCACACGCTTAAATCTAAAGATTGGTCACAAAAACAACCAAAAGAGATGCACTTTCTCCTCACTCATTATGTCCCTTCTGTTCCCCCTTCTTCCTTTCCCAGACTATTTATACTGATGAGGTTGACACATGAAAAGGGATCACCCCTTTACAGGAATGAAGGGGAAGGATCTGGCCACATCAGCAGAGCGGTTCACCGCTGCCCATCACACTCTAGCCAGAATGAATGACTTCCATCCATTGGCTCTCTCTCCCTCAGACACACACACAGTGAATCCAGGGGAAAGGGGAACATACACACACACACACATACACATACAATATATATAAACAATGGAAACATATGCTTTACTAAACGAATCCAGCCCTGACTGACTCGATTGTAGCCACCACCTATTTCCTTGCACCTCATGACTGTCTCTCTCTCTCTGTGTGTCTCCAACACTCGTCACAGTTAAATTGGACCACTATTCTCTCCTTCCTCTTAGCCTAGTTTCTATGAGCAGAAATAGAACCAAGGGGGGCCAGAGATCCATACGTCTTCTGTTGGGGATTTGATATAAAAGCTGTCCTCTCCAAACTGATGGAGTTCTGTGTGTGTTTGTCTGTGTATAGCCGTATGGCTGTGGTGTGTGTGGGTGTGTGTGCTCACTTATTCACTTATTTGTGAGTGTATGGTGGTCCCAGAGGAATAATGCTGGCAGTGTGCGTCACTGCACGATAGCTGGCCTTGCAAAAACAACATGCTGTATCCTCATTTAAATGGTTCCTCTGGATCATTCCATTGTGTTGTTTTAACTGAAGACTTTGTGTAAATTTACCTCCAAAAAGTCCCCTGTATGCCATCATATAATATATCATATAGTGTTTTTTGCAAACATGATGCTAAAGAAAAAAGATGTTTGTCTCAGTTGTATGGAGATGCATGTTCCACATTGATTCACAAATCCTACAGTTATTGTAAAGTTTACTGGTGGCCTTATTATGGAAACAGACTGAAAGAAAGTGCTATTCATATTGAAGAATGATCATTCACCATTCACTGCTCTAAATGCAGTAGTTGTGGCATGTTAATGTTCACCAATTTGAGTCCTTAAAGTCATAAAGGCGGACTTTATGAGAGGGTGGAAAAAGTGTCAGCTCCACACTGGTCCCCAGACTCGGTGTCAGCTCTGTGTGTTGACTGCAGGGAGCAACTGTCTTCAGCTGTATAATATGTACAGCTGAGCATCACAATACCTTCATGAATCTTTAAGTGTCAAAGGAAACAGAAATGTGGTCCTGGACTGTGCTGTCACACTGGAGAACAAGTCACTTTTTTGTCACTTGAATCAAGTCGAAGCAAATGGACTAAAGGACAGCTGCCTATTCAAAGTCAGAAATTTGAATGACAAATTCTAAACAAATTCTGAACATTGTTATAGGCAAAAATCTGTTGTAATTAAACCAAGCTGCTGCTAAGGATTTCTCTAATGCCTAGTCCCAAACTTTCTCTAAACACCTGACATAAATTAGACCACCACATAACCCTCCATTTTATAGGTTTGTGTCCAGGGTCCCAGCTGATAGGAATTTTGCTCTATATGTTTTAGTACAGAAAGTATATGAAACCCATGACCCAAACACTCAGACATTCTGTCATTGGATGGAATTATAGTAAAAAAAAATATATTATTCCCCATTGTGCTAGGAACCCACGCATGGACCCCCGGGGGTCCCCAGACCCTTCTTTTGGAACCACTACTCTATTAAATGGGGCACATGCTCTACCAAGAGATATAATTGACATAGAGATATAATTGAATGTACAATGGAGTGTAGTGCATCCAATTGCTTGGTAACATATTGAGACTAATTTGACTACTCTCATTTTTGTTCTCGCTGACGCTCTAGAAATGAGACACCTGTAAGAAAATGAAGAGAACTCACACAGTGATCACTGTGAGACTGAACAGTGTATATTTCTCAACAGTGGTGATTGAGATGAATGAGAAAATGCACACAATCTCTCTTTGGTATTGACTAGTGCTCATTTTTGTCTAGGATATGTGAATTTGATAGAATGGAGATCTCATCATGCACCCCTTCAAGCATGTTCATTAGGTTATCTTTGAAGGTGTGTGTGTGTATGTGTGTGTATGTGTGAGTGTGTGTGTCAGAAGGAGTGGCCTGCAAAGTAGCTGTGACTGTGCTTTACTGTGAATGAAGATCGCTGTTATTGTGGTGTGCTGTCAGGAAGATCCACATTCCTGCCATGTACCTTGCTTGGCATCATGCTCACATGAACACAGACCCCTGGAGGCCTGAGACTTCAGAAACTCATTAATGTTGTTAAAGTGCCCATATTATGAAAAAAATCACTTGAGATGTCTGAATGTCCTCTGCCTTCAGTTTCTGGGTGATTTGTTCAAAATCTACACGGCTTTCTACTCCAAAAGAACTACTTCCTGTCCCTGTTCTACTTCCTGTCCCTGTTGTGCAGGTATTCCACAAGTGTCCCTGGTCTAGAAGAAGTCTCCCAGCTGATCCTGCCTTGGACTGACCAAAGCTGGAGAAAGAGTTATCTAGCTGATAGATCTTACCGAGCTACTGAGCATGTGCAGCTCCCAACAAAGATAGGATAGAAGGGAGATGTCTCACTCTGGAGCTAAAACCAGTGAGATGTCTCACTCTGGAGCTAAAACTAGTGAGATGTCTCACTCTGGAGCTAAAACCAGTGAGATGTCTCACTCTGGAGCTAAAACTAGTGAGATGTCTCACTCTGGAGATAAAACTAGTCAGATGTCTCACTCTGGAGCTCAAACAAGTGAGATGTCTCACTCTGGAGCTCAAACAGAGACCTAAACACACAGGGTGAAAACAGGATCTGCAGCAATGTGGAGTACAACAACAATATGGTGTTTTTAGAAACAACCTCAAAATACAATTATGAACCTGAAAATGAGTATAATATGGGCGCTTTAATGCATTAAATGCATTGGTGCGGTTATATTTGCAATACTGTTGCAACCCTCTTTTCACTGTTGCTATGGTGTTTGTGTTTTTGACATCATATAATAACCTGTGTAATTTAGGAACATGTAAGCAGATGCTGCACTGTGAGACACATCTGCAATCAGGGTCTTAGTATAGAAAAAGAGATTTAGAGATTTGGAAAAGCTCAGCTCCTTTGTGGTCTCTTGACCTTTACCTCGTACGGCATTGCCATGGCAACTAAACAGGGAGCTGCCAGCTTTGGTTAGGGTACATCATCATCAGTGTTGATGGTTGTTCCTTCCAAAATCCCAAAACATGAATCTCAGACAGATTAAGGATAAAACGTAAAGAAAAGAAGAGACACAGCTGCCAGGCGGTGGAAGGGGAAATGTAGGGGAGCAGGAAATCAAAAGGACAGAGTTTGATTGGCAAGCAATACTGTAAAAGTCCTCATTGAGAGTAGAGATGGTAGTTGTGATAGGCTGCTACCAAACACAGAGCTGCTGGCCCTCTGTAATCCCTTACAGATTAGCACAGTTTATTACACAGCTCATTGCACTTGAATCTACATCCACCAATTTTTGAAATAAACACACATTTAGCTACTGTAATAAAGAATGTAATGTACAGTGTAACATAATAACTTCTCATTGAATAGGCACATCTGTTTTAAATAGATCAAATCTTGTTGGAGGAATCTAGTTTATTCCTGTAGTAATGTCCTCCGCTCTGTTTCCCTCATGTTGCAGTAACTAACAGTCTGCCAACTCTACCTTTATTAATTGTCTGGTAATCGTATGGCAAGTGTAGACGGGTGTGGCTCAGACAAATGCAGACTCTGTCCAGGAGGGACGCTCCACCATCTGGCATAGGAATCCCCTTCTCAGCAGGCTCTGTGTGTGTTTGGGTGTGTGTGTGTGTGTGTGTGTGCGCGCGCGCACGCACGCACGCACGCACATGTGAACTTCTTCCAAGCTAATTAGAGTACAGCTGCAGTTGTACAGCACACTGTTAAACACTGTTATCGCTATAGAATGGCTTGACAAGGCTGGGGGGGGGCGTCGCTGTCAACCTGTTTGCCAAGGTCATGTAGGGATGGCTACCTGATGTGTTTTATGAACTTAAGTGGTTTTGAGTCTGCGTGTGAGGGTAGGGAGGCAGATCAGATCAGCAAACCCCTTCCTGCTTTTTTATTTTGAGTCCCTAAAAATCCCTGAGGTGTCCTCCGTTCTACTTGGACTGATAATGAACTGAGATGTACCTGCCAAGAAAAGTAGATTGAGCCTAACCTGTCTCGAGGCAGCTGCTGCACATTGTGTGCACCGACTGCTGTGAGAGCTACAAACAAGAAACAAAGTTAACACATTTGATGAAGAGGTGATGAAGAAAATCCAAGTGTTTATTTTTTTTTTGCTGAATGGTCATTCAAGAAATTTAAATTCCCCTCATTTTGACAGTAGACTGAAGCGTTGGTTTCACTAAAACTGACTGATAACTACTCGACAATATTATCTGTTTTGTGCAACAAAACCGGCTTAAATTACAATGTGCTGTTGTTCACCATTACAATTCCTTAAAAATGTAAATACTGTATCATAAAATTCCTTTAACTTTGTAAATACCGTACATATCCACACTCCTTATATTTCTTTTATTTCTATTTCTTCTCTGATATTTATATACTTTTTGCAACTGTAACACAGGATTTCCCTTCAGGGATCAATAAAGTATTTCTGATTCTGATTCTGATTCTGAGCTAGCATAGGAGCACATTTCCTATAAGTCACATCATTATGAAAGAGAAACAAGGAAAAGGATTGTGAGTGGAGCTTTTGAACAAGAATGCCACCTGTAGTGTGAGAATGTGAGCAGGTGGTTTGACTCAGATGACAGGAATCTAACGTATGTCTCTGCTCGCTGTCCCAGTCCAACCTGCCTCTGCCCTGCATCGCATCGCCTTTTAAATCTCTCTCGGTGTCTTTCTGTTGACTTTGACAATGCCAAAACAGTGGAAGGCAGAATCAACATCTATTATGTTGAGTACATTATTTGCCTGCCTGGCTGTGATCTTTCTCCTCCTCTTCCAAGGCAACACACCTTGACATGACAAGGGCATGAGGAATGAGTTATTTCTGAAAGTTTGCAGAGACTCAGGTGAACTAGTCTAGAGGTCAGCTTATGCTGGGTCATACTGGTCTGCTGGGCCTCAGAGGAGAGCAGAGACAGATCAGACGGCGCAGCCAGCTTTTTAAAATGTTAGTCATGCTGCTGTTCCATTTTCATGAGCTGTGTTGCAATCCCCTGGACCAGCCTGCCAGTTACACAGAGACACAGCCAGCACTACCAAGTACACCCCATTGCATCTGGGTTGCAAACATATTCCTTCTCTCTTTTCTATTCAGTTAGAAAAAAGGACTTTGAACCTCCTCCAACTACGGTGGTCTCAAGAGGAGCAGAATTCATTAGATATTTATTTGATTCGTGTTTACTGGTGCTTTAAATTGTATGGTCTCTATAAAAGGATTTATTTAACCCTCCAGTCATCCTCTGATCTTCTTCATTTTGATCGTCTGATGTTTATGATTTGTTAAAAAGTTTATGAGATTTCTTGGTCATGCTTTGCATGCTCAACTCGTTGAACACACCTAAGTAATAATTTGATGAGCAGATATTCAGCAGTTCACATGCATTCCATGTCCTACCTTTGGCCCGGCACCAGGTGTCATTCACTTCATTAATGCATTAGAGACAGGCACACTAAGTGAATTTTCTCCATTCCAGCATAACTGCTCTCGGGTTACAGTAACAGGATTAGCACGACTTCAAAGGCATTGTGGTTTCTCAAAGTGGAGCGATGGTATGGTGCTGCTGTATGTCTGTGGGACCAGAAATGTTGCAGTGTCATCTGGTGAAGCCAAAAATCAACTCACTGTGCTGGTGCTGCTCCCCAGAGCTGTGTGTGTGTGTGTGTGTGTGTGTGTGTGTGTGTGTGTGTGTGTGTATGGAAGTGTTTTTGTGTGTTTACCACCAGAAATTGTTGGTAGATAACACCCTGCGGTGAAATGTGTGCCACCATTTACTTAAAGTTTAGCTCTGTATGGCAGCCAAGAGAGTACGTATCAGGGATATTAGACCACTCTTCAGGGCTGTTAAGTGAATGATAGCCTTTGAGTACTGTCTATCCATCATATCCAACAATAATCCCAAGCCACATAAGGACTACAGGAAGGGAGAGGGAAGGAGACGGGGAGACTACAATAAAGTTAAAATCACTTTAACTCTAAATCAAAACGAGTTTTCTGTGTTGTCTTTGTTCTGAGTTTCTGTGTTTCAGTACCTGTGGTTATTATGATTATGTTTATGTCTTGAAACCACATACATGTTTCCCCTCTCCTTCTGTTTACAGGTGTTCTGCTCGACATCCAGCGGCATTACGGAGTATCAGACAGTGGAATTGGCTTGTTGCAAACAGGTAGGCCTAAATCTCCTTTAATCCCATAATTGCAGGTGTGAAGAATTTCAGCTCAACACCTCAACACATTCTCATGTGATGAGGGTTATTATTGTGTAACACTGATGTTTCGGATGGAGCAATGAAAGGCAGTGGCTCTGACCCCAGGTCCTAGCAAAAATGCTCTTATCACACACTTTCACCTTTACTAAAAGCTGTTATCTTGTTTCCTTAACCATGGTGCTTTATTTAAAGAGATAACCAGTTTCACTTTTGTCAGAAAACAGATAAAAGTTGGCTCATTTCTCCTGCCTCTAATTTATAGTCTACAAAGGTGAAAGTTTTGAACAGAATTCAACATATTAAGATATAAATTGCCTCATACTGGCTCAAATTTATTGTGCAAGAATGTATGTCTATCTCCATGGGCATTGATCAGAAGATTATCTGAAAGTTATACCACCAACAATGTTGAGGTCTTCTAAATATTTTGAATACTTAGCACCTCTGTATCGCAGGCTTAAGTGAGGGAGTGAGGTTTCCTAACAGCATCAGGGCAGGTCAATAGAAAGGAAAACACAGTCCGGAGCCAGGCAGGCTGTTCTCCTGAGAGCCTGCATGCATGCACCTCTGGCTCAGGGCAGGGTTTCCTGTTCCATTCTAGACCTCGATGAATTCACCTTTTTAGCGAGATACCTTGCAAAGCCCTCTCATGGGAGGACAGGACCCAGTCTCGTCTCCCTGTGCCCTCAAACTTATTCAAACACCAACAAACTTGCACACAACGTGCCATTGAGGGCAGGCAGGCAGGTTTGAGTTGGTGGGGGGAAGAATACCGCCCTTCACTAACTTTAGACTAACTTTAGCCGAATGATGTGGTGAGGACAGAAATATCAAGCACCAAAAAGAAATCAGTGTTCTGTTGGTTTTTAAGTGAATACACCACTTTATCAATTCTAAATGTCATTTCCAGCCAGTTTGACTGTAGCATGAGGAATCTATATTTCACTGAAGTTAATTTTCCACCAGAAACAATTTTTCCTTTACACACTTCTCCCCTTCATCTTCTTTTTTATGTTTTTGTTGATTTTTTTGCAGCAGCAGTAGCCTAAAGATGAAACAGGCATGGTGTTTCAATGCAACTTTTTTTTATATCACTTCAGTTCAGTTCAATTGATTCACAAAAGTTAAACGAAGAGTACAATGTGAAATGGGACACCCTGGTAAGCTATTTAAAGCTTGTGTAAAGGGCACTAGCAGAGACACTAGCAAATAATGCATATTATAAATATTGTTTGGATAAAAAAGGAAACATGTATTATGCAGTATTATTTACAACCTGCAAGAAGAAGAAAAACCCTAACCACCCTAACCCTACCTAAGTGGTCTCAAGACATGTATTCCATCCTCATATGATACCTGTACAGAACTTTAATGGTCCTGAAATGTAGAGTAAAACATGTTATATTAGTTTTGTTTAATCAGGGTACCTGAATTTGTGAAAACACACTCCCCTGCACTGAAATTGTAACAAGAAACAGGAAACTGTGAAGGGTGTTTGACTCTTAATTCTGTTTGCATTGGCTCATTATCTGGGTTATGCACACTACCACATGGACTCACACATTCTTAAACACACACAGTATGTTGTATGTAGTGGGGGGGCATGTGTGCCCTCTGTACCGTCTCTGAGAGGCTCCCTGTTGTTCAGGCTTAAAGCAGGGCTGCTGTGAGTTTTGGTTTGCCTGGCCTGTCCCGGCCTGTCGTGGTTCAGACTCCGCTTGGCCCCTGATCCCCAGGCGACCTCTTTCTCACACTGGCCTGAGGAATGCTGGGTGTCCGGGCCTTAAGCCGTGAGAGCAGGATAGGCCCAGACAGGGAGCCTAGGTGTGAAGAAAAGGTTAGGACGTTGACGTAGTCATGGAGCTGGAGTCTTAGTGTGTGTGTGTGTGTATATGTTTACAGTATGCAGTGTTCTTTCCGGTTTCCCCCACACCCCACTTCCGTCTCCAGAGGGAACAATCCATGCCTCTGTGAGCACCTGCAGGCCAGGCCAGGCCAGGCCAGGCCAGGCTCTGCCTTCCCTCCGTCCTCGCTCCCTCTGTCCTGGCAGCTTACGTCCACCTGGGAAAGCAAACGGCCAATGTAGGTGTTTTACAGGCAGTGGGTGATGTGTGCGCGGAGGCTTTCTCTATTTCTCTGCTGCCAGGTCACCCTCACACTTTTAAAAAACACTAACCACACACTACAGGATCCCAGGCGTAGGACAAACACACGTGTGAGTCAGAATCACTTCATGAGCTTGTTTCTGGTTCAGTTTGAGTAAAAGATAGTTTTGACCCTTTTCTTTGGCTAGTGATCAGAACTACTGGAATGAAATATTTCCCATATCTAGAAGTTACTAATAAGTTGTTTCCTTTGGGAAAACTAGCTGAGAGTCTAAAGAGCACCAGAGGAGCTCTTTAGACATGCCTGACTTGTAAGATGTAATTTTTCCAGAACAAGCCCACAATTGTGGAGTGCATCATAGTTGTATCTGTTTCCAATAAAAAATCAAGTATTGTTATTTTTCATTTGTTATTATTCGCTAAAGAAATGTGCCTCTCCATATCTTGTTTTACATGGTACTCATGTCAGGAAAAGAAATGATCACACTTTCATTGACAAGAAAATAAGAAGCATTGGTCTTGAGACTGGATGGCCTGGTAAGATGAATGCGTTTCGCAGTGGGGTGAGTGTAAACACAATGTTTTCATGCTAAAGGACAACTCATGGAAAATACCTTGTGGTGAGCTCCGTCTCCGCAGCACCAGTTATTTCTGTTATTTGGCAACACCAGCCCCTCCAAAAGGAGCTTACACAACAGCAATTGACGTGAGGTATGTGCATGTGTGTCATTACTGCCTGAGGTGAGGTCCCAGCTCTTTGTGTAAGAGGATAAGGTGTCCATAGCTGTCAGATTAGGGGTAAAGGCAGGCTGTATGGGCCTGGAGCTCTTTGGCCTATCCGTCAGAATGGCGAGATGGTTTCACTGGAGCTCAGCAGACCTGTCAGAGCACCGGGGCAGCCTGAGCTCACGCTCCCACTGGAGATGGCAGGCCTCCGTGCTAATGCCCCCAGGTAGCGGCTAAGTGAGTGACACTCCCACGCAGCTGTGAACAGGACCAGTCCCGAGGGTACAAGGGGGACCAAAGGTTAATGGAAGGGAGGAAGAGGAGAGGGGTTCACCTGGATGGTATTATCTTTGGTTTGTGGGGACTTTTGAGCACTTTTGTTAACCAGACGGAGAAATCTGAGAGAAGGCTCGCTCTCCTGCTAACGCGCTAAGGTTATTGCATTCAAGTGCTTTGAGGCAAATCACAAAAAACAGTCTTAATGGGTTGAATCATCCCTTACAATGGAAGCTGACATAGTAATTATCTGCCGCTGGTTTAGCATGGAAGCAGAGTTATTGGGGTCAGTCAGGCTGGATGTACAGTGGGGCGGAGGCTTGATAAGGAGCTGACGCTTAAAACAGCTTGCAGACTGTCTGGACCCTGTTCTGTGTGTGGCTGCCCACCGTGTCTGTAACAAGACACCAGCACACACACACACCAACTGACATTGCCCCAGTCTTAAACCTGGTGTGGGGCTGCCTTACAGCCAGCATGTGAGCTGTAAGAAATGAGGCCACAGGTGCAGTGTAAGACAGGCTTGAGCTCTGCTAACATATCAGACTTACACTTAAAAAGCTTTGAGTCTAAACTACAAGAAGTCAGCATTGTACTAAGTAAACTGATGGTTTATCCCAGCTAGCTGTTATTTACTGGGTCTGAGGTGTGACCACTTGTATGGGATTCTGGTCAGTGTCTACCGTTGAATGAAGACCTCTCTAGTTTCCTCTTCCACAGTGGGAAGTTGTGCTATCAATGCTTGATCAGCTGTTTTGGCCCCTCACAGCTGCTCCTATTTTGTCTCTTGCCCTCGTTGGTATCCCCCGGCATATCTCCTCTCTCTCTCTCTATCTCTCGCTCTTTCTCTATCTCTCACTCCATGTCTCTCTTTCTCTATCTCTCACTATCTCTCTCTATCTCTCTCTCTTCTTCTATTTCTCACTCTCTCTCTCTTTCTCTATCTCTCACTCTGTCTCTCTTTCTCTATCTCTCTCTATCTCTCTTTCTTTCTCTATCTCTCACTCTGTCTCTCTTTCTCTATCTCTCACTATCTCTCTCTCTCTTTCTCTATCTCTCACTCTGTGTCTCTCTTTCTCTATCTCTCACTATCTCTCTCTATCTCTCTCTCTTTCTCTATCTCTCTATCTCTCTCTCTCTCTATCACTCTCTCTATCTCTCTCTGTCAGCAGTTGGCCAGCTGTTGTTGTCTTGTTGTCACTCCCACTGGCACCTTATAGAAGTTAGAGGAGACAGAGAGATAAAGGGAAATGGAGGAAGAAGAAAGAGCCACCTGTGACTTCATCTTTCTGGTCATGCATGGCATCGAGGTTTATTCTTCTCCAATATTGATTCCCAAAGCCAAATAATTGCATTGTCATGGTATTCAGCAGCTCCTCTGCTGCTGAGACGAGAATAGAACGATGACCTGATGGTGCATCGTGTATGCGTTGCAGCATGTGTGTATGTGTGTCTCCATCTCAGGCTGGTTTTATAGGCCATGTCTCGGAGGAGGGCAGCTGTTGGGTGATGATTGGCACCCTGCTCCCCGTCTCCTTCCCTCTCCCTTCCTGTCAACAAACCAACAGCACTGGCCATGAGTGACTGCCAATCCAATCAGGATTTTAAGGCCACTTAAACAAGCGTTCTGTCAACCCCTCTTCATGTAAAAGTCCTATCAGATCTCTAATTGCCTCTTATTTTTAAGCACTATAGAAACTGCACAAACACTGGAGAGAGGGGGGTTATTTTGGTAGGGTTAAAGATTTTAAAATAGGCCTGATATTTAGTGATCGAGCATTTCTGGCATTAAGATCTCCGGTGATATTTTCTCCTGCTTCTCAGAAAACGAGGCTGAACACCGATCGATTGTTTGAAGCCACGGGAGGCTGCTTGAGTCGTTCTGCTTCGAGTGACATCAACAGATCAATTAGGAAAACACACACACGCACACAAACACATTCCACACCCTCAAACACATGCTGTAGGCATACAAACCCTAACAAGTCAAGGTCAAAGATAAGGCTGCTTCCTGCTCATTTGGTCTATTTTCATTCATCAATAAAAGAGTGTGTGTGTGTGTGTGTGTGTGTGTGTGTGTGTGTGTGTGTGTGTGTGTGTGTGTGTGTGTGTGTGTGTGTGTCAATCGTAGTGTACGTATCCCATTAGTCTCAATAACAAGGGTAACATACAAGAACACAAACACAGACAAGCAGGGTCCTCTGTCATTTCAGCCGGAGCTTGTCATTAAGCTGGCTGCTCCTGTAGTTACTGCAGGAAAAAGGCAGGAGAGAAAAACTCCTCACCCTGCGCTCGAGTGCTCTGCTGGATCTCAGCTTGCTGCCATGTCACCAGCCACAGGAAAGGATCCCTGGGAAAAAGTAACTACATGTTTTTATTAATGCTGCAGCTTGGATCACAGTCTGGAACTTAGAGTAACTGACTGCACATCTCACTACTGTTTTCATTTTAGTACAGAAGCAAGTGCCTTTCTTTAGTCTTATTATAACCATATGTGTTTGCTTATAAAATGACGTTCCAATGCACTCTTGCCAGCCCGCTTGGAATTTGTAGGAGCGTGTAATGCTCCCCAGCTGCAACTCTCACACTCAGCAGGTAGTAGAGAGTTGTGCTGCCGCTGCAGCGGCGGCAACTGGCTATCACACTCTCAAAGTAGCTGAATGATTGAATAAAAGAAACAGGGTTTAAGTTGGCATTAGGTTGTGCTTGATGGCAGCTTCTGCAGGAATAAGCTGCTGAGTTTGACAGAAACAGGCGAGAGAGTGCCACACGGGTATTTCCTAGGCTGCATGTGGCATTTATCAAACAGCATTGGTAATCCAACACCGGTGAAGTCTGAACGGAGGAGTTCCTGAGAGGGAATTAGCGGTGATCAGAAATGTGAGGAATGCAGAAATGTTTGGGGTGCCAAAAAAAGAAATTCAGGAGGCAGAGATGTGATGTATTAGAATGTCTGAGTTAAGACACAGTGGTCATCTCCGGTGTCACACTCAAACCAAAGTTATGTGTCACACCCTCCACAGGCAGTCCCATTAATCATTAGAGGAAGACGAAACAAAGCTGCCACTCCCACTGCTACTGCACACCTGATAGAAAACACAACACACTGTTGCTACAGCGCACTGGTCACCACGGATTAGTTGGTGATGACATAATGGCATGGCATGTCTTTTCTCTGCAGACTATCCCAGTCAGTAGCACATTCAAGTTAATATAATATAGGTATGTATGTAATGTATGTAACATTTGTCCTTTGGAGCAATGTATCTTGATGTTTTGATCTGAATATTATAGTGAGAGTAAATTGCTCTGCTCTATATGGATACACATATATGGAGCCTATTATGAGACCCAGAACTCAGCTTTTGATGTAATGCTTTGTTAAATAGAATACACCAGAGACAGTGCAAACCTCCAGACTGCTTTCTCTTGAACAAGTACATGCTGTGCACAGCATTAAACCTACCATGCCATTTTAACATTTGTAATGCTAGAATTGCACATTTGCTTTATAGAGTACTTATTAAACAAACATAATACCATACTAAACATGAATAATCCTAAATATAATACTCAACAATCTTGCAGAGAGATAGAGAGAAGGAGAGAGGGAGTGAGTGATCTGCTATACCAAAGATTTAAAAACAATATTTACATGTTTCACATGAGCCAGTAAAAGAATTCAGGGACTTTTCTATGTGTGCAAACATGCACATGAATCAGTTTGAACCAGGACACCTGTGGCTGTCACAGAGGGTTAGGGTTAGTGATAGTGGGATGGCCTTCTCTTTCCATTAGAATTGATCAGCATTTTTTATTTTTTTTATTTTTTTTATTTATTAGGGGCTTCTTCTCATATTTGACGGCACGTATTGGCTGGAGAGTTGGAACACATACCACCTGCTCACAGGACTGGCTAGTGCTGCCGGTTCCTAGAATTAACTCTGGGATCTGGGAAAGCCTGTTTTAGATTCTTTGCACCATACATTTGGAATGAATTGCAGTGTACTTTGAAGCTTAATACTCTTGTTTCAATGGTTCAGTTCAGAAATCTAGTCAAAATCCTTATTGATTTTAGCTGTGTTTTTAATGCTATTATACTACTCAGGTCTCTATTGAAAATGAGATCTCGATTTCAATGGGACTTACCTGTTTAAATAAAGGTGTATATATATGTATATAAATGTCTCCTTTAGAATTAGAACTGATGTGCATTTATTATGAAAGGTTTGCCCTGTAAAGAAAAAGCTCCAACAGAACAGTTCTGCCACAGATTTAGTGGGGGGTGTTGTCAAAGATGTGTCAGCCAGCAGCTCATGCCAAATACACTGAAGTGGCAGTCCAATATCATGGACAGATTCATTCATTCTGTGTCTTTTGATCAGTTTTCTAAAATGCATCCATGCATCCCTGTTATCTGCTGCAGAGTGGGATGCTAATGTAAGTCTGCATGGTATTCTGTTCCTTTACTGAGAAGAGTTTCATATGGCCGGAGTGCCTGCCATTCTGTGTGTGATGAGGTCCTTGACAGTGGTGCGGAGGGTTGGGTTATTTAAATGACAAATGTATTGTATTATTGTATCACAAGCAGAAATTCTCACATATTTTTGGACTGAATGGTTCTGCCCAATAGTGAGTTTGACTCATTTGTTTTTAAGTCCATAGCAGTGCATTCATACGAAGCATTACACAATTGATTATATAATCAATTGTCAATCTGTGTGATAAAAGAAAGGATTTCAGCCTAGACTTGAGACCTTGAGTTAGGAAGCTGTTTTTACTGACTAACAGATATTACTCATCCATAGTAGATAACCTTGTAATGACAAAAAGGGCGAGGCACAAAAGGCACCCAAGAAGTTGTATTTATGGAAGTGGCGTGTTTGCGATGTTCTGAACGCTGACACCAAGACACACAGCTTGTCCGCAGCTAACAGGTCAAAGTGACACTCGGCGGCGCTGCAAATGGCACCGAATGACAACGCCTAGCCTGCCGACACGTACAGACCTGCACACAGGATGTGCTTCTCCTGTTCCTCTAATTCTGTCTCTGGCAGCTGAAGGACATCTTAATTCCTCAAACTGCTGTCCCTTGGTTCAACTGTCTATCCTGACTGTCAGGTTTCACAGCTGCAGGGAGGACAGCGCCTTCAGCTACAGTGGGAAATACCCATATCGCAAACCTAAAATAAATAAATAAAAGTTGACAGGAAAGCAGACCAAATTGGTGAGATCTGGCTTTAAGGCGGCGGAGCGGTGTAATGGTGTAATTTATTACTATGCATTATTGGTTTGCATCCCATGTAGATAACAAATACTGTTGCATGTTAATATGTTTTCTCTGTTCAGCTTCTTGTGGTTCTTCTTCTATTTTCAATAACCCAGCGAATCAAATGTGTCCCTGAAATCCTCCATTTTGCAATCTGCCACTGCAGCATTGCTCTGTGCCACATGATATGAAATAAAATATGAGATAAAAAATTGATTTTAATTTCAAGCAGGATCACTTGAATCTGTGACAAATCCTATTTACTGCAAAAGTCTAATCACAGAGGTAAGAGCTTACTGTAAAGGGAGCAGCAGTACACTTTCTTAAGGGATTAAGATGCTTTTTATTACTTTATTTTTCACTTTTCAATCACTGTCAGTCACCTTCATGAGAAATGTGAGCTACTCCATATACAAATGTGTCAATGCCTTTCTGTTTAAAAAAAAGGGTAAAATGGGCTGCTGAGCATTTGGTATCCTACGGCCGATAGCAGAGCCTCACAGGTGCTCTCTTCAGGGGAAACTAGTGTTTCATAGGGAAATGTATCCGTACAGGCTTAGTGAATATCAATCACACACACACACACACACACACACACACTCAACATACTGTACGTGCGCCTGCATCTCCTCCTGATGCTCTATTCACAGTGGCATTGAATCATAGGGGGTGAGTCATCCAGGAGGTATTGTTCTGCTGGCCAATCAAAGACAGAGCTGGACGTCCGGTGTTAATAGTCTCCCTCTGTGTGTGTGTGTGTGTGTGTGTGTGTGGGGGGGTTGGTTGATATTTATATTTAGTGGCATTACTTGCTACACTGTACCATATTTAGAGTATTCGTGTATCTTGTCACTGGGCCTTTAAGTACTAAATGCGTGCGAGTTCTTCTACTTTAAAATATCTCCTGAAAAGAATATGAAAAATGTCCACATCAGACCTAAGCAGAAAAAAAGCATAATCGGCCAACCAAATTAAATAAATTTCATGCTTCAACAATAAAAGGCTTTGGTACTAATTGACCATGAGACATATTTCATAATGTGACAAATATAATATATAATGTATGTATACAGTATGTGTGTGTATATAAAATATGGTTCTTCTCATGACAAAAGATCATTAATGAGGATGGTGATGATAATAAAGGATTAAGTTAAGACTTTGACATTTCCAGTACCATACTGTTTCTCAGTGCTTAGAGGTAACCAGTGGACATATTCAGCGTGATTCACCTGAGTCTGACACCACAGTAATGTCACACCTGACTCTCGGGAATACCTGGTATCATGTCTGCTGTTAGACTTCTCGCACAGCCATTGTCCTCTTATGGAATGTGCTAAGACTATGGTAATTGATGTTAATTCCTCACTGCGAGACTGTGGGAAATATGCACAGCATCTTATTTGGAATTTAAAGAGCATCAGAACCAGTTTGGCGCTCCTACCTGAAGCACATATACTGTATATGACCAGAACTACAATTTATTGTATTCTATTATTTATTTGTAGACTGCTGGATATATTCTGTCAGAAGTACAGAGACTTCCAGAGACTTTGAGTTTTTTGCTTTAACCTCTGGCTACAAAGAGAATGAAATGGTTAAAAAGGAATAATGATGAATTTATCTTCTCTTCAGAGGCTTTAAAATACAATACAGTTTCCATATTCACCTATTGGCTTTGTGCTGCATTGTAATGAGTATACACTACATCATAATTTAGTTATGAATGTCCTTGCCATTAATCAACCGCACAACTTGTTTTTATTACTTCTGTGGATATGACAATTACTCCCACCCTAATAGGATGGAGTCATGAGATAAACAATGCTTTTAAAAGAAAGGAATCTGTTTGTTTAGTTAATAGCGCGCAGTATGTTACATCATGAGCCTAATGATAAAGGCATGATGTCAGCCACAGCTGATACTCAAGGGCTTAGTTAAGGTGTTTTCCAGTCTATGGTTGAGTCACTTTCTTCAGAAATAGATAACTGAGAGATATGATAATTACACACCAACAGTGAAAACTGTAATTATCAGAATTAAAAGTAATTCATTCAGGAATACATCCTGCCTCATATGAAAGGCATGTTTTATCTGCAACACTGTAAAATCACATTATCAGTGTCAGTATCTCATCCAATCTGTCATTGTTACGTTATCAGACGGAAACGCAGGTGTTTCACATAATTGGGAGCTCAATAATAAAAGCAACTTCTGCCTGTACGACACTGAAACTGCAGCCTGAGCCAAGGTAGTCAAAGCTGACCATTGTTCTATAAAAGAGGTTGTGAAAATCTTTCCCCCCCTTTGGCCTGCAGTGAAAACATCCACAGACTAGACCTGCTCTAGACATCACCTCCCCACTGTTTGGGCTTTCCTGCTCCATTTGCACTTTATTTTTGAAAGATTGCCATCTTTGGCAATTAGCCAGGCCTTATCTCTGATGGCACTTTGGAGATCACACAAACATGTGGTGTTCCACTGCACCAACAAGAATAAATACGGGGACAATGGTGTTCAGTGTAGGAATGTGACCTGTGAGGACGGGCAACATTTTATGAATGTTTCATATTCAAGTGCTGTTTACTGTATGTCATTCAAACCTTTCCATTCGTTGCAGTTCTAGCCGGCTACCTGGTCAACAGAGCCCTTTAAGGTGTTTCAGACTGCACAATTAGACATATCCCTATCTGCAGATTGAGTCATGAATAATTTAACTTTTCCTATCAGGTTTTGCTCACTTTTGTCTCACTGCCTGGGCTGAGAGTTTTGGGTGTGACTTATTGTTAGGCATGGTTTGTTTGTCTTCCCTACAATGTCCTGAAATAGACTGAACACATTCATTGGGTCCATTCTCTCTAATGAAGCCAAACACACGGTGCCTGTTCAGACTTATAAAAATAAATCCCATAAACAACGTGATGTAGTTTCAAGTTTTTAAGCCTTTCACATACTGGATCCCTCAAACTGAGCTGCACTTGGAGGAGGAAATCATTGTTTCCAAGCATGACAGATTTCTTCATACAGGCTTCATAAAAGACTGACAGGAGAACAGTAGGGGGGTTTTACAGGCGGTCTTTTTATTGACAGGGCATTTCCTGGGAGCAGATGAGCCTCCCAAAAATAATGTGATACCAGTGTGCATTTGGTCTCACTGACAGCTTGTGTTTTATTTAATGCAGATTAGTCCTATGCCATTCTGTATATGCACAATCTGGTAATATGTATCAATGGATTAAAATGGCGCCATGAAAGATTCCTTTTGATATGTGTCAAATGAAATCAACCAGGTGTCTACTTTGTGAATCCACATAATACTTTACAACATGTTTTATCGACAGTCAGCAAGATTTTGTCATTCTAAACAAAGTCTAATTCAAAATATTTTATTCCCTTGCCGATCTATAAATCAGTTCAAAGACAACTAGACTGACTCTCTACATTCAAATCTTAGAGCACAGCAGGCAAGAATTTGAAAAAGAGAAAATGCAGTAATGCAACCTGATTCTGTGAAATAGTGTACATGTTTTTTTATTTAAAGTAAAAAAAAAACTGACAACATTCCTCTATCCCTCTAAGCATCTATTTGTGACAGCAATTCATCATCTTATTATTCTGTCATTTCAAAGCAGCTCCTTGACCAAATGTTTAACTGACACACATTCCCTGTTAGGTTGCTTAGTCAGCAATGCATGATTCAAAATGTAAAAAAGGTATTATAGAAATGTGTTCTATTTTGCCCAGTTCTGCAACAAGGAGTTAAAGTATGAGGTGTTATCTCCTTCTCTTTAGTTTCTTCTTTGCTTACACTGAAGCTTAATTTACATAATTTAATATTAAAGCAATATAAACACGAGGCTCCCTTCCCTGGGAGGTTAAAGGGTCCCATAACATGCTCATTTTAAGGTTCATACTTGTATTTTGGGTTTCTACAAGAACATGTTTAACAGGATTTTATGTTCAAAAAATCTCATTTTTCTCATACTTGTATTCCCACTTTGTCTGAATCGTCATGTTAAGCCCCCCCCTCCCAAAAAAGCGCAATCTGCTCTGATTGGTCAGCTTTTATGGGTGTACGCATCTGCACTCTCTGATTGCACTGCCAATGCATCTGACCAATGACTGTAGTGGCCCTGTAGCAGCACCTTCTACCTATATATAGTGGAGCTGCGACATCGTACAGAAGTCCTGACGGTCCGTTTAAAGGCACAGTTAATGAACACTATATATATATATATATATATATATATATATATATATATATATATATATATATATATATATAGCACCTCAACCTACTTTTATCATAACAAAGTCATGGAAACCCCACTTTTTACAATACAGGGCCTTTAACACTAAATAAGTGCATGCACGCAGTAAAGACCTGAATTCATTCCCATGTGCTGACACTGCTGAGAGGTGAAAATGAGCCTTAGGAAAAAGTGTAGCTTATCAACAAGATCAGAAAATTACGTGAAATAAGACACACAGAGAGAGATGGAGATGTGTGGTCCTGCTAATGACTTCAAATAGGCCAGTTAATGATGTCATTTTGACAAGCTGTTAAACAGTGAGACTAATGCTTTTAAAAGCCACATGGAACCAGCTGGTGGTGTGTGATTGTGGACCTCTCCCTCATCTTATCTCCCGTTTGCACTGCAGCACACCCTGATCTGTGTGTGTGTGTGTGTGTGTGTGTGTGTGTGTGTTCTAGCAGTGCTGTGGCTGCAGAGTGAGCTGGTAAAGCTCTTTAGAGAGCCGGACCTGCACTGAACAGTCATCAGTGTCCTTTAACATTACACAACCTGCAGCACTTAGCCACATAAATGCTCACAATGGAGGCTGAAGAAAGACAGAGGAGGGAAAAGAGAGACAGAACGGGGGGTACTGAGACTGAGAGGTAGAGAGGGAAACCATACTGGTGGGAGAAAGACTCATTCACCTGTAAAAAACAATTTATTCATTCATTAATAATTATTCAGATTAGATTTAAATTAGATTTTAGATTACATTTCACTTTTTGAAATGGGATTTCTTTCTCCAAATGACTCAGTGAGGTCACGCTGAAGGATGCGAGCAGGCTGTTTTATGTATAAAACATTTCTTCATATATTATGAATGATAGTATTTTGATAATATATCTATTAATATATCATTGTAATATTAATTCACTTCTTAAGACATAATCATTTGTCAGAGAGGTGAATCTGGGCGCCCGGATAGCTCAGTTGTAGCGGGAGCCCATATAGAGATTTACTCCTCGACGCAGGTTCAACTCCGACCCCCCCGCTTTCCCCTTAATGTCTTCAGCTATCCTGTCAAATAAAGGCCTAAAATGCTCAAAAAATAACCTTCAAAAAAGAGAGGTGAGTCTTTCCTAAAGCAAAGCTTCCTGGCCCAAACCATAACTGTGCAAGGTTCGTCAGCATTTTTAGAAAATAATAAATCATTTTTGCCTCTGTGGTGTAAACATTTTTCAGTCATGTTGACTCAATGTTTTAGAATTCATTGAATTACAAATTGTGTGAATTGATGGGACCATAATTGCACTATATTTCCTTAAACAATGACTACAGAATGTCTATTGTTTGCTGTATTATATTAACTGATGCCCTATGATATGCTATTTGATGTATTTTTATGTGCATTTTGCTGCTGCTTTTGTAGGTTTCTGCCCCCCTTTTTCTCTTTTTTCTAATATAAACGATAGCAATACTATTTATTTACAGCATCAATATCAAAACCGCACTGCATGTAGCACTAACAGCAAAATTGTATTAAAAAGGAAAATAAATCATGGATAATGGATAGTGGTTACGCCTGCACCAATCAATGACCGGCTTGAATACCTCCAATAAAGTAATGTAACCTGATTGATTTTACTCTATTTTTTGGATAACTCTTTTCACAAAATATGGTTACAAAAGGACATTTTTTTTATCATACCTTAATATCTCATGTTCAAAACAGTTATGCAATAATCTGATTATTGCCCCTTTGGCCTCAGCAGCTGTGGGACTGTGTTGCCTGTGTCTTACATAACACCCCCCCCCCTCTATTCTCTTCATCTCCTCTCCTCCCTTCCTCTTCTGTATGTTTATGATGATGATGTGTCAAAATACTCCAGCCGGCCTCCCTATCTCCCCCCACCGCTGTCAAGAGTAACATCTCTGCTCTTTTCCCTCCACAAAGACGCAAAACACGGTTTGAGAGCATTAAAAATTCAGGTCTGTTTGGGTTGGTCTTCCTCATAAATATTGACTAAAAGCCAGACTAACAAGGCCTGTTAGTCGTCCAGTCAGCAGCGGGGCAATTAGGGGAGGACACTTTAAAGCACAGTGTTCCTTTCACTGGGACATAAGTCTGGTTGTAAGAAATTAAGATGGAGGGATTATTTATGGCCACAGAGTCACCACGGTTCTCTTTTCAGATTTGTTTGAGTCAAACAAACTGACAACACATAATCTATCTCTTTTAAGGGCTTCTGTATTTGGCCACGTTCCAAATTGCATCCTTCCGAATGAAAGACACTACTTTTATACTCTTTCCCTCTCTTCACGCATCACCTTTGTCAGTGACATTTCCCAGTGCTGTATCATGTATTTAATAATCTTCTGCCAGGTTTCTTGTAATGTGCAGAATAAGTATAATGGAATCCTAATTGGTTGGAGATGAATGGAGGTGTCCTCTGGCAGTCCTTCACTGTGTCTCTGGCTGACTGGTATCACACAGTCAATCTGGACAGGTCTTGGCTTAACAAGTGGACCTGAAAGCTAAAATACTCTCAGTCCAGTTGGAATTCAGTGATTTTTTAGAGCAAAGTGTAATGGAGAAACACATGATACTATAAATAGCCTTATCCATGCAATACCACTCCTGAAAAAGACATGTCTGCATTAGTAAGCATCATTTTCTGTCACTCTATGCAAAGTAACATTTTCTCTTCTTCTTTTTCCTCCCGCAGTGTTCATCTGCAGCTTCATGGTGGCAGCACCCATCTTTGGTTACCTGGGCGACCGCTTCAACAGAAAGGTCATCCTGAGCTGTGGCATTTTCTTCTGGTCCATTGTTACTCTGTCAAGCTCCTTCATCGGTAAAGAGGTACGACATTGCATATGTTCTGATGGAAAGGGCCGCAGCACGAGAGCTCCAGGGTTATTCTATTAGGCCACCGTCCCAGTGACAGGACAATCATTCTGTTATAATCTGGATATGCTTGATGTTAAGGCTAGTGAAATAAAACGACACACTTGTTAAGTCTGACAGATGCTTTTCCTTGTAGACATTCTTCATGTCTCTCTCCCTCCTTCTCTCCCTGTCCCTCCCTGTCTCTTCCTGTCTCTCTCTCGCTGGCTACCAGCCAATCAACTAATGAAGGCCCATGCCTCAGACTTGTCTCAATTACAATGCTTCAGAAGATAAGACTCTGTTGTTTCACTGCCTGGATTTATCTGATATCTCTAAAAGCCCCTGTGTGCTGGGAGCTGTTAGATGCATTAAACAATAACATTATTCCTCGGGGCTGGGGAACGGGGTCCTGCTGAGGGTTGCCATCACATTGCAGTAAAAGGTTCTGTACGTGTGCATGTATATGTGTTTGGGGCAGGGAAGTGGGGGTGTAGATGGACTCCATTA
Organism: Etheostoma perlongum; assembly: GCA_026937815.1. NCBI lineage: Eukaryota > Metazoa > Chordata > Actinopteri > Perciformes > Percidae > Etheostoma > Etheostoma perlongum. The sequence goes on from CM049383.1 coordinate 28,489,140, forward strand.
TACAGTCTTGATGTTTAGTTGAATAGTTAAATAAAAACAGGCAGACAATCTGTAGTCGCTTGACTAACTATTAAAAGCTATGTTATATTTCTGCAGCGTTGTCTCTTCTGTGAGTAAGCCTTCAGCCCAGAGCTGTGGAAGGGAAGGACAGCTCCGAGTTGTCTCAGGACGGCGTCCTTTATTTTATATGCCCTATAGAACCATCTGTTTGGAGACAAGATGGCAGCTATTTGCCTAAATAGGAAATGCATTCAGGCTGCTCATGGCTAAACTGAAATGAAGGGCCTCTTCCCCTCTGACAAATGCCAGAAATGCAGCTGATTGCTGATGGGAAGTGATCCTCAGCACCTGCAGTCCTTTAACTTGACTTCAGACAAGTTCCTGAGTGTGCCAATGGAATGGGACAAGTTCCTCTTATGTAATAGCTGCCAATGGAAAAGACATGACATGTAATGAAATGTTAATGATCAGTTACAACTGAGTCCTATCATTATGCATTTAAGGCACTGTGGGGCATTTTGGAAGGATTTGCAGCAGCTACGGAGTTCAGATCTTATGTAACCGATATTTGACACTGCCATAAAGTGAAATTGCAATTTTTTTTCAATAAGCACAACAGATTAATGTCATAAAATTATCACTTGTAGGGCATTTGAAATGTGAAGCACAGCCTATAAATAATTTCATCCAATGGAAAGGATGACTTTTTTCACTTTCATCTAGTGAATATACAGAGAGTGAGACAGGGATAATGACCGCTGAACAACTATTGTTGTAGTACAGCCTGCTGGCTTCACAGGTTGATGATCCTTTATTCTTTTAAGTACCATTTATTAGGTTTGATGATTGTCATCTTTATAGGTGTAATATTTTTTTGTAAAATGTGGCCAATTATTGAGGCCAAGTAGGTGGTACATTACAGCATTTTTTATTACAAAGTATCTTCTTGGATGCGCTGAAGTGATGACAGCTTAAGCATAAGACATCCACAATGTCTGAGATTCTAAAGTCTAACAGAGATATATATTATGAGTGTGTCAAACATCTTGGGTGGTTTGGTTTGCCTGTAACATGCCAAAGAATAGACCCATGTGCATTGTTGTGAGGGCATTTGGTCTTTGCAAACGGAATTTATTTGCATATAGAGCAAGGAAGTTAAATCTGATCACAAGTGGTCACTCAGGACGCACGTGGAGACACATCCTAATGTCGGGTGTCCATTGATGAGCTGCCACTTGTGATTGGATCACCCAAGACCATGATAACACTAGGTGTGAACAGGGCCTTAGTCTTGTTTAAAAGTAGGTTCAAAACAGTTGAAAAGAGTAGATTTCCCTTAATCTCCTCATTCTGTTTTATCTCATCATACTTTTCCATCTGCATTTCCATCTCATTTCTGCTGTTCTTCCTGGCATCACTGCTTGTTGTTGTTGTGGTGATGATAGTCTGGTGACCACATAGACAAAAAGGACTATCATGATCCCGTTTAATGATGGGCCATTAAAAGAAGAAACTAGATCATTCCAAACAATGTGACAAACACAAAGATATAAAGCAAGAGAGCATATCTGTGATCAATCATGAACGCAGCAGCTGACAAATACTGTCACACAAAAGAAGAAGAAGCAGAAAACAGTTTAAGGCAACTGTAAACACATTGAAAGGAATATGCCACAGCAGAGACTGTTACTTTGGATCCCTTGAGTGTCACCTACTCCCCCGAATGGTATCTCAAAAGCCCCAAATCTTTCACACCTGCAACGTTGTGTCAGACTCCCGGACTGAAACGGCAAATCAATAGAGCAAAAGTTTCACCATTAATTCTGTGAACTCTACTCACAGCATAGTAAGAAAAATAGGTTCCAAGATTAGTAATGCTGTTTACGCCACATTCCTACGCTACCTATGCTATGTAGCCTAACTTCTAAATAGTAACATCAGACCATTTTGCCTCTCTTTAGGAGGCAGGGGTGAAAATCCTCATGATTTGTTGTGTTCTGGTTTCAAAATGATAAAGACAGTTGGAGAACAGTTAGATACAAAATAGGATGTAGATGTTTTAATATCAAATATTGTTAAAAATAGTGCATATAGCTTCAACAATGTAACTTCAATACAACATCAAGTTCTATATGCACCTAAAATGATTCATGGGACTAATGGATGGTGTGTAAATTAGTGGCCAATTTTTTTTGATGCAGTTTTGCGTCATTCCAGTGTGTAGGGGGAACCAGATGTCTTTGTAGCTTCACAAGCAGACAGGGAGTCCATTTCCAGTTAGTAGTGGTTGCCGTGGAAACAGTTAACAATCCAGCTTCCTACACAGGTGCCACAGCATGCATGTGACTATTAAAGCCTTTTTTAAGCATTCATCTTTTCATTTATTAGCTTATTACATCTAATGGAAGATAATAGGCCATGGCAATTTGATATAGCTTAATTAGATTATAATGCTGACGTGATGCTATTTCATTAAGTGAAATGTATTTGGTTCAGCTTTCGATACTAAGAGCAACAAATTCCCAATAATAAACTCAGTGTGACAGCCTGTACGTTCATGTGTTGGAGCTGTTGAAAGTCAGCCCTGCTCATTAATGAAGAGTCACATGTTTGGGATGTTATGACATGTACAGTATGTTACTGTAATTCACTGTCTCGTGCGCCCCGAGTGTCTAGGGAGCGTTGATTATCTGGTAGATAAAAAATACATGTGATGAGTCAGTACTTAATCAGTATCTAGGGCTGGGATAAAACAATCAATTCTCCAACTAAAATCAATCTTTGTTTGAGTAATCTGAAAAATCCAAAACAATCTTTTCACCGTGGATGTGGTGAAATACAAACAATAACCAGGAGCATTATTAAAAATATTTCAGGGTTGAGTCTTGCTTGTACAGTTTTCAGCATAAATCTCATTTGTCTGCAAGCAAAATTGGTATTATAACTGAAATGTTCCTAACCAAATTGATATCAAATTAAAAATGCAATCGAATCAGGACCTTGTGAATCAAATTGGAAAATCATAGTCAATACGTAGCCCTATCAGCATCAGCAGTATGGGCATTCCAATTGTTATTGTAATGACAATTTAGACATTTACAGACCTGCTAGTGAGTGCGTGAGTACGTGAGTACGTATTCTTAGAGCTAAAGGGAGAGTTTGACTGCTTTGTGCTCTAATGAAAAGTTGGTGAGGAAGAAAAACTTCTGACCAAGAAAAATGGCTGTTGAGATTGTCCTCAGACATGGAGCTTGATAACAAAACCCCTATTTCTTCTCTCTCTGCAGTACTACTGGCTGTTTGTACTCTCCAGGGGCCTGGTGGGTATCGGAGAGTCCAGCTACTCCTCCATCTCCCCCACCATCATAGGAGACCTGTTCACTAATAACAGCCGCACCATGATGCTCTCTGTCTTCTACCTGGCGATCCCCCTGGGAAGGTAAGAGCCAGACAGATCCGGCTTTTTGAAGCAGACACCAGGAAACAACAAGATATATAGTAGGTTTTATTTTGGGAGATGTGCATGCGGACATATAAGAAACTATAGCTTGGTGATTTCATCCAATCCAGTCGGTCCTTCACATGTTAAACCCAAGGTGCAAAGGAATTAGGAGAATTAGCAGAGATAATTGCAATTATCCTCACATAGAGAAGGTCAGGCTCGCCCCGCTCTGGCTCTCTTTTTTTCAGATGCAGCCACACAAAGAGGTCAGGCCCTCTGCGGAAAGAAAAGCAGAACTTACAATTGGCTGTGTGACGCTTAAAGGAAGGCGGGAGTCTTTTTGGGGATGTGGCGTGGGGGTGCGAGAGTAGGAGGTATTATTAAGCTCAAATCTCCAAAAATCTTTTCACTTCATTCAATCAGAAAAAGGGCCACAGGGAGAAAACAAACAAAGACCAAGTAATAAAAGATAAATGTATTGGTGGATGCCTCACGGGAGCCGCTTGAGGTTTATCGTTATATACCATGGTTAACAGCATGTGCCCGAGCTGCCGCATGCTGCGCTGTCCTCCAGCTTCTGCATGCAGAATCAAGCTAGGGAATGAAACATTAGAATTAAATGTAATTATAACATGTCATTCAACTTTGTTATTGCAGAGCAAACAACACTGATGAATGGTTATATAACTAATTTAGCGTACTAACATCAGAGTATTTAACTGTAGATTGGAGACAGTTGGACAGGAAGGGAAAGTCTCTCTGATTGGCTGTATAATGAGCTGCCAAAACTGCCCAGCAACGCAAACAATAGAAGGTGAAAGAGTTGGCCTCAGTAAGGTGCAGTCAGACATCCTATCCACTCTCACACTTGTTTGTCTTTACTGAGGTTGTTGTGACCGTTTCCAGGAAATGACCTCAGGAATTAGACCGGATTCACAGGAAATGGATTCCCCTGCTCTCCCTTTTCCCCGATATCTTAAACTTGGCCACAGAGACAGGTTTCGGCACAACGCCGGTGTTTGATGTGAGCATATTTTTCATGCTGGAGTTTTATTGTTGGTGTTGAACTTTCCAAACACTCTCTGGGTGCACTCTGATAAGATTAGCTGTTAGTCACTCACTGGAAATGTCATATGCTGTCTGAGCCTGTGTATACTGTGGTGTTATTTTTGGAGAACTAATCATGGAGGCACAAGCATAGACTGTTTCCCCCTTTGCTCTGAGTGTGTTTATGGTTGTATTAACCCAGTTAAACATGTGTATGCCCTTTAGCAGCCAATGCTAATAAGAACCCATTGCAAAGTAGTTTAATCTTCAATCTATTGTTATTGTGATGGGAAAGAGCATGTCTTGGCCAGAGGCTCTGCACATTGAGACCAACAGGTTCTCTGAGAAATCAGGATGTCTGATTGACATTTCTGGCTAATTCTAGAAAAGATCTAATTATCTGAAGGATAATACATAGAAAGCAGGGCCATTTTGGAGAAATCTGTCTTACTGGAGGCATTTCAGGTATGGGCTTGCAACTAACAATTATTTTCATTATCAATTCATCAGCGAATTATATTCTAGATTAATGGATTGATCATTTGGTCTATGAAATGGCAAATAATGAGAAAAATAGCATCAGAGTTTCCTATAGCTCACGGTGATGTCATCAAATTGTGTGTTCACAGTTCAAAGACCTAAAGTATTCAGTTTACTATCACCTAAAACAAAGAAAAGTAGCAAATCACATTTGAGCAAACATTGCTTGACCCAGATGATTAATTGCTTATCAAAATAGTTCAGGACAAAGTGATCACTAAAAAATATCAAAAGATGAATCAGCTCTTTATTACCTACTGCATTACTGTGTTAAGATTATGCTCACATACTTAACTATGAGTCCTCTGCCGGTCATACCCTCGGTTTACTGTTTGAATCCTCTTTGTCCTTTAAATGCTCAATGCTATCTCGCAGCAGAGGCTTATCACAACATAAGAGCCCCTTTATCTGATCTGATCTGATCTAGGAACATTTCCCTCAAAGCATGTCACTGTTATTTCCCTTTATGACACACAAAACCGCCTTTAACTCAGGCAAAATGGAGTGAAATCCAATGACAATGTGACAACACACAGCCTTCGGCCAGACAACCATGTTAGTGCTGCGCTCTGTAGGCTCGTGGGCGGTAACGTTGCACCTTCATTTTGTGGCTATGTGCACAAATCACATTTCCACAAATAGACCAACTAGCTAACTTGCACTGTCCTAAGCTCTCCATGTCAAGTACTCAAACACTCAACGCAGCAGACAAACAGGATGTGTGTAGTGTAGGCGTCAGGACTCTGACACTGAGTCATATACTTAATATAAAACGTGCGCTGTTAAACCTAAGTGGAGCATGTTCAGTGTAATGTATATGATGTTTTGTGTTATTGTGTCTCTCTGCAGTGGGTTGGGTTACATCCTGGGCGCCAGCGCCAAGGTAGCTGCAGGAGACTGGCACTGGGCACTGAGGGTAAGGGCATCATCATCTTCCCAACACTGCACACAAACATGCACACACAGACAGATGAAGAGCCCTTCCTGCAGGGCTTGGTGGTGAGGGATGACTTGGATGTGGAGACAGAGGGGTCGGTGGTGACAGAAGTCCAGGGGGGGCACACATGGCTGAACAGGCCCTGACATTGTAGGGAAGTGACAGAGCAGAGAGAGCTAAAGGCTAAACAACTCTCACAGATGTTCAGCTCAGCCTTTTCTAAAAATGTTTCTCAAAATGTAAACATCAAACTCAGTCAACATCTTATATGTGTAGACCATGTCCTGTAGTGGTTCAGTTCTTATCTGATGGCTGCAGCGAGGTAAGTGGATTTCTATTAAAGATTAAGGCTGATGTTAGCTGTAAACACATTTATCTTTCTCTACACTTTGCCCACGGAGGTGGTCTCCTGTGAAGCAGGATCAATGTCGGCCTGAAAGTGAAATAGCAAAGTGTCAGGGCCTCCTCAACCTGTGTATTATGTCTTTTTGGGTCCAAAAATGTAATGAAATAGGATCAGGTTTCAGTCGCGTTTACATGCCCAGCAATAACCGAGCTATAAGTGAATAACCGGGTTCTGCCATTTCTCCGTGTATACATGAGCAGGTAGAATAGGATGAATGACAGTAGGTGGGAAAGCTTGGAAAGCTTGGAAAGCTTGGAAAGCTTGGAAAGCAGGGAGAACATGGACGACTTTTCAGTGCTGTGCACTTCGTAGATTTTCTATGCCTTACTTCTCGTCCAAGTCCTGAGTTTGAAGGTGTAAAGCTTGTGTGTTGCTGTTGTTTTTGGCTCTGTTGCTTCCAAAGGCTCTCTTCTATTTCCGGGTTAAAAACCACTGCAGCGGAGTGGGACGGGCAGTTATAACCTACTGAGCATGCATAGACACGTAACCTGAGCTTACCCCGGATAAGGTGTATATGCACAAATACTAAAGGAGTTCTATGTCTGTTAACTGGGGTATGAGAAGTCAGATTTTTGCCTTAACCTGAAAATAATTTGGTTTTTAAACTGCATGTAAACACACTGATTGTTAGCTACACATGTTAGTAAGAGGTTGTTGGAAGTAAATTTTGGCCCAGCCCAGAACACGGTGTACATGCGTATTCCAGGTACTTTCAGAGGTGCTAGCTGTGCTGCAAATTGTGATCAGTCAACAAATATGTCATTACATCACAACAGAAAGTACAGGAGCAGCAACAGAACAATAAACAGCAGCTTACTAGAGTATCTGCAACATCAACAATGTCTTTTTCAAACAACAATGGAAGGAAAATGCTGCCCTGAGAAGCATTTGAGGAGAAGATGCTGTTCAGAGAAAGCAAAAATCCCCTGTAAGAAAGGAAGATGTGTGCCAGAAAAGGCAGTACGCCTCTGTGCAGAGCACAAAGACACGTTTGTTTCTACATGCTGGCTCGCAAAATACCCTAAAAGGTGCTCAAAGAGCATTAAGCTGGATCCCTTTTAATTAAAGGCTGATTTCAGCTCTTAAGAGAAATGTATCTGTAGAAATTTGCTGAGATTCCCCACCGTGATTGCTTCTACAAAAAAAATCCTTTTTTTAGTACTAAGGAGCAGACGGAGGTGTTAAATTAGGAGCATAAATCACTGTTGTCATAGCACTTTTTTACTGGGACTCCAATGAGTACTCGAGACAAAACGTTAAGCAGTCAACAGCTCCATAAGGCATTCCAGCAGTAATGGCGAGGACCAATGAAAGGTCTAACAGGACTCCCCAGGAGCCGCTGACTTCAGGGTCAGCTTTTAAAATCCTTGGGATAAATTATAACCTGACTCTTCTTATGAACCGAGTGACATTTTAAAGGAAGACATTAAACAACCTCCCAGCGTGTCGTGGTGGAAGAGACTCCTGGATGTGACAGCTCGCTGGCTTTGAGGAAACAGGACGTTCATTTCTTGTCTTTGTGGAGCATTAAAAAAAAAAACGAAACACAAAGAGCAGGGCAGTTTGCTTCACAGCAGCCACAATGACATTCCAATAAAACAATCTCAAAGCCAATTAATCACCGGTGTGGCATGCAGAGGAAAACAAATACCAAGACATGAAACAGGTTTTGTGCAGTATCCTGCTTTAAGGACAAAAACACTGCAGCACTTCCGTTTGTTTTTGCCCAACCAGTTCCAGCTAAGTTCCTTGTTTATAGAAAATGTGGACGATAAAAAGGAAAGGGGGGGGGTGCATAGAAATGAGGAGCAGGAGAGGGCAGTAGCTAATTTCTATGATTGCCAACCATCCATACAGGAAGTGTCTAACGGGCCCTGTGGGAGTTAAGGTCAAAAGTCACAGACTCCTGGTGTCTTTTTGAATAATGATGGGAAACCTTGAGTGCAAAACAAAGCTAACATTGAGCTCTGTTTCTTTCCTAAAGCTGCCTCCAGCACATTATATGAATCTGCTATAGCTGTCAATCCAAATATGGTGCTCCACACAAGCAGAGAAAGATTGGAAAGAAGACACAATATGGGAAAGGAAATGATCAGTGTTGGTGTAATCCTCACACCTTTGAGACCATAACCACTGCCATCAGCCACATTATGAGCCACATCAGACTCATAATTGCTCCCTCAATAAAAATCTTCATAATGCACACAAATATACACAACTACACCCACACACACACACACCCACACACACATACACACACACACATGCACATTTCACAGTACCACAATCCACAGTGCATGGAAATGGCTTTTATAAGTTATAAAATATGAAATGATGAATTTCCCCTGACAGATGAAATTGGTTTTGCTTTTGTGAGCAATTTTTATTAGTCAAACAAATCCTCTCCCACACATCCCATCCTGCCTTCTGTCTTTGTCTCCCCCACATACATAGACACACACATGCACAAACATGCTACCTCATAACCCACAAAAGATGACAGTGAACAGAATAGCAGATGGGTTTTCACCTTGGTGCAGACAGCGCTCACAAAGCAGCTCTCAAAGAAAAAGCTCTTTTAAAGTCTTGTATGCTTATACACATAGGCAAGCCCCCGCCCACACAAACAAACACACACACACACACACACACACAAACCCACACACAGTGCCAACAGAGTAAGCAGAGGGAATGTTCTTAGCTCCGGAGGGCTTGTATAGGATGTCAGGCGTATCGGCAAACACAGTGGCCGTCTATTCACATTGTAAACCTGCTGTTCTTTGTCCTATGAATATCATGTCAATGGGATGTGTTCACACAATCCGAAGTCCTAATAGGTTTTTCTTGCCCCGGTAGGTGTCCCCACTTTTAGGGATCACAGCGGGAACCCTGATCCTGCTCTTCGTGCCTGAGCCAAAGAGAGGTATCGCCGACAAGATGGGACGCATCAGGACCCGCACCTCCTGGCTCTGTGACATGAAGGCGCTTGCCAAGAAGTAAGGCCTCCCATTAGCCTTAGAGAATACACCAGGTTTTGGGGAGATTGATCCGTTCAGTGAATAGCATTGGGCCTAAGATCATCCATTTTCCCCCAGCAGGTCACTAAGAGCCATACATGCTAACAATTTAACTTACACTTGTTGAATGAGGCTGCAGCATTATACATTAGATCTTTAAAGTTCTTTTGGGGTTTTGGATACAAATAGAGCTGCAACGATTAGTCCCCTGATCACTTACTCAACATATAATTAATCAATTATTTTGATTAATCGGTTAAGTCAGTTTTCAAGCAACAATACCAAATAATTGCCAAAAACTTCTTTCTGTGTCTTAACATTATAGGAAAAGGACTCAATTTGGGTTTGACACATTCTTCTGCTTTTCTGATGTATTGAATTGGCACTTTATATAGTGATTGAAAATAATCCTAGATCCTAGAACAAACCTTTTACATTCATACATTCCCTCATGGTTAGCCTACAGTAGCTATTAGAGGCCTGGAAATGTCAACACAAGACACAGTGATCCAGTGTCATTCATGCAATACTGCCGACCTGTGAAGGGAGCTTTGCATCCGTGACACTGAAGGCCCTTGTTATTATATGACCTGTGGGCTACATTTCTTTAAGAAATGTTATAAACTCCATATAGCTACTGTGATGTAGCCATGCAAGTTTATTGGAACTATTTTAGGAGAGCAACCACATATTTATGCCCTCACAGTGTGACTTTTAGCTGTACACAGTCTTCCACATTCACAACCAATGGAATGTGTTAAATGGTGTGTTATTTTTGTCTCCTTCATAAAACTGTCAACTGCATATCATTTCTGTATACAGTGTAGCACAGATAGGCTATGCTTTTTGTATTTTGTATTCCCTTATTATCTATTTGCTGAAGTAGCTTGTTTCTGTTGTAAGCCAAGACGATCACCTGTTTGATTGTGCGGGTTTTTCTTCCTGTGGCTAGTCGGAGCTATGTGTTCTCCTCCCTGGCGTCCTCGGCGGTGTCTTTTGCCACTGGTGTGTTTGGCATGTGGATCCCTCTGTACCTGGCCAGAGCTCAGGTGGTGCAGAAGACGGCTGAGCCCTGCACCAAAGAGATCTGCAGTAGCACAGACAGGTGAGAGGTTAATGACAGGTGGAATCGGAAAACGTGTATAAGAGAACGATACTAGCATCCTTTGTGTTCAAAGCTGGATGAACTGGACTACTACATAGCTAAAGTCCAGTTCATCTATTTATATTGGAAGTATTTCAAAGTTGCCATTTACAATGGCAGATGCTTATTTTTGAAATGTGCACAACCTAGCTTTGCCAGGTACCATGGACTTACACTTGCATGATAGATATTTGAAGTAACGTAAGTCTTATTTCCGCTCCCCTGTCTAGCCTTATCTTTGGGGTGATCACCTGTGTGACGGGTCTGTTAGGCGTGGTCATCGGGGCTGCCACCACGCGCCTATGTCGCCAGAAGACAGAGCGAGCCGACCCGCTGGTGTGCGCTGTCAGTATGCTGGGCTCGGCTATCTTCATCTGCCTCATCTTTGTGGTGGCCAAGAAGAGCATCGTAGGAGCTTATGTAAGAGTCACTTCCTGTTACCCGTTTGTATATATTGTGTCTGCAGCAGAGGAAGTTTATGATTAGGCCCCATTCTGCTTTCTGTTATCCAAGAATCAACAGGTCATCAGTGAAAATTCCCCTCTGCCAAGAATGTTAATCCTTAGTATGTTAATTATGGGTTAGCTTTAGGGGCTGAGAATTGAAAGGGAAAGTCTGGTAACCAATCTCACAAGAGGAGGCTTAGTAAAAGCTTATTGGGCGGGGTTAATGTTTGAATCAGAGATGAGCAGTAGAAGGACACATTGCCTGATGCCAGCTCCTTTCAGGCCCAGAGGCAGTGAGGGGGATATTGCTCCTCCTAATGAATAGCCTTAATTGCAGGTTAGATTGAGATGGCCTCGGGAGCTGCTGCAGGTGGTTGAGGCTCAGACCTCATCTGGCTGAAAGTTAAAAATCTCAGGCAAATGCCCAGAGAGCTTAATTGCCTTGTGAAGCAGGAAAGGGTGCAACTCAGCAATCGCTGCCCTGAAACAATGCACTCTGGGCTGTTGGACTCACCAGGCACACATTCTCACTCTCATCAAGAGACAAAAGAATAGGAACGGACTCTCAACAACCTGGGCAGTAATAATGCTGGAAAGTGTAAGGGAACATAACAAACAGCCTTCCATATCCCAAATGTGGGACCTTGCCATGTCTGATATAGATTTTTTCTTTGTTTAAAATGGCACCTTTTACAGACAAAGTCAGTGCTTAACAAGACAATAATTGTTACAAAAAAGTACCCAATAACAGTAAAAGAAACAATTCGCAATGAATAATATAACAATTATAATAAAAAGTAAAAAAAATAGTAAAACCAAAAGTATGTGTGAGATGTGTATTTTGTATGTGCAGAATGACAGGCCACATTATTGGACAATGACTGCTTTTATAAAACTGTGATAACACACCATTTAAATCAACAAATAATGACTATATTAAATAATAACCTTAGTATTAAATGTGCCATGCTCCATATACTGTAGGGAGTATATGGAGCGTATTGGTTGCTGAAAAAAGTTACTAAATGATAAATAATGACTTGCTTTTTGATTAAATGAATGAGTGAACTCCCATGAGGTCAAAGGAGCACATTCATTAGGTGTTTGACGAGAGGCATGACTCTGCCAATTAGACCTGAGGTGTCCATATTAATTACATGACAACAGACTCAATTCTAGAAAAATGCTGTGTGACAGACAGGGTTTTTGCTTTTTATGCATTTAAGTGATACCAGATTTCTATCTTTGCATTGGTCACAAAGAGGTAGAGATTCAGATCTTACCCAGGACCATTTAAGAATTTTGAGACAGTATTAGTAGTTAAACCATAACAGTGACGTTACTTCTTCTCGGACTACTCTACACCACCATGTTAAATCATTGTACAGTACAGCAGCAGTTGTATGTGATCAGCTCAGGTTTCATTGCGAAGCACTGACAGATGTGTCATGTTATGAGGCGTGACGTGGCTGTGGAACCATTGACCCCTCGCAGCTGTTGTCTCGTCAACACACAGCTAATCTGAGGAAAGGCTGGGCTTCTCTCTTCTAAGTGTCTGGTTTGCAGCTCTCAGAACACACTTGTCTACATCTCCTCTGTCAGACTCCTTCTGGAGCTCTCTGTACTGTACTGTAGGTCTGGCACACTGGCAGAAGGGTTATTCCCCAGCAGCATCCACACATCAACCTGCCATGTCAAACTGTGCCAGATGAAACCAGCCGATACAGACGCGCAAGATTCCACAGCAAACCAAATCCCTCTGGATCTGTTTTTAATAAAGTGGCCATGTACACCAGCTGGTACCAGCCGGTGTACATACAGCTGTACATGCAGTAGCCTACTTGCACATATAACGCTGTGCATCAAGTCTACAATGTTTAAAAGTTACGTTTTGTGTTTCACCCATTCAGAACTACAGTAGGACATAAATGCAAACGTTGCAGCTGGATTTAAACTTAGGAAGTGTTCCCACATCGAATATACGGCTTTGACAAGAATAAACCATCCTTATCTTCCTGTGCTGTTTTTCAGCTTGTAGGCTCAATGGGACCAAAATGAAGGGCCTGCACCTCGATGTATAATTGGGCCACAGCATAATAACATGTTTTCAAACCACAGCAACCAAAGCACTTTTATTCAGCATAGGATTCCCACACACAGTAGCAATATCTGCACCCTCCTTATTTGGCTTCATGTCTGCCTACCAGTCTTTTGTGCAGTGAAAATTGGCTGATCATAATTAGCACCACTAAATACACTCTTTTTTCTGCTTTATTTAGGTTTGCATCTTTATAGGCGAGACGCTGCTTTTCCTGAACTGGGCCATAACAGCAGACATTTTAATGGTAAGTTCTGAGAACCTATACTTATCCACTGGGTCAGTGGAAATTCCTCCAACCAACTAAACCAAACTACACCAAACGGAGGCAATCTAATTAGACACAGTGTTGTGAGTTGACTGGTTTGGGTGGGGCTGATATTTCACCATGATTGATTAATACACTTTTCATGAAAACACATCTGATGTATGTTTTGGTATCTAAAAGGGAAAAGTAAGCTAAATGAAATTAGGCTTTCAGTAAGGTCGGTGGACCAAAAAGTGCCTAAATTTGTATCTAGGTTGGAGACTGTGGTGAGTATGTAGATGGAGATAAACCATTACTGACATTTGAGTGACAGGTCTGCCTGGGGTGTTCTGAACCAATGAGGTGGCTTCTGTGTACATAACTGAAGAAGCAAGAGTGGTTTTAACATGGCTGAGTGAATCTTTCTATCTTTGTCTTATCATCACCTCACACCACCTCATGTATTTTTCACCCTCCGTTTCTCTCTCTCTCTCTCTCTCTCTCTCTCTCTCTCTCTCTCTCTCTTTCTCTATGCAGTTTGTCGTCATCCCCACGCGGAGAGCGACGGCGGTCGCCTTTCAGAGCTTCACCTCTCATCTCCTGGGTGATGCAGGAAGTCCGTACCTGATAGGCCTGGTAAGATTCTTCTGGAAGAGTGAGGGGGGGGGGTTTACTCCCAGGTCATAAATCTCAGCTGGAAGGCACAGCTTCAGCGTATATGTAAGCGGCCCGTTCATACACACCATGTATTCAGATACCAGTTCAGGCATTGCGCTAAGTGGGCCAGTGCAAAGTGAAGTACAAGCTTTTAGCACACGTCTCAGGAGGGCTGGGGGGCGGCGTTGTGATTCCACCGCTGCTCTTCAGGCTGTTAGTGGCGGGTTCTAGTAGGCCTACATCTGATGGCTCCCAGGAGGTGCTGGAGTTACTGTATCTGATTGGTCAGGAGATGAGAGAGGAGTTTTTACTGGAAGCTAGGCTTCTCAAGGTCATGGTCACTCAACCCCCAACTGCCCCCCCTTCCTCCCCCTCCCCCCATGCATATATCCAGGGGGCTTGCTATTTAATGGAGTGTAAAACAGGATCCACCTCAGACTGTCAAGCTACATTCCTCTCATTCCCAGTAGAGAATAAACCTGTCTGAAGTTAAATAGTAACTCCATGGAGGTACATTTTCCGTATGCTGTTTGGCACAAACAACATAAAACAAACATCAGAGACATACTGCATGTCACAATCTTCACATCACATCCGAATGTTTAACTTTTTATATCAGTTTCTATGATGTGCCAGTAACTTCTGGGAGAGAATAGACTACCTCAGTGTTACATTATGTTGTTGTTGTGCCTCTGGCTCACAGCCTAGGTCATGTTAACAAAGACAAAGTGGAAGTCTTTGATTAGTGAATTAACTGATGCTGGAGATCCACTGTCAGGACCTGACAGTCTGGCAACAGACGCAGCTGTCTGTCGAGCTGTATTCAAAGTGTCCTGTTTTTCCCTAAATGGAAACGTTAAACTATTGTCGATGCCAGATAAAAGAAGCAGTAAGTTATGCCCAAGTACTGACAAGCTCTTTAGAAGACTAAACAAAACTGGCATTAAAAAAAAAAATCCAAATTCTGGGAAACAGAATCCAACTCTGCATTGTTCCTGCAGATCAAATAAAACCCAGCGTCAACCTATATTCTCCAGACGTCCTGTTGACACAAGAGAGATACAGTACTTTGAAATGCTGTGTGATTCAGTCTGGATCACTTTAATTCAAACTGACGTAAAAATTGCAACCAGTCGTGAAAAGATTAATGGATTATTCAATCCACAGAAAAATGACTGACAGCTGTTTTGGTACCTGATTAAGCATGTATGTCCTTTATTTAAACAAAAATGATGATACTTCCTGGTTTCTGCATCTCAAATTTGAGGATTTGTTGCTCTACACAGCAGTTTCATATCAATGAATTGATTAATAATGAATTATCTTTGGGTTTTGGCTGGTTGGTCGGACAAAACAATTAATGTCATTATGTCACTTTGGGTTCAAGGAACATTTGACGGGCATGTTTCACCATTTTATAGACTACGCAATTAAATAGATGAATGATTAATTGATAATTAAAATCATCCTTAGTTACACCTTTAGTTTTTGCCTTACAACATGATGTGCTCCCCAATATAATTGCTCTCATAATATTTCTACAAGTTTCCAATGTCAGACTAATGCAGCCCACACACACTGCCAGCCAGAATGACCCCGTCAAGGCCCCACAGTTGGCCAGTCACCCAGGTTCTCCATGCAGCCTCCGGGCTCACGACTCTCCTCTGATTGACATTCTTAATGTCCGGGGGGTTTCTCACTCCTCCTCAAACCCCCGACCAACGAGGGCCAGAATGCTCCAAGTACGTCACCACTCACTGCCTCAATTCTTGAACTGAGGCTTAGCACGCGAGTGTGATGGACTAGTCGTGACGCACGCTGAGTGCGGGCAGATATACAGTCACTTATGCGCACTGGCACAAATCCTGTGAATGAGCAAAGTGGAGAATCTCAAGGAAAACAGACGGGTAGTTATTGCTAAGCAACCACAGGATAAAGTGAGTGAGTGAGTCAGTCCTTTTCGTTCACAATTGTGTTTTGACATGTGCACCAAGCAGACCAGCAGACTATGTGCTCAACTCTACAAACCACCATAGCACCATAGTTGTTTTTTGTGGGAACGCCTGCAAATATTGGTGCCCAAATGCCACACAGTTACCACTTCCTGATGCGTAAAAAACAAAGTGCATCAGAAATTCTCCTGAGCTTGTGCCAACATCCTCCTCCATCAGCACGTAGACCAAAACAGTTGTCACATAAGAATCCCCCAAGAACCACATAATGGACTCCTCTTACATTGCATGAGTAGGACATGTCCACGGGCAGAGTGGGTGGCAGGGAAACGCCAGGAACAATCTGTCAGCAATCTTCCAAGAAATTCCTTCTAGCTTGATAATTGCATACAGCAGCACATTATGTATTTTTAGCCAAGCTCTTCTGTTGCAAGTTGCAGGCAATTTACCGTACCTGGTGAAATACTGTAGCTCTGCAATGGCCACACGCACAGCTGCTGGACGTACAAACACGTGTGATTCATTTAATTCCTTCTGCTATCTTCACTCTTTCTCTGATTACTCCTCAGGATATGTGCATGCATAGGAACACATATGCACTGTACGCACACATTTACTCCCTCCGACATCCTCCTGTCAGCAGTTCTCCAGTTCTCTCCGTGGAAAATCTCATTCTGCTGACGCTTACATATAATGTGCTTGAGCCAGGGTGACCTATGGCTGCTCAGACTCTCACTCACACACAGACAAGAAGCCCCCTCTTCTTCCTGTTGTGCATACATACACATAATCTAATCTGCTAAAAGCTACCATCGGCAGCCTTCTCTCCGTCACGATTGTCAGTACAGTGATCTATGTTTGAGAGCTGCCTTGTGAGTGACACTGGAAAGCAGAAATGGTCATTTTACACCCACTATTCTCCAGCTGCTGTTTTCCTCAGCGCCTTGCATCACAGACAGACAAGTGTTACCCAAGCCTTTGGCAACAATACAGAATGAGCTATTAGCTGTAAAATCCTGCCACGCTTAAAACAAAAACAGGTATCACATCATGCTGTATGTCACTTTGATCCGTGATGAGACATGCAGAGCTCCCACTGTATGAGTGAGTTGAGCATAGCGTGATGTGAAGCATGACAGGCTATTTTAAGAACTTTTGGTAGATGATTAGTTTGAATTAAATCTCTCTTGTCTTTGTGTCTGTGTTTGTCTATGTGCGTATGTGTGGTGGTGTTGCTGGTGGTATGTGTTTGTCATTGTGTATTTGTGTGCAGATCTCCGACGCCCTTCAGCAGAGCTACACAACCTCGGCGCTGTGGCGGTTCCTCAGTCTGGGCTATGCCCTCATGCTCTGTCCCTTCATCATCGTCCTGGGGGGCATGTTTTTCCTGGCCACTGCGCTGTTTTTCCTGGATGACAGGGAGAAGGCCGAGAAACAGTGAGTGACTCAGACAGTGTTTGAATAACTCATCATTATTTCATTAGTTATTTAGTCATTCATTCTTTAAATATTTAAGACTTGCTTGAGATGTTTTGAGCGCCATAAATCCAAACACACCACCTCATTGCAAGAGGCTGGAGAAGTAGCAGTAATATTGGTGTTATTCTGAGTGCCATACAGACATAAAGAGGTTAGACAATTATATTGTCTTTAACCCAGTTGTGGAGTTTGAAGTCAGTGACAAGCTGCCCAGTGATGCTAACAATGGAGCTCAGATAGACCCAGAAGGCAGAAAGGCCCCCGAGCCAATAGAAAGTGCCAGTCAGCCACAGTAAAAGTGCTCCAGAGCTGACACAAGCTGTTCTAGCCATTCATTTGTTTAAGTGTGCTTACATAGACTTTTACCAACTACCTCCCCTTTTAGTCAAGCATTCACATTTTCCTCTTTCATACACCAAGAAACGTAAAAACCCCAGTGGGCACGGTAGCTGGTCATAGCCTTAAAAGGCTAAAACAAACACACTCATCCGCTTTCAGATGGTGAGACATGACTTCTTGTTTCTTTCTGACTATTTTTTCCTACTTTTAGCACATTGACTTACTCCCCTGGTGCCAGCGCTCTCAGAAATGGCTTCCTTCCTGCTGAAGATGAGGGACATTTTTAGACAGGATGGCAGTCTGATGTCTGTCTGCAGATAGGCTTGTCTTCACCCAGAGGAGTTGGTCGTTCCCACACCAAACCCCCTTATTAAGACAGATTTCTCGCACAATTTAAGCAGAATAAACATATTTGTAATCATATGTATTAAAAAGGACAGTTCAAAATTTGCAAAAGAAATGTGAAAATTGAACTTCAAGTTTCAGTGGAAGAAGTTGGTCGAGTTACCACCCAAGCCGTTATTTTCACTGTGTAATGTTCATAGTTTTAAAGGGGTCTCTGCAAAGGCCCGCTAAGCTGATGTGTGGCTTCTGTTGGGCCTGAGGCAGGAAAGGAAAGAAAAGAAATGCAGAACAATGACAAAAAGAAAAGTCCCACTCTTGCCATCGTGCCAGTAATAGATACTAGTTTGAGGTCCAATTTGTGGTTTAAGCTATCTCACCACATTATTGCACAGTGTGGGCAGATGGCACATGTTCACTCAAACTATATCTAACCACAACCCCATTGGCTTTCACACTACATGCTGTAGGGCAGGGCTAATAGAGCAACATATGGAGCTAATAAGAGATATGAGACACTAGGATGATTGGAAGCTTGTTCCTGTACTGGATGTGCTTTATTACAAATACAATGCTCAACATAGACAGGCTGGCTTGACATGTCAAAGCTTATACAGTATCTTAATTAAATTGTTGTATTAATCGTTAATGAATCATTTACCAATGCTTCATAGATTAGATATAGATTAGAAGCTATTCATATGTTTTTGGTTGCCAGGTTGTGAAAAATCTCTCTGACTATTGAGTCTTTAATAAAGACCATTAATAAAAGGCCAGGAGTGAGCAGAGTCTACAGTTAGACATGTCAATAAGCCATTAATACATGGTAATAAACAACAAGTCTGCAGTTATAAATGGTAATAACCAGCCTAATTAGAAACCTTTTCCTGAACTACATACATGTATCCAGTACACATGTATATTTTATATCAGACCATTACACTGAGAAACATATTGAATATCAAATGCCTTACTCTCCTATTTTAACTTTAATACAGTTCCATCTATATCTACAAAGAACTACCAGAATCAGAATAGTTCACTTTCCGCCTTCGCTTGTATGCCAAACCTTGAGCATTATTGGCAAAGTTAAATCTCTAACATATGCCTCACCTATAGATGGGTTAATCATACACCAGCTTGTTAGATTGCATCAAGATTTGTGTATATATAGCAAACATAGCATTGCATACCTCACATAGTATACTAGAGGCCCCTGTAGAACTGTAGAGATTTGTACCAAACATCCCAATGAAGAAAAACCTCAAACTTCTACAGCAGCAGCTTTTATGTAACAAGCTGCAAACAGCACCTTAGGGACCAAGACATATGACAACATCCACGACTTTGTACAACTAGGCCTGTTTCATGACTGGGGTATTTATATATTCCATTCACGCTATAAAGCCCCCGATTTATGAATTTCCCCTGACTTTACAGAGCGCTTTGCGGCTTTTCCCCCTCCTTTGAGTGTTTCCTCAGATATTCAATGCTATTTATAAAAGGCGCGGAGCCGAAGAAGTTACTCACTGGAGCGCGCTTTTCTATTTTCAGCCTTAAAGAGTGCTTTATTTTTCTAGGTTGTTAGCTTTTTTGGGCTGCAGGGTTGCCATTAATAGTCCACATTTACACTTAGCAATGTGTGACAGCACAACTGTCTCCTCCGCTGTGCCGGTGCGCTTTGACAGTAGAGATTCAGTGTGGGTCAGGGCAGGGGGAGCGCTGCAGCCTGGAGGATCAGCAGACTTTGACAACTGACAGATTGTGGAAGGCAGTTAGCCTGTAACAAGCGAAACTGGGAGAATTTGTTGGAAAAAGAGAAAATACATGTTAAATGTGATTTGAGAACATCTGTCTGAAAGCGTTGGTGGATCCATAAATCCTGAACCTATACCTCTCTCCTCAGGTTGAGCCAGATGACACGACCACCCTCCTCAGTCAAGGTATGACCAGGTAAATTGCCTTTTCTCCCAAAGACGCTTTTACACTTTAGTGCTTTTCACATGAGCAGTTCTACAAGCAGTTTAAGTGTTTGCTAACAAAGAGACGGTTTTGGAACATCACCATTTATAGGGCTCTCTCCTCATTACCTGGGAAGCATAATGTAGAGCTCCTTTCATTAGGAGGACTTCTTTCAGGACTTAAGAGACACTTTGACCCTGATGCTATCCAAAGCTTTATGCCATTGTTTGTGCCAAGTGATACACGTTATGATACACACATGATTGAGCTATGATCTATTTCCTATCTTAGTGTACTCAGGGAGTGCCCAGGCATTGTTAGAGTGGTGGTTATTTGACCAACTATCTGGCATCTTATCAAGACCCGAGCTGCCTTCCCTCCTTCCTGCCTTTATCAGACTCACACACACGGTGCAAAGCCTCTCTAATGATTAACTAAGCAAAGAAAAGACACAATATTTGGCAGCACACCAGCCAACTCTGCACTGTAGGACAATGGGGAGCTACTGTAGTTGCCAGTACAGAATAACAAGATTAAACTGTGACTCGCTGATTAGAAGGACAAGGTATCTCTTGTGCCTTTATGTAAAGATTATCATGTTGAACCCAAAGGTCAAGGTTTACCCTAAATCTTATCATTTCTTCATATCTCTATCTGGGTTTATTTATACACTAAACATTGGTCAAAGTGCAGAAAATAAATGTGTACACTGCTGGGTTTATTATCACCACCTCGCAATAATGCTTTATGTGACTTCAGTGTGAAATGGAGAAGGTCAGAAAAATAGAACAAATCCCTTCCTTTATATATATATATATATATATATATATATATATATATATATATATATATATATATATATATATATATATATATACAGTATATATGTAGCTTTCCTTAAAAAAATGCTGATTAGTTCATTTCTTGGTTTGCAAGGAATAAAAAATGTCAACAAAGACTTGATTATAAACTCACTGACATGTGCTCTTATTAGTGTTGTTTTTGTGATAAAATTGCAGCAACTTGTGAAACCCAGGAAATGGAGGTGTGTGGGATTTCTTACAGAATGGTTAGAGTCCAGGCGAGGAAGCAGGGTGATCTGCCAGTGGCAACTCCCTGCAGTATTTGAAGGCAACAGTCGTCTTGGTGTAAAAACTTTACAAAGGTGTAATATCCTGCAGGCAGAAGACAGGATGATCCTATGAACACTTTGCTGATTTTCTCAAGCCTTCATTTACATTTCCAGATTTATTTCTGCCTTCCAGCCATTAGATTCCATTTATTTCACTTAATCATAAAGTGTCTACTTCCAGGGGCATCCTGCTGTTTTATCTATATATCATAAGGCAGCTATGACCATTGTACAAAAATAAATAAAATAATCCTTTGTGTATTCAAGGACACTCAATCTGACATTTGAGCATCGGCTGATGAAAAGAAAAGGTCCAGCTTTATTGTCTTATTGTGTAACAGTGATGAATACAAAAACCATGTGGATTTATTATTCTTTTTTTATTCCTAAATTCTTTATATTCTTTTCTTGTACTGTTATTAGACATAACTTATCTGTTGTCAGCTACAATTCAAATCTGCAGTGTCAAAGTGTCCTTGAATGTGCCAACTATGAGACTGTTCTAAACACTTTATGCTTGCAGCTGCATAACCACATAACCTAGTCAAACATAGGCCCAAGAAAGTAAAAGTGTGATGCAGTACCCATCACAAGCAAGTCTGAAAGCTCTGCAAGTTGATTTGCATTGTGCAGTAATAAATAGCAGTTAGCTGTTGAAGGCAGGAAATCAATCTAAAATAAAGTTGTGGCATGCTTTGGAAAATATTCTGGGGAAATATTCTGGCTAAACAATTTGTAAAATAGTTTTTATAATGAGCGTCCGTAACATTCAAGCAATTACCCAATGAGTTGATACAAAGCTAAATAAGACTATCCTCTCTCTGGATTTCTCAGTATGTCTATAATATGCAAAACCACCAGTGTGGTCTTTTATTGCAAGTACTGCAATGTCATTACCATTGGCAGGGTGACATTAGTATGCACAGCTAATGACAGGTGACATGAAAGGCTCCCACATGGCTGCCACACATCAGGTTTCAGCGGCACATTATGCTCTCAGCCTGAGGGTTTCATCAGTTCTCTGTCACACAGTGGCATTTTCTCCCTGCTGTCAAACAGGGCTAATTATAGAGAGCAGTGATTACAGATACATGAGGTCAGGGTTGAATCCGCCTGCAAACTGATCATTTCTACTCTTAAGTGATCCACCGAGGCGCTCAGTGCTAATTGAATATCAACACATTTCTTTTGGGGGATAATCCAATCATTGACATGCAATATTTCCTTCATTGGGTCTGACTCACAGATCAATACAGTTCACGGTTCATCGGCCTCTGATAGGCTTTGATGTGAAGTGTTGTAGTCCAAACACTTACTCTGAACACTGTTCCCAGAGGTACTACCCGCTGCTCTGAGAAACAATTAAGAAAGAAATGTAAGGAGGTAAAAGAACACACATGCTGTTGTGAAGTGCGGTAGATTAAAGGAGACTATTTTACATTACAGCGAGCGGGTGGAAGTGATGGAGAGGAATTTAGAGTAGGAGAGGAGAGACACACGACCGCTGAATAAATGAGGATGAAGAGAACCGGTAATCGCCTAAGCTGTTATACATCGCAAGCTATTAATCTCCGGTGATGCAATCCCAGATGGAGATCTGATACACTGAGATCCAATTAACTTCCTCTGCAGGAGGAACCAGCCTCTGCTGACCAGATTCACCCCACGTCGCGTGATAACAAGAGGGCATCCCCAAGCTGGGGGCTGTCAAAAGATCAGCATGAGATCTGACACCAGAGCTTCACACTCATTTATTCAGTAACCACAATCCCATATTACATGAAGGAATCTCACATCACGAGGTCAAACTCCGATTTAGTCACTGCTGTCCAAACTTAAAGTGTTAAAAGTGTTTATACAGCTGCAGGCACATACTTTCCTTCTTTGCACACTTATCATTCAACGGAAGCTCAGAGTCCTCAGTCAGCAGGGCTGAGTGGGCTCGTAGGCAGTGACCACACACACACACACACACACACACACACACACACACACAGTACAGTCAGTACTAATGTGACCTGTGTAGCTGACGATGCATTTAGAAAGGCCCTAATGTCTCAGGGCTTCCTCTTTCATAATCACTTAATCAGTGAAGCATCTTTGGTGGCGTTTACTTGCTTTCTCCATCTGTCCTCGAATGAGAAGCCAGTCAAAGCCATAGCAATGTCAGCCATCATGATTTGCATCCTCCCAGACTAGTCGGTTTGATTAGTTTATCCACTTGCCAGACCAATAAAACCTCCCCTTTGCTCTTGAGGACAACAGTCTCCACCACAGTAATAGTGAAGTTATGAGGCTAGGAGGCAGGCCGATCTAACACATCAGAGCATTAGCAGCTTTAAACTCACGCTGGCATTTGAGCAGTTTCATTTTAAGTTCACAGTTTACAGCAACGACTGACACTTATGGCAAAGGCAATGGTTCATCCTGAGAGGATTGGATCTGCAGAACTAAAACACATTGCTTTGGAGAATCCTCTAATCCTCCTGTTCAAGCTATTACCATTGTTTGTATGGTGGGCAGCTGTTGTGTTTCTGGACACAGCAGTGTGTCTGCAGTACAGTATATGTCTATGTGGGCACACTGTGTGTCTATAGATGTGTACTTGAGAGTGTGAGACAATGGCTGCAGAGCTCCCTGCACTAATCCTACAGTAGCTTGTAACAGGGCACCGTAATGACAGAGCTAAACAAACAACGGGACGCGCCGCCATCTCTTTCATCCAATCTGAAGAGATCACAAGCGTGGCCCCATGAGCGCTTAATGATTTAATCTCCAACTGGAGTGCAGCCCCCCGTGCCACATTTACATCTGTTATGAGCTTTGTTTGTGCGTCTCAGAGAGTTTCTCTCCAGAAACAGTCACTGACATCCAACCTGTGTACTACACTGTGTCGCTGCCCAGATCCCATCAGTCCCCCCCTAGGTCTTTATTTACAACTCCATCTGGATTTACAGTGTGTGATACAGTGAGGAAAAGACACACTTACATATTTGGTGTGCTACTGTGGCTTATAGCTTGCTGTTGTACAGATTTGGGGGGGGGGGGTGTTGTCTGCATTAAACATACTGTTGTGTGTTGGTATGCTGTGTGCAGGAAAATATTTAGGTCACAGGCTGGTCCTGGTGTGTAGGCTTTATCAGGAATGTCCTAGCAGATGGCTTAGGAGATGTCGACCTTAACATTAATTGCATGAGAATATGATGTGGTGAGGCCAGGCTCTAACTGTTCCTCCCCACTCTCTCTCCCCTTCAGGTGACAGCCACATGAGGAGGCCAAACTCAATGAGGAAGACAAAAAGCGAGGGCAGCTGATCCACTTCTTTAAAACCACGCCCATGTTCTCTTCTCCTCCATCACTGCTACATATCCTCCTCTTGGCTCATCCTGCTCTTCCTTTCCACACACTCATGGAGGCTGCTCAGAACTGGAACGAGGGAGCGTCTTGCCCCTCCTTGAAATTCCTCCAAATTACAGGTTGGTGAGAAAGCGCACAGCGGTGTGCTGAAGCTGGCCAGCTGACAGCTGGTGTCCCCCTCACCTCTGTCTGCAAGAATCCACTGAACCTTCCAGGGAGCAGGTGGGGTGGCAAAATCCCCCGTGACCCCTCTGACTCCTGATGCCATACTACTGAATGCTGACCATGAACCTGCCCTGTCTGTCTGCTTGTCTGTCCAACGGTCTGTCCCTATGTGTCTGTCTGTAAGTTACATCCGCTGTCAATCTGCACCAAGTGCCATAGCGTCTTTACATTCCTTCAGACTTTGCACTGACCACCAACAACACTCACGATTTCATCACTGACTATGTTTACATGCACACTATAACTCAGCCGTTAGCTATGAAATGACTTTGATGAAGCTGTTTATATTTGCTAGACAGTAGAAGCTGCGTCCACATTTGTAAACTGCAGTCATAAAGCTCCGTGGGTGTCTCTGTCGCTCCCATTAAAACGGTCCACAGTTCATTCTGCCTGGCTTTCAACACTTGGAGCCTGTAACCTGACAGAGGCTGTAAAATTCAAGTTATGTGGAGCAAGTGATGCAACTCATTAAAATTAGCTGCAAGAACATCATTCTGTGTAGTTCATCCGTACAAACAAGCCTCCAGCAACAAGCCTCATATCAGGTTACTCTGCACATCTTAATGGCAGTACTAACATGTACTTCAAACATGAATGCAGTGTTTACATGATGAATGCAGTATTCTCATAATCGATCAATGTTTAGCTGTGCATGTAAACATAGCCATCAAACCAAGAGCCAAAACACTGTTACTTTCTAAAGATCAGTGAATCAGCCTTAAAAATTGGAGCTTTCACATCGACAGCTGCTTCTTTTGACCCCCACGTGTGTTTTTTATTTTTGGCTTTAGCACTTACATCAGCATTGACAGTGCCAGCGAACCAGGACAGATGAGAGATTTCTGCACATTATTTTTCACAAGATTTCTTGTGATTTTTAAAAAAAATCTTTTTTCTGTGTTGGATTTGAAACTGGAGGTCATACTGCCTATGATTGTTTCAGAAGGACAATGATGCAATCTGATTTAAAGCGGACACTGGACAATATATTTTATAATTTATAATGTACATGCTTTTTCCAAAAGTAAATGAAATGCTACTTTTTTTTTACTTTTAAGGAGTAACACCTGTGTTTTTGTGTACACAAGAAGCAATACAAATATTTTTTGAGGAAACCAACCTTTTAATCCACACTGCCTTATCAGTGAGCCAGGTTTCTCTTTAAAGGGGGTTTAGCTCTCTGATGGTTGGTTTTGAATTTCTGAGCACATCACCCACACAGAGACAGAGTTGATTTTAATGATGGATTCCAGTTCTGTCCCCGCTGGTTACAATACCAGGCATTGTGAAAAGAGACCGTACCCCCTCGCAATTGTAGATATCCCATTCCACCATTAGAAGAAAGGACCTTTGAGAAGAGCTGGAGTCTCGATCATCAGCTTATTACTGAGGGAAATCAAAATCCCAGACAGGAACAGGCAATCCTTCCGCCCCTGGTTAGACTGATGGCGAGCTCTTATCATTGATAACAGATAAGAGAGGAATCCCCCTTTGAATCCAAACCAGAATTTCCTCAGATGTCACAGAAGGATCTGAAAAACGAAGTCCCCTTCCATACCTGTACCAGAGAATGACAGAGATTTAAAAATGTAATAGAAGTGCAACGAATTACTCTATGCTTTAATTACAGTAAGTGCATTGTATTTGTAATTAGTAATAATTAATGCAAAATCCCACAAAGAAGAAAGAAGTGTGCTATAGCTAGTGGCTTGTGTATATAGAAATTTAGACTAACGCTTCATTAGAAGCTACCCTGAAGTATTGTTTTATGACTAAAACCTATGAGCCACAAATAGTGTCAAAGCTTTCTAAACTGGTGCATAAAAGGTGAAAAAGCACTTTGCTGACCTCCAAGAAGACACAGAAGGAGGAGGATGGAATGACCTTAGTGGAGGAATAAAGGGAAACGTCGAGGTGGTTCCTGTAGCGTTGATATGAGCATGACTCACGCTTGCTGGCTGTGTGGGGGGTGCCGTGTGGGCTGTGTCCTTGTTGCCAGATCATTAGCTTTAGCTTCTCTCCAACTGCGTGGAGCTCTCTGAATGTGATTCTGTCCAACCTGACGTGTTTACACACCTACATCTTCTTAATGAATTAAGCTTCTTACCTCCCTTTTATTGATTTTCTTTTTCTTAATGTTACCAAATGATTTTTTTTATATACAGTATATATAACTACAATAGAGAGATAAATATATATAGCTATATCGCAACTCTAATATATTGTAAATGATGGCTTGGATGCAATGTATTTATTTGTTTGTTACCATAATGGAGAATGATCTATAAAGGGAAGTTTAAGGTGTGTGTATACTACATTTGTTGGATGTCATTGGGTTTAGAAATGTCTGTTTTGTTCATCCTTTTGTATCACAATGAAACAACACAATACCTTATTACATCACTATGATTCATCCTGTTTACTGTGATCTTGAATTGGAATCTCACACATATTACACACAAAAGGAAGTGCAAGACTTCGTATTGGTTTAATGTTTATGGTGCAATACTTTTGCATTAAATTTTGTAGCTCTTAGTAAATGTTTTTTTTGTTTTTTTGTTTTTAACAACGATTGAAACCATTTTGCACACGTAATGTTCAGGGATTTATTTGAACCATAGCCTAGCATGAAATTCACAGCCTCTGTCACTTCATGCTCACAGCACAGTACAGTACAGTAGAGTACAGTACAGAACAGAACAGAACAGTACAATACAGTCCAGTACAGAACAGTCCAGTACAGAACTGTACAGTACAGTACAGTACAGTACAGTACAGTACAGTACAGAACAGAACAGAACAATACAGTACAATACAGTCCAGTACAGTACAGTCAGTACAGAACTGTACAGTACAGTACAGTACAGTACAGTACAGTACAGTACAGTACAGTACAGTACAGTACAGAACAGAACAGTACAATACAGTCCAGTACAGAACAGTCAGTACAGTACAGTACAGTACAGTACAGTACAGTATGTTGCTGACATTTTGTCATCTGTTATGAGAAGGGACATTGGCTCTGTTAGAAGGGTCATAAATGAGTTTCACTTTGCCAAATTTAGTTGATTTAGCAGCACCAATCCTTTAGGTGTATATAAGTCCGTTGTATCAAGTAATTCTATGTTAAAAATCACTGAAGTGATGTATTGAGAATGTGCTATTTCTTGTCATACAAGAATCATGTATAAAGGAACCTATTTCTGAAGTTAAGCAGAAAACAGAGGTTATTTTTTATTTTTAGAGCAAGTCCATACAGGAGAAGTGTAGAGGAATCAAAGGATATTATTCTAGAACTGAACTGTGATGCTCCTTTGGGGGGTTGATAGAAAATGTACATGTCTGTAAATCAAATAAACCTATTTAATCACTTCATACCATCGTGTCGTCTCTGTTTCTGTCAGACATTCAGCACATCCAAACCAATCACCATCCAGCTGTGTGTCCATTAACAAATGATTCTTTACATAATTACTCATTAATTAGACCTTCATGTGGAGCTTCAGAGCAAAGTTAAATCTAGCCAGTGTTTGAAAAGATGTTAGCTTTCACACTACAAAAGTGTCTCATCTAAGTCTAAGAATGAGTTATATACTGTTATGTACATTTAAGTTCCTTAACTACAAACCAGAGACAGCTGGATTCTCATTTCATTGATCATTTTGAAAGCACATATTTGTTAATATTCACGTCCAATTGTCATATTCTGTAGCAATAGGGTTGCTAACACCGTACAAAACATTGCAGTCCAACAACCAGCTGCTTTAGTTTAGTGTTAAACAGGAATCATCTGCATGTAGATGTGTATATGAATGTATGCTCTGAATAAGATGATTAAAACCTTTTTTTGAGAATCCTGCTGTCTTTAGTTTGTGATAAAGAAAATAATTATGAAATCCCTGCAAGTTGCAACTAAGGAGCTACTTGTTAGTCTTGTACTGTACGTTGATGCTTGACTTTTCTTGAGGGGAAACAAAAAAGGGAAATGTGAAGTAATGAGGGAAAACTTAGATGAGAGGGCACAAAAACACTAACTAATGCTAGAAATAATACATGATTAATTGGTAATATAGTTTTGTGTTGCTCAGCAGCTGATTCAGAGTTAATCAGAAGCGACTCATGATTAAAGTCAGTGTGTTGACTCACAAATATGTAAATGAACTAATCTTTTTTTTTCAAGTGTGTTTTGTAATCAATTAGCAGCAGTTTGTAGTTTTCTGAGTTATGGTCTTCCACAGACAAATTAGATTTACAAGGAAGCAATTCATAACAATCATTACATTGGAGAACTATTTGACATAACTGATTGCATCTTGTGGATTAATTGTAAATTGGCCCTTTGCATGGCAATGAGTAAAGCCATCTACACCACAGCACCTGGTGAGTGCTACTATATTTCCTGAGGTAGGGTTGTACTTCAGCTCACGCTGCTGTCTGGCCAGGTGTTTACGTGAAGTCAGTCGTTGCTAGTTGTTCATACTTTCTGCAACATTGGAATATCTTCAAAAGAAGAAAACAGTTACTCACTAAATGGAAATTGAAGCTGAGTTTTGAATTCACTAACAGTTCTTGCTTTACACAGAAAACCAGGAAAAACCTGGTTGAATCTACCTTTTTTTGTTTTGGACTATGCAGATATGTTTTACAGTCACTTTACAAAGACCCCGTTGAGTCATTGGATTCTGTGTATCATGCAGCACTGAGATGTATAATGCATGCAAAGTACTCTACCTATCACTATGTATTATATGAAATGGTTGGTTGGCTCTCCACAATAGTTAATAGTTTGAACATGTAAAAAACAACAACATTAAAATAAAAGATTTATATATATACATTCATGCATACATATATAATTAAAATGACAGATAAATAAGGCCATGTACTTCTCAGCACAATCCTATTATATACCATCTATCAATAGCATTTTAAATAACACATCCATACTAGACTTAGTATATAGATATATTAGTATATAGATATATCAGTTGATAGATACAGTATATCAGTATATAGATATATTTGTATATAAATGCCAAGCACTATACAGTCAGTATACAATACTATCACTTTAAATCCTTTTCTTATCCCTTTAATAACACAAGAAAAGCACTTTGTAACTTGTTTTTTTTAAAGTGCTATGTAAATAAAGGTATTGTTACTATTATTATTGACCTGTGTATGGATTAGACTTTGGAAATATTAGAATTATTGAATGGGAATGGAAAATGCTGATTACTGTGGACAATAAGCCACTTTTTTTGTATGTTGCTTGTAAAAATGTTTACTATGTCCTGTGCATCTTGGTTCACTGCCACTGGTATCATACTATACCCTCAATATCTAAAGTCAACATTTCAGAGCAACTGATTTGTTCCTTACTCACCTCTTAGTATCTCGCCCCATGTTGTCTACCTCATGCAAAGTGTTTAAAGTCATCCATTGTTTTTAAATTCAATCAGGAGAGACATGTTTACAGATATGAAAAACATTTTATTGTACAACTCAATAAAATGTACAAAGTCTTTGGCGATTAGACTTCATCATTATACGAATAGTTGGTACATAGGGGTAGAGAACCATCAGACCCCCCCAATGGAATCTAGACACCGTGGTGGAAACAAAGGAGCCTGAAGACCAGACTGAAAGAGGTCCGGACTAGTCAGGTGGTGGAGGGGGGTGGAGCTGGAGGAGAGGACTGGAGGAGTAGGGGGGGTGGAGGGTTTTGCACTCTTTTGCCTGCAACAACAGCTGATAGCAAAGAGAGAAACAGATTTAAAGCAGGGTTGTGACTCTGTGATTGGCCCTTGCCATTTGTGTACGATTCTGATTAGTTCAGCAGGAAGGTAAATGCCTCCAACAGCTGATTGGAGTTAGGTAGAGCGTTGATTAAGAGTGAGGTCTTCCGGATAGGATTTACACTGAGATACAGTTCAATCAGGAGAGACTAGTTTGCAGATATGCGACAGTCATACACACATGCTACATTGTACAGTTATTTGGATAACAGCTGATTTAATTTAGGTAGAGCATTGATTAAGAGTTAGGTCTTCCTGAAAGAACTTACGCTGAGCTACATTAAGCACTTGTTCACAGTGAAGACACACAAGGATGAGTTTGGTCAAAGGTATTCATACATAAATTTGATTTTAAAATATGCACCACTTTTGAGAACTGGATACCATTTTTCCTCCTCTCCTCATCTTTGCAGAGGCTTGATTCTTATCACAGTGAGAGAAGGCCAAAGTGAGTCTGGGAATGAACCACTGTATTGTTCAGGTGCAGTCAGCCAGGCCTCTGTGAGGATCAGTTTGTAAAGTAATCTTGCAGTCCCCAGAGTGGTTACAGACGCACTGACACATCACAGACACAACACATCTGTGCTGTGGATGCAGTGAAAAAACAACATCTATTTACCTTCACAGGAAGTGAGGAAGTCCACAGCTAAAGGCCGTCTGTGTGCTGCCAGAGTTACTTACCATGGCAGCTAATAGCACTAATGGACTTGTCTATGACAGGGTTGCACAAATACAAAGAGTAAGTATACAGTGCATTTGTTACAAAAGAAGACTTGGTGTTAGGTGTGAGGCCTTTAATTAGGCAGAGCTACATTTTAAACAGATCATTCTATCCATTCAGTCTAAAGAGGGCAAGATTATAGAGGAGGAAGCTCAAAGTGGAGAATTAGTGTTTGGTCTGTGGATGACCAGGAGAAACCAACACCCTTTCCCACAGTCAGACCAATATGTACCCCAAAGTCAGACGCTCCAATCTCAAAGTCAACACCCCTAGTCATGCAGCAGGCAGGAAACACTGGGGCGTAGACAGGAAAGGGGGAGCCATTCTATCGAGCACTGGAATTTCCATTTGCACTTTGCCACTTAAACTCACAGAGGACAAACTTTGTACAACACGTATATATAATAGCCGGCGGTGGATGTGAAGCTTTAAAATGTCAGCTTGTCCGGGGTTTAAAAGAAGCATTGTTTTTAATGTTACCATGCATTATGAATCACAGTGGCCTGTTGTTTTGACATGTACTCATGAAGAATAAAGTCAGTTTTCAATTCAAAACTGTATGCACGTTACACTTGAAAATGACATTATTACTTTGAATGTGTCCATGTGTTATGTGAAATGGACATCTTAAATTCTAAATGATAAATAAAATACCATGTGATCAATTCAAATGTCACATATTTCAAGCCTGTAAAGATTTACTGATGTGATCTGTATTAAATACAATTATATTACATTATGTATGTTAAATCCTAACACTATGTGACTTTCATGGACTCTCAGCATCAAACACACACATTCTTAAAAACTTGTGATATATGTCACAGTTTAAAATTGTCATCAACCTTTGCTCAGTGTTCATTTTCAAAAAGTGCACTCCAAAATAGAACAATCCATTTTAATGCACGGCAGAGTATTCAACTGAAGCCTATGGTGTTTTCTTACCTTAAAAGCCTTCTGGCAGTCCAACAATGTAATAAACCCTTCAAAGATGTATGTTCTACTGCTCCAAAGTGATAGGAAATAGTCAGGTTCATATTAGGCTGAGCATCTAAAGGGGTTTAGGGGCGTAAAAACATGTAAAAGGCTTAAATTAAAGACCTAAAATGGTTTCTATCATATATCAATACTGAAACTTGGCAGCATCTTATTACACAATGAGATCACAATAGGTTCATGTTGGGGTGACAACCACAATCACATTTGGTTTCTCTGTGACTTTAAAATAACAACTTGTCAAGGAACATGACTCACAGCATCCGTCAGTAATTTGCAAATCCAACAAGAAGTTTAATCCATTTCATTTATGTTTCCTCCTGAAGATGTGCCAGCCTCCTGAGCTGGAATGGATTTTTACTCTGTAGGAATGTCTAAGTACCTCACAAACATTTTGGTTGCAGGCAAAGATGTTGGTGTGATAAGGCCAACCTGTTGGTTAATGCAGAGCAACCAGCACTAACAGAGGTCGAGGTAAGAAAAGGAGACGTGATTAGTCGTCTGTCTGTAGTAAAAAAAAGAAGAAGAAGCCATGAATAAGTATCTGCAGTATCATATCTCCACTGTGAATCTCTCACCTTCTCTCTGTTGACACCCACCAACTTTTCCAATCTGCTTCACAGTGTAGAAACACAGTAACCTTCACTAAACCTAAAGCAAATGCGGTGGAAACATAACAGAATTGTCTGATTGCACCTGGTGAGAGGTTTGTCATGTTCCCAAAATCATTTGATGTCAAATAGTATCATCAGTATGTGAATGTAAGATAAAGGATCTATTTTCCAGTGACGGATTTATTACACTAAGACTTTAAACACCATTTTAGAGTGGAATGTATTTGTTTTAGTTCACAGTCAGTTCAGTGCACTTGAACACACCACTCAAACACAGATGAAACATTGATGAAATGAGCAAAGACTTCGGTACACACTGTATCGTGTGAAGACAAAGATGCAAACCGACAAACTAAGTCATTCACTGGCCCCCATAGCACATATTTCTTCTACAAACGAGATTGAACAGGAGGGATTAAAGGAGGAACAGAGATTAGAGAACAACGAGTGACTCTCCAGGCTGTTAGTGTAATCGAGGGGAAAAGGCAGAAATAGCTCTTTGCTTCATTAGAGGTTCACTTGAGCGGGGACGTGCTCATGTCTTCAACCACTCTTCAACCACCGTCATTACAAGAAGACACGATGGAGCTGACAACGGAGTGACCTCACATCATGCTGGTGGCAATAAAACACCACCTCTGAAAATGGAGGAAACCAGGAAATGTGACTGGCAGACGCAGAAGGAAGTTGTGTTTGAGTACGTCGAGTTTTCATTGCACGTAACTCCTGAGTCAAATCAAAAGAGTTTCTGTCTATATTAAATTACACATGAAGCCTTTTCAAACCTCTTCTTCTGTTCTACAATGTGAGAGCTGCCCATTAAACTTTACAGATTACGGTAATAGGACCATACAGTATGTCCTCCCTTTCAATAATAATGATTATTATTTAATTTATATATAATTTTCAACACAGAAAAACCATTTGCTTAATGGGTAGGAAATTAAATTACATCAAATGAAAAGATATATCCTTCTGTACGATATCCTAAGAACAACCATGTAACTAGTTAAATAATAACATCTGATTGGGAAGAACGTTGTTACAGGTAAAAAAAAAACTAATAATAATAATAATTTAAAAAAATTATATCTGATGCTTATTTTTGGTGTAGTGTTTGGTAATTTGGGGTCAATAATTAGAACCTTCATTTTATCAGTTTGCCTATAAAAATACCACAGTGTGGCTTGAATCACTAGGTTTGTACGTACATGTATAATAATAAATATTACACCTAATAAAACCACATGATCACATACAATTTGCCCTAACTGTAATGTGTAAAGTGAGAACAGAAGTGATTCAAGAACTGATCCTTGAAGTGCGCCACAAATTGAAAACATAATCAACAATAAAGATGTTCTTATTGGCAGATTAAATAGTATTACTAATAAAAGGAATGTCGTCAATTTCCCTGGTGGAAGTCTCTGAGGTAGTCAAACAACTCCACAGCGGCAAAGAACCAGGGATTGATGAGATCCGTCCAGAAATGTTGAAGGCTCTGGGTGTGGAGGGGATGTCTTGGTTGACACGCCTCTTCAACATTGCGTGGAAGTCTGGGACGGTGCCTAAGGAGTGGCAGACCAGGGTGGTGGTTCCCCTCTTCAAAAAGGGGGACCAGAGGGTGTGTGCCAATTACAGGGGTATCACACTTCTCAGCCTCCCTGGTAAAGTCTACTCCAAGGTGCTGGAAAGGAGGGTTTGGCCGATAGTCGAACCTCGGATTGAAGAGGAACAATGCGGATTCCGTCCTGGCCGTGGAACAACGGATCAGATCTTCACTCTCGCAAGGATCTTGGAGGGGGCCTGGGAGTATGCCCAACCAGTCTGCATGTGTTTTGTGGATCTGGAGAAGGCGTATGACCGGGTCCCCCGGGAGAAATTGTGGGAGGTGCTGCGGGAGTATGGGGTGAGGGGGTCCCTTCTCAGGGCCATCCAATCTCTGTATGACCAAAGCGAGAGCTGTGTCCGGGTTCTCGGCAGTAAGTCAGACTCGTTCCAGGTGAGGGTTGGCCTCCGCCAGGGCTGCGCTTTGTCACCAATCCTGTTTGTAATATTTATGGACAGGATATCGAGGAGTAGTCGGGCGGGGAGGGGTTGCAGTTCGGTGGGCTCGGGATCTCATCGCTGCTTTTTGCAGATGATGTGGTCCTGATGGCGTCATCGGTCTGTGACCTTCAGCACTCACTGGATCGGTTCGCAGCCGAGTGTGAAGCGGCTGGGATGAGGATCAGCACCTCTAAATCTGAGGCCATGGTTCTCAGCAGGAAACCGATGGAGTGCTTTCTTCAGGTGGGGAGTGAGTCCTTACCCCAAGTGAAGGAGTTTAAGTACCTTGGGGTCTTGTTCGCGAGTGAGGGGACCATGGAGCGTGAGATTGGTCGGAGAATCGGAGCAGCCGGTGCGGTATTACATTCTGTGTATCGCACCGTTGTGACGAAAAGAGAACTGAGCCAGAAGGCAAAGCTTTCGATTTACCGGGCAATTTTCGTTCCTACCCTCATCTATGGTCATGAAGGCTGGGTCATGACCGATAGAACGAGATCCAGGGTACAAGCAGCCGAAATGGGTTTCCTCAGGAGGGTGGCTGGCGTCTCCCTTAGAGATAGGGTGAGAAGCTCAGTCATCCGAGAGGAGTTCGGAGTAGAGCCGCTGCTCCTTCGCGTCGAAAGGAGCCAGTTGAGGTGGTTCGGGCATCTGGTAAGGATGCCTCCTGGGCGCCTCCCTAGGGAGGTGTTCCAGGCACGTCCAGCTGGGAGGAGGCCTCGGGGAAGACCCAGGACTAGGTTAGGTGGAGAGATTATATCTCCAACCTGGCCTGGGAACGCCTCGGGATCCCCCAGTCGGAGCTGGTTGATGTGGCTCGGAAAAGAGAAGTTTGGGGTCCCCTACTGGAGCTGCTGCCCCCGCGACCCGACTCCGGATAAGCGGATGAAGATGGATGGATGGATGGAATAAAAGGATGTTCTTTATCTAATGTAGATATCTTAGACAGGAAACCAGAATAACATGAAAGCCGATACATCAACAGTTGATTTAGGAGAAAATGACAAGGATAATTCACATCAGCAAATGTATTGCACAGACAAGGTGCCAGATTTGTGTCCCACACTGAATGTCATACAGCTGAGAGATTTCCCTCCTCTTCTTCCTTTCCCGTTCTGTAAGCCTCATTTCTTTCATGTGTGAATGGATTACCAAGCCCGAGGAGCCAACTAACCCTCAGCTGTCAAAGTCTGCATTAATGCACGGCTCTGCATGCGTTGCTGTCATTAAAGAAACCGACACATGGTCCAGAGGAAGCATGCCTTCCTCCTCTTTACTGTCTGTCCATGTGGAATGAATAAGAGATGTGCTTCACGGTAGGCTGAGCAATGTCAATGAGGAACCAACACCAACGATACAAGAAGACATAAATGGCAATGAATGGTCAGGCCTGCTGTCATTGGAGCCCCAGCAGTAGAAGACCTTGTTATCCTACAGCCAGTTATAATGATCCCTCCTCGTCTCCCATCAGGCCTTGAAGCAGGGGCTTCATTTCAAACTACAAAAGTGAAGTCCCCAATGCGATGAGGAATTAATTAGATTTGCATGCTTACTAACGAGTATGTAATGTAAATTGACAGTGGAATAGTGTTACCGCAACTGTGCTTGTTATGTGCCGCAGTGGGTTCAGTATGAGTTATGAATACTAGGGTTTTCTGAATTAAACATGAGCTTATGCTTGACTTGGCAAAGAGTGAATGATGTTAGTTGGCTTTAGTTGCTGTTTTTAGCTCCCATGATTCCATATTTAGAACTACTGTTTCCACTGCAGCATAACCTGGTTCAGAAATACTTCCATAGTCTATTTATGCATGTGTCCACAATAGCATCTGCATTCATGTGTCCCACACGCAAAGCACAAATGGGAAGGAGTTTTTGTGTGTGTGTGTGTGTGTGTGCGTGCGTGCGTGCGTACGCGTGTACGTGCATGTGCATGTGCGTGTGTATGTGTATGTGTATGGAAACAGCTCTGTATAGATGAGCATGTATGTATATGTACGTATGCATACACAACATATAACCGTCTCTTTTAGGTTATACAGGTGTATAGAGGCCCCAAATACACTGATGCACATTGCAAACAAATAGATCAGCCCACATCCACAAGAACACACACACGTAATTGTGGATGCACACAGGAAACCACTCTTCTACAAGGGAACAAGAGGTCAAGTGGGTTAATTTCAGCATTTGTCGTCATTAAATATGGAAAGATAAAGAAATGTATTGAGTATATTCCGCTATGTCACACTGTGTAAGTGCTTCCATCCAGGAATATATTACACATACAGCTAACATTGCACTTCCCTGGGTAATTAAGTGCTCTCCAAGTGGGCTGAATCAGTTATGCTCTAATACTTACAGCACACAATAGTCTGAATACCTGCAATGCACACAGTCCAATTCTTCCAACCAGTGTATTATTACAGCTGAACCTCTTGGTGCTGAAGTCATGTTTAGCCACACTAGGGGGGGCGGGGGATCTCAATGGGGATGTTTGTCGGTTGATTCATCCCTTCGGTCCTGGCTGAAATATTGAAATGATTGGATGGCTTTCCATGAAATTTGGAACAAACATTCATGGTCCTCAGAGGATCAGTCCTAATGACATTGTGATACCCTGCTTTTTCATCAAGTGCCACTACAAGGTTGACAATTGGGGATATCAGTAATATGTCTCAACAACTACAGACAGACAATCATGGTGCCCATTGGGACTAATCCTAATGTCTCTGGTGGTACTCTGACACACCGGCAAGTGGCAGTACAACGTCTCACACCTACTGGCTGGATTGGCACATGCTTTTATACGGACAATAATGGTCCCCAGAGGATGAAACCCACAGACCATGGTGATCCCCTGACTTTACCTCAACTGCCACCACGATTTGAGTAAAATGTCTCTACAACTGCTGGATGGTTTACCATGAAATTTGATGCCGATATTAATGTCCTCCTCAGGATGAATTGTAATAACTTTGGTGAGCCTTTAACTTTTCATTTAGGGCCATTTAGTTCGACTTGATTTTATTTATTTTTTTATTTTTTATTTGCACAATAAAACAAGCAGCAGAAACACAACAACAAAAGGAAAGAATGCGAGTTGTGCAGGTGAGATTTATAAGAAATAATCGTAGAGGCTCACAGAAGGAATCTCACCTCAATAAGTATTATAAGCAAATACTGAAGTCAGGTAATTCATAAAAGAAGTTTATGACTACCTTTCTGCTAAATTAATGACATTCTCATCAACCTCAACTGTTTTCTAATTAGCAATGCATGCTAACAAAGCATGCTAACATGTTCAGGAACTAGGATGCTGAAAATAGTAAATGTTTACCTGCTTAACATCAGAATGATAGCATTTTCCTTGTAATCATGTTAGCATGCTGACATTAGCGTTGCATTGTACTTACGTACAGTCTCACAGAGCTGCTACTGGGGCTGTCCACAACATCATTTACTGTTTAATGTCATGTTTAAGAGTATTCATAAGTCATATCACTGGCACACGGAAATCCATTTACATGTATGGTGTTCATAAACTACACACTGACAAGTGTGAGTACAGATTCAATTAATTATCTAACTTTTTAGGATTTATTCATTACTGATTTGTCATCAGAAAGCAAATGAGTGAGAAAAAAAACTGAGCCTCTGTTGTTTACCAGTAAAGCATCACACATCTGAATACATCCCAGACCAGGATTGTCTTGTCCATTTTTGGTTCCTTAGTCATTAAACACAAGTCTCAGGCTTTAAACCTTTATTTAAATCAAATATTATCCGGAATTACTCTTTCCAAACCCTTAGCTGAACTAAGATGATTTGCCTCACTTATGCTTCTTTTCATGCTCTGCTCTCTTCTCTCACCTCTTACACAACCAGAGGAATGAGAGGAGGGAACTGCTGACTACAAATGAATGAATGTCATTGAGGGAGCAATCTGAAATGACTGATGGGGTTGCTGGGTTATTCAGGAAGGTACAATATGTGACCTAACATGCACTGCATTC
This sequence comes from Etheostoma perlongum, assembly GCA_026937815.1. Lineage (NCBI taxonomy): Eukaryota > Metazoa > Chordata > Actinopteri > Perciformes > Percidae > Etheostoma > Etheostoma perlongum. The sequence continues at coordinate 28,528,100 of CM049383.1, forward strand.
TGTCAGACAGTGATGTTGACTGTTGCCGCTCAGAAAGGTTGTACATGAATCACATGCTCGACCCTTCACATATGGAAAAGAGAGAGAGGATTTATTTTTTCTAGGGAACCTCAGGAAATGGACTAGAATTCTCTCCATTCACAAGCACCACATTCCAAATGGTACCTACATCCTAAAATCCTATTCAGGAACATGAAATCAAAAATAATAAATAGTATAGGATAGGACTAGGAACACAGACAATATGCCAAAGGTGTTGGTACCAGATGGAAATATCTGATTCTTATGGTAAATCTTTGTGTCAGTCTTTTTGCAATAAAAGCTAACTTGACTTTCTGCTCCTGACCTTCTTGTGACACTAAAGTTATCTTTAAGTAGTCAACTTCTGTATAAACACATAGAAAGGTGCTTGAGTAAACGTCAGTGCCATATGAACAAAAATATGTAAATCCTATTAAATATTGGCAACATGCAGCTCCACAGTGGGAACAGTTCATTATCTAAAAGACATTTTTAGCGAGACTGGCTTGTTACCTTTTTCCAACCTACAAAACGTTCCTTTTTTTTCCTTTTACCTTCAATTAAGATTAGCACTCAAAGCATATGGTATCCCATGAGTTCGTTGCACATCCATCCTATCCAGATATGATGCACTATGCAGCCAAAAAACTGTGGTATGGTATCCAGGCTTTATCACTTTTTGCTGATATCTGGCCGCTTCGGCATCACATGAAATTAATAAAGTCCTTTATGCGCTTTCTGCCCACTGAAAGCTCAGGGTACATATCTTCATATGTTCTGGGAGTGCTCTCCCGTTGGTCAGTTCTGGAACAATATTGCATCCAGAATGTCCACCTTGATTAATGTTACTGTACCTGTTACTGACCTGTCAGCCCTTCTGCTCTCTAAAATGCAAAAACATGCTGTATTCACTGGACTGGAGCTGCTAAAAAAATGTTTGCAAACCGTTAGAAACCACCTCATGACTTGCCGGTTTGTACAGGAAGTCTTTTCTTTTTGGAAGTCATGGATGTCATGTATATGGAGCTCTCCACGGCTCGCATAAATGGAGCTCCAGAAAAGACTTTGAAATCCATGCTGTAGACTTGTGCTACAGCCTTCTTGCTTCTATTTGTGCATGTGTTTGGTCCCTTATCTAATGTCTGTGTGTGTGTCTGCTTATATGTGTGTATGTGTATGTCTGTTTCTGTATGTATTATTTGTAAGCTCACTCTTACTGTGTTTTTTTTCCTTTGGTCCTGGGAGACTTTCTCATGTCTCAGTGTATTGTTTGTAATTGTAGATCATTTTTAAATAAAAACATTTGATCACAAAAAAAAGATATTGGCAACATCTTTGATTCTGTTATTGTGACAATAGGAAATTTAAAAAGACTCTAATTGTGGTCAAAGATGAATGTCATGATCCTAGCTGACAATATCTTCAATCAATTCAATTGATCAACAAGTCAATTCATTTCATGAGTGATGGAATCGATTTTTATATGGATACATTAGGCTAATGACATTCGTATTGAACGCCACATTAGACTGACAATGTCCAATGACCCAGGTGAAAACCATTAGTACTGGCTGTATTTGAAAGGTTTGAAATTGTCTGGTGATAAATCTTCACCTTAAGAGATGGGAGGGTAGGGTTCTATGATGGGGACATTTGCAGAATGATAGCATGGCCTGACTGTGGTGGGGAAAGGGCACCCAAATCTGTGCAGCAGGCAAAATGCCACAACATGTTAGCATGCTGTGCAGCTTTGTAGCCTGTGGACAGTGGTGTGTAGACAAAGAGTGGGAACCAATCCAAGAGACCCTGCTCTCACCCAGAGGGCCTGAGCTGAATATGATCTGTACACAATGCTCCAGACTCACAGCGACACTGGAGAAAAAGTAATGTCTTCAGGTTGTATTCCAACAGATATTAGATACATTGAGACTGGTATGATTGTGCTGGGGGTATTGGGGGTTAGATTCTCTATATGTTCTCTACATTCTGATTATCAATGTGTATGGGTTTTAGAAAATGGGTTTGTCCCAAGAGAGAGGTCTCGCACATACCATGTTCTACAGACAAACAAGTGAAACCTAATGAAGGGGTTTCCATCTCTAATCCAACCAGTGAATCCATCAGATGCAGTGGAAGGCAGCAGCCAACAGCAGCCTGGTGGGACTGAGGGAGATTTATGGGATGTAGTCAGCAAGGTAATTCATGAAGAACTCTCTCCCACCAACACTAAACATGAAATATTAATTTCCACGTAGGAGACAGTCTGTGCTGTACTCATACTATATGCAGGTAGAATTGATTGATCTGCCCTGGTTATGATCTAAACGTAGCTTCTTGGTAGAGGACGGTATGTAATATTCATGACTGAAAGTACAGCTGTGGTTTGACTAGAATTCAGAATAGATATAATAGAATACAATGAGTGAACGTCATATAATGTGAAAACTTTAATTTGTCAGTGACATTCTCAATAACGTTTTCTCCATTGGAAAATGGAAAAAACACTTAACAAGGTACTTGCAGAAGGAAGCATCTTGTTATCGAAGTATAGAAGGATCTAGGTGTGTGAGGAAATCTGTTCCACAGTGTGTGTGTGTGTGTGAGAGAGCAGGGTAGCACCTGCAGTGCATCAGCCTGGGTGTGAGATTGAGGTGTGGACTAACTGCAGTCATTTACAGTTCAAGCTTCAATTCAATTTTCAATTCAATTTTATTTATAGTATCAATTCATAACAAGAGTTATCTCAAGACACTTTACAGATAGTAGGTCTAGACCACACTCCAGAATTTACAATTCTTCCACTCTTCACACAAAAAGGCATCTTTAATCAACTAAATGATGCAAAAAGAAAGATATTTTTTGGCTGTCTACAATGCTGTTTGACTTGCATGTTCAGGGCTTCCATTCATCTTATGACAGTTTGCAGTGTATTTGTAGAAAACATGTCTAGAAGAGAGATCTTTGAGCTCCACCTTGTGGCAACAATTTCAAGCTAGTGCAAACTTTATTAGTCATACAGTATACAGTATGTTCTGTTAACCTTGACACTGCTCCTTTTGTTAAGAGTTAGTTCAAAAGTGTCTCAAGTCTCATAAGCCGTATTAATTTAATGGACAAAGACAAGCAGGCTAAACAATTAAGCCAGGATCTTACAGGATAGGTCCATCTTAAAACAATGTTTACATGCCAGTACATACATTGAAAGAGGATTTATTTGCTGTAAATTAATTTAATTTATTAATTTATACTCTATATTGATCCCCTATGGGGAAATTACAATTTTACACCCTGTTGTTATTACACACAGGCCTGAAATACACACACATGCTCAGGTCCTATACATGCACTAATGGAGAGATGTCAGATTGAGTGGGCTGTCAGCGACTCTCCGGTTCCCAACCCAACTCCCTACAGACTGAGCTACTGCCCCCCCCCAAATCTCTGTAATCTTTCCATCTGACCAGCCTGGCAGTGAAGAAATCCCTTTGAAACACAATTTCACTGTAAGAGATGAAGGACCAAATCTACAGCCCCTGACCAAAAATGCATTCTTTGTCCAGGGGACATATCATGAATAACTCCCTTTTTCTGTGCTTTTGCACATACATTTGTGTATCTGGAGTGCCTACCAACCCACAACCTTTGAAATAAGGCAACCCAGTCAGTTTGTTGTGGGCTGCCTAGATCAGAAAACATGGGATTTAACCAGCCATTTAGATCTAGCATCCCTTCCTACGAGCATTTTTAAGGCTGACACCGATACAAATATTTTGTTAAAAAAATCGGATATTCCGATATAACGGCCAATGTTGTTGATTTTTATCCAGAAACGCGTAAAAAAACATAAACTGATTTCCCATAACATTGCTGACAGTTTTTATTTTATTTTTTAAATATTCATTCATCAGAATAATTTGTCAGATAAATAATTTTGATGAATTAATTTTTTCGGCCATTATAAAGGCCAAAAACAACAGGTCAGGAAATGCCTAATATCAGCCAATATCAGTCAGGCTCTACTTACGTCACATATAGGCCCCACGAAGTATCTCCACCCACAATTACAACCTTTATCTTTTCATTTCATTATTTTTCCACGAGCCAATCATCAAAATATAAGCCCGGACCTGAAAAAGAGCATGTCTCCTTGAAAATCTTAGCACCGTGGTTACAGGTGCAGACAAACACACTTCTGACCAGAGGTGAAACAGATTTAACACTGAGGCTGAGTTGAGGCTAATGTGTAATGTATGTGAAACTAAAATGACTAAGGCAAGGCAGTGTAAAATCTAGAGGAAATTCTTTTTTACTCTCAGATTTTAGGAATCATTGTGTATATAGGCTAGTAGTTTGGGTTTGATATGGTTCTAAGAACCAGAGTGAGGTTGTTGGAACTGGTACTGGTCATGTCAAAGAATTAAAAATCAATCAAAACTTGTGGTTTGATGTTCCAATTAATGTTTTCTCACCAATAAAATCAGTTTCATTGTGTCAAACACAGAGACATGAAAAAAATCACAGTGTGCTTAGGAAAGCCTGTTTAATAATTTTCATAAAAATAAACCATGTAAAGATAACTCAACAAAAAAAGGAAACATTGACCGAATAGATATTCCAGCCACAAACAAGGCCTCAATGATGAACAGAAATGTGGTAAATTCAGAATTAAGTCAGATTTCAGTGAATACATTTGATTTCAAACAACGAGAATTAAAGCTGACCAGGGAAGAAAAATGTAAGGAAATCAGTCAAGTGGATGCATTTGAATTCTATATTCACTGTAATTCAATGCTGAATTCAAATTAAAGTAAAATCCAGTTATGAATTGACTCTGACCCCGAAGACGGTTCAACATTAAAACTTCAAAGAGTAAGAAAACAGAGCAGTCATCTTCATTATGAGGTGTCCATTGAACCCGTTTCTGTAATGTAAGAACAGATACATCTTGCTTATTATCCATGTAATGTAGAATTTGGATATATTGCGTAGCAAAAATATTCCTTCTTATTTTAAAATCTGCATATCACATTCCTTTTAGCATTTGCAAGAAGGCTTTTTATTATTTATTTCAAATGACTTGATGGGACAGCTGCGCCTACTCATTGTCATGGTATTTTTCCATATACATACTGCATATAATACAGAAACTACAAACCAATTACCGCTATGGAGAGGCGTTTTAATAAGCATGTAAAAATGGAAATCTTCTCTTATGAATGTAGCAGATTACCCAGGTGTCCCACTGTTTGACTTTTATTAAACTTGTGTGAATGCAGCATCAAGGTGAGCCGTTGCTGTGTGGGGTCCAAAGCCGAGGACTTTGGCCACTACCAGAGACGGAGAGGATGAACAACCAACTCACGTGTTTCATTGAAGAGGAAGGAATCCTGATACTCCTTCATGTACTGAGAGGATCTGGCCTCATCCAGGAACAGAGAGTAAACCCTTTTGATGTCCTCCACCTGAACTTCTGTCCCCTGAAGAAGCCAAGACACAGAGATGATATCAACATCGAGACTACTTGAATTCATGACTAAACTTCTGAAATATAATCCATCCAATGATTTAAAGAAAAAAAAGTAGCGACTTTTTACGTGTTACAGCATATTATATATCTATATCTATATATATATATATATATATATATATATATATATATATATATATATATATACACTTTATATATATATATATATATATATATATATATATATATATATATATATATATATATAAAGTGCTTGTTCAGACTGAGTTTACCTTGCGTTTACGACACACCAGTCCAGCAGTGCTGATCAGCTGGATGGCGTAGCGCAGTGACGTCTCCATGCCGATGCGAGTCAAGACGGTGTGAGCCTCCTCGCTCAGATCCACGTCCTCCTCCTCACACCTGAAATGAAACCATGTGAGATGATTTTTCCTTGTATAAACGCTGGGAAGAAGCAAACCTAGTCTGCTGACGGATGAGGAACGCAGATTCTCACCGGATCTTGAGGATCTGCCTTGTCTCTTTTTCGCTGTAAGGGGAGGTGGCGATGATGAGCAGGCGGTCCAGCAGGTCGATGGGGATGCCATGAGGGCTCTGATAGTTTGTGCCGCGGATACTGAGATACAAAAAAAGGAATATAAGAATACAAAAGGAAAATATTTTTTTTACGGAATTTTAAATACCATAAGTCAATAGTTTACAGCAGTGTATCAAATAGCCAGATATACAGTTGTAAGAATTTAAAATTACCCCCAAAAAAGGTATCAGACATAAAAAACAGATTTGTGTATTCCTAAAACAAAACCTCATATGATCAGATAGGAGGAAAATGTAGCTGCAACAGTACCGAGTGATGCCTCTGTTGGTGGCCATAATGAGAACTGGGGACAAGTCACTCTCCAGGGCACGGTTCAGGAAGGAAAAACACTCCATGTCCAGCATATGGACCTCGTCAATAAATAACACCTGAAACCACACACAGAAATGAGTCTGGTACAATTACAGAAAAATGTAATATTAACAAACACACACAGTTGCACCTACCCCAGGAATGATCTCGGCCTTGCCCTCTTCCCTCCACTCACACACTTTGGCATTAATCTGCTCGCGGACTTCAGACTTGATCTCCCCCGTGTCTCCGGAGAAGAGAGCCAGGAAACCTTGTGTGCGGCTGTTGATGACGTCGATCTCATGGAGGGACACTGTGTGGACCACCTCTTTCCTCTTCTGCAGCTCTCCCTCTGGACACTGTACAAACTGTGTCTACAAGGATAACACAAATGCAATATGTCCCATTAAATTAATTACTATTATACAAGGAATATAGTGATAGTAGGCAATACATTTCAAACACATTGAGGCTAATGCATTGTGTGATTTGACAAAAGGCAAATATCTGTAAATATCCACTGTTGTTTGGGAGTGTGAATTAGTGACTGCAGTAGTGAAATGATATAGCTGGGACAGTTACAGCATACCTGAGCTCCCATAGCGTCATAGTCTCTGGCTCTGGTGAAGGAGCGGCCCAACTTGCTGATCTTTCCAGTGGCTTTGTCAATGGTAATAACATCTCTGAGAGGAAACAAAGTAAGACAGTATAGATCACGTTTGGTTATCTGAGTGGCCTGAGTCATCCTGATGTGTAAAAATCAATAAACATAAGATTAACTCACCCTGCTTGAACCTTCTCTTTACTGAGACTGTCGATCATCTTGTTGCCCAAGTCATATATTGTCTCCATCTCAGTAGTCTTTAGAGTCAACTTGCCCACCTTGGCACCCTGGGAGACAAAGTCAAATATGTATACATTTGTCTATATTGAGTGTGTACTGTTTTACACTACACGTTTCAATTTCCTTTCCCTGTAATATCAGTAGTGACTGACTTCTGGCAAATCAAATATTGTGTTCTGGCATTAAGAATGACTGGGACGGACAGACACAAAGTTATGAGTGCACTTGGACCGACGCGTAAGGAGCTTACCGTTCCAGTGGCTGGTCTATCAATCTGGATCTCCACCACCTCTCCTTCAATAATCTCTGTCTCTTCTCTGTAAGAGAGACACACTATGAACACTTCATTCATTTCAAACAATGAGACTCACAAAACACAATTATTGTGTTTGCTCACTCACTTGATCCTCACTCCGATGGCTTTTCTAAAAGCCTGGCTGAGTGCCTCTGTCTTGCTCATCTCCAGGGAGAAGATCTCACTGCCAGCCAGCGCTGTGAAGGGTGTATCAGGGCCAAGAGACTGGGCTATGCCTGCATTAAAAAATAGAGCTCAGCTCAACCAATACTCAGCTAGTGAATCTGGGGGAAGGCACTTATGCTTTAACAAAAAAAATAACTTAAGCTAATTACAATAACAATATGACTTCCTGAGGAGGTGGATATGAGATTTTGTTCTGGAAAGCTTCCAACGTGGCCCTTACCCATGGCGATGGCAGTCTTTCCTGTGCCAGGTTGGCCAGCTATCAGTACTGCTCTGCCAGCTATGTGGCCATCTTTAATCATCTCCAGAATGATCCCTGCTGCTCGGCGGGAGGCCAGCTGGCCAACCATCCCCTGGGACACCTGCCGGTCAATAGGAACAGGTATTACTGCAGTCAAACACATATTAATGCTCATCGGCACATCATTCTGTACTGCAATGCAATACATCTGCTAAATTCACAACATTTCTGCTTCTAATCATTTTACTAGTCTTTCAATTACTTGCAATCCAAGTAAACAGGATTTCCTTACAGGGTTATACTCTAAAAACATCTATATGCATTTCTTTTTTGATAAATGCCAACTAAAGAGGGAACCAGCGCTACAGCCACATACTATGAACTTAAGACTTTATGCTACCTGTCTTGGCTCCAAAGCATCATCCAAACCAAGGCCACGAATGTGAGAGTGTGCTCCTAAACACAAGACAGAATTTATGACATTAATATTAAGTGCATTAAGAAGAGGTACCCCTTGCATCAGCAAACATTTTGGGCCCCATTATAAATGAGGACGCTTACCGATTCTCTCGATCCGTGTGATGTCACGAACCTCTGGAACCTTTGTAGTCGCCATCTGTAACAAGTTAAAAGCAGACAGCAGAGACTTCAAAACTTCACTATTAAAAAACAATAATCAATTACAAATACTGATTACTACTGTTGCAAAACTGGGACTCAATAAATGACACTTGGAAGTGAGCATGTGAAGTCAGCTTGCAACACAGACATGCTAACTATTATTACCTTAAAGAACAAAATATCATCTTACAGAACTTCTACCATCAAAATTTGCAGTAATCTACATCATCTAAAAAGGCATTTGGCAAGTGAAACTGATAAAGAAAGATGTGGCTAAAATAGATCAACAAAAGAATGAGTAAACAAGGTTATTACAGAAAGCTGGCTGCACCTGATATAAAGTTGGAGTGAACAAGGCTTCAGCCCCATGAGTACAGAGGAATACTCCGGAAGCTGGGCTGAAAGCTATTTTATACATTCAGACACTTTTATTAAGTCATCAAAATAGTGCAAAGAGGATGCTGAATCCAAGTTTGATTTTTGGTTTATTCATTTTCAAGAACATTAAAAGTCACATATATTAAATTCATTATTCCAGATTCCAAACTTATTAGTCCCTGAGATCTTCAGTGTGCGTGTAACGTTACTCCAGCAGATCTGTTTCCTTCCATGCTGTGTACCTCTATTTAAGCTAGTTAAGTTCTTTTCTAATTAAATAGCAAAAAGGCCCAGGTTTAACCCAAAGTGTCAGTGCTAATATTGAGCTAATTAACCAAGCTGGAGCAGTCTGTTCTGTCCAGTCGGTTGTCATAGTGACAGTTGTAACGCATGCAACACAACACAAGAAGATTTATTGAATATGGCTTTAATTTGTCCTTGTTTTTATAAAACACCCATGTCAGGTGTCAACATGACCCTGAGGTAAACTACATGCGGAACAAACAAAGCTTACATATCTTCTCGACAGTGCTAATAATGTTACATCGAAACATACCGTTAATGCTAACGCTAGCTAATGTTATGTTAGCAAGCTAGCTAGCTAGCTCCATTCATCGGTTATCTGTAACGTTAGTTCCAATCAGCCGAAGACTTGATAATAAAGTGATTTGAACGATAGCACAGATGCTACGCTATAACAAAGTGACAGAGCAAGGTCTTATGTGTTTATTTTTTAATTCACAGTAATCGTATGAATTTAAACTCACCTGCGCTGCCACACTTGACAAATGTGAGAATGCGGCGCTTCTTTCCAATAGTGCGCAGGGTAAATGTGTCCGAGGAGAAACAAGTCCTTCTTTTACTGTGTCCGTTGTGAAGTTGACTGCCCTCTATAGACCATAGACGGGGTGGTCTATAGTCACATAATAACATTAGACGCAGTTTAGACTGTAGAGAGACTGTGTATGTTAGCCTATTTAAACCATAATACAGCTGGCCTCATATCCCCAGTTGGTGTCCCCAGGAAAAGTAGGCTATTTAATGTATTATTAATTCGAAGATTTTTACATACTGCCTCGTCTCCTGTTCGCTAATTAACAAAGACGTATATCTAAAAGAAAAAAACTGTGACTACGTGAAATGTTACTTTTAACTTTCTTTTACACGTTGTAGGCTTTACAAACACACTCGTAGGCGACAAAGTACGGAGATAGGGTGACTTGGTTCAGTTTGGTAGGACCGTTACATTTCTCCACTAGAGGTAGCTAGGCTCACAGTGATTTGACAGGTTCAACTCGTTCTGAGCAAATGGACACTGATAGGATGACTGCTCTCAGGGGCCTCGTGTATTAACGTTGCGTACGGACGTAAAGCTTGCGTAGCTACGCATAAAAAATGAACTTGACGTGAGAATGTGGGGTCGTCCGCAAAGTCTTTTCTGGCTCTGTAACGCGGCAAAATCTAACTGGAAAGTGCCGAAAATCACCAAACATCACAAAATAACGTTTCCACTTCACCTACCGGCATATGTCTGTGACGTTGTCTATGAAAAAACATAATTATATCCGCTGATATTTCGTTAAGGTTTGACCATTTATGTGGATAATGTTACACATCTTTCACACACTAATAATTCAATTCGCTCAGAGGTCCATGGTGGTCAGGAGGCGGGACGCACGGATCCATCTCCCCAGGAACAAACCCTGATTGATCCCGGGGATCGTTTGTAGACTATTACGTGGACAAGGTGGACCCGATCCACCAAGCACAGGGCCGTCTGGACTGCCTTGATTCTGCACACATCTCTAATACTGTGGTCCTATTTATTATTTCACATCTCTGTTACTGTAGTCCTATTTATTATTTCATATCTCTGTTACTGTAGTCCTATTTATTATTTCATTATTTCACATCTCTGTTACTGTTGTCCTATTTATTATTTCATTATTTTATATCTCTGTTACTATTGTCCTATTTATTTATTATTTTATATCTCTGTTACTATTGTCCTATTTATTATTTCATTATTTTATATCTCTGTTACTATTGTCCTATTTATTATTTTATTATTTCATATCTCTGTTACTGTAGTCCTATTTATTATTTAATTATTTCATATCTCTATTTATTATTTTATTATTTCATCCATGCGTGGTGCAGCGGATCCGTGCCACTGCCCCCTGCCGTGGAGATGCTGGTCTCAGTGACCTCTCCCCCTCTGAGTCGGGTCTACCTCGTGCTGGACTCAGTTCCACCGAGCCTACTAACACTTAGAAAATAAATGGCATTACATCGGTGAGGTCAAAGTGCTTATGGTGCGTAATGTGGACGGACACTGAGATGCATGTTGTTCTGGATCTGCTGTGGCGCTGCCACTATTGGCTGGATTTCCACTTTGAATTTTTTTTTTTTAATTTCTGCCATGGTTCATGGTGCATTCGCTGCCCGGTCACCATTTGCCACACTGGGCATTTCCTTTTATTGCTTATCCGAGATGACAAACCTCCAAACACAATAAGTCACAACAAGTTTGTTTTTTTCCGTCTGCGGCGGAATAACCTGTTGTGATTGGACAAAGAAAGACGTCGGGGGCGTATTTAGAGTCATTTCCATATTAATTTATGAGAGGAGGCAAGGCGGGGTCTGTGGCTCGTTCAACTTCACGTTGATTGTGACGTTTAAAGGAAAGGTGTGCAGGACCTGGCGTACGCCCCTTTTTATATACTTATATTTCTGTGCGTAGGTACTTTTCATGTTTTGGCCATAAGCCATCTTCTGATATAAAAGCTACGCAATCTTTTAAACATGAGGCCCCTGATGAATTTCAACAATATACCTACTGTATATTCTTCATTTTGTCAGGGGTAAAACCTCTAACTTTTTATATGCTGCCTCTCACCATCTTTCTGTTGTAAAATCAAATAATACGCCCACACGATGACAATTTTAGTTTTTGGCCTTGCTGATGTATTTGTATAAAGCTAAAATCATAAACCCTTTAATGTGATTTGAGTAGATGAAGAATTTCTTAAATACATAGGGATAGGGATCGATTGATGCTTCTCTCTTAAGTAGCTTTCCATATTTACTAAAATTGCAAATTGAAATATCACAATTTTTGTAGTGACAGTCTAGAGGGAATATTTCAGTCTGACCCCCCTGTTCAGATAAATTGTGGAATGCAATATAACTGAAAAATGGCAAAACTCTCCCGCTGACCCTAACCTCGAGGATTCTGGAGTTTTTCATATCCTCTGTACTAGGGTATCTTAAAGCCGCAGTTTTAGGATTCCCCAATCCAAAAATAGGATACTGAAAGTTAGACAATCAGTTGTGATGTTTCGTGGTGTCTAAATGGTGATGTTATGTCCATCATAAGTGAGCTGTTTGATGTTCAAGACACATTTTTGGTTAAATATCAGAAAAATCAGAAATGGAAATATGTAACTGACAAAATGCACGTACCAGAGTCCAAAAGAAAAACATATTGTCATTATTCTTCTAAAATGTTGCCAGTGAAAATAAAATGACAAAGAATACAGTCGTATTTTTAGGCAATCTTGACATTACAAGCCTTTAGGTTGATTTTGTAAAAAAGAAAATGGCCACTAGTTTGAATATCAAATCTAACTCCACTTCTACAGCCACTTTGGTAAAGAAAAAAGCTCATGTGCTGCATCACTAATACTGAGACTGCTTGAATCCTGATTTTAATGAATAACTTAATGATAAAGATCCTCAGAGACAGACTGGCCCAAACCTTCATCAGCGTCCAACACACATTTAAACTGCTGATGGATGGGAGTCAGCCACCTGTTAACCCAGCAGCCTCTCAGTTCCACCCCACCTGCTCTCGAAGCCTCTAGCCCACCACCAAACCAACGCTGCTCTCCACAGACAACACTAACTCATACTGTCTCACAACAGATGCTTTTATTTGGCTTATTTGATGATGTTGGTAATACATTTTTAATATTCTTAAGGCATAAACAACATGATTTTTGAAAGGATAGCATTGCATTTTGATAAGATAATGCTTGAATGAATAAATGAATGAATGAGTAAAAAATGCAATAGTTAAATCACAGTTCATTTTTGATAGAAAATGTTGATTGATTAAAGTAAGTGTATCATAACCTATATAAATGATTACATGACATATTTCAATCAAGTACAGCCTTCATTATTTGACAAATTCATTTAAATTCTCTCACTTTATACACCTGATCTTCACACATGTTGATTTGCAGAATATATTTACAGTCATCAAGAACAGTTCTCCTGATACTCAACACATAGTATATATAGTCTAAAAAATGATATATATGCAAATTATATATATTATAAAATTCTAACCTATCATTGGACGTTTTTGTTCTGTTTATCCATACCAAAAGTGAATCCCAGTTGTACATTGATCATTGGAGGTGTGTTAGTCAATCACTGACGGATGATGGTGATGGCTGACTCATACCAAACCCAGAAGCCTGGGTACACAGCCTCGCTAAAGGAGGCCTTGAAGCGGTGGATGAGAGACATGGTGTCCCCTACAGCGTAGAAAGAGAGGGTACCTCCAGCGTGGTCGAGGAACACCCCTATACGTGATGAGTAGGGGGCTTTGATCTCTAACTGGTCTTTGCTGTGGCGGGCTGAGTAGCTGGAATCAGAGCAGAAGAGACTCCAAGACTTGCGGTTGTAGCCAATGCGGCAGGTGTCTCCGTAACCCGTCCTCTTGATGCCTTTGTAGGTGACTCCGATGGCAGCCCCCTCCCCGCTCCAGTCAACCTCCCAGTAGTAAGCTCCTCCAGAGAGAGCGTCCTTACACAGGACCTGGGGCAGGGAGTCGAACCGAGAAGGGTGGTCACCGTAAGCCTGGGGGTCTCTCTTGAGGGCAGCTTTCCTGTTTCCTCGAGACAAGTAGAGCTGTCTGTAGGCTGTGTTTGAGTCCAAAGTGAGGTCACAAGCATCTAGGGAGACAAATTGAACATTTACGTCACAAGAGGAAGCAGGATTAAATGTAAATGAGGAAACCCAAGATGGACAAATCCTCAGTTTCACAGCAGTCAAGTTTTCAAAGCACCCCTCAACACTGCACTGCATCAGCTGCAAGTCATTTGGATTTCTAGTTATGTTATATTGAACATATTTAAGTAGTAGTATCACTATTACGATTTAAAGGAAAAATGACGGGACACAGAAGTTAAAATAATAACTGGGGTTGGATGTCACCTGCCTGCTGTTTATCTCCACCTCTGCGGGTCACAGTTGGTGGGCTACGCGGTGGCTTTTCCTAGATCTGCTGGGCCTATTATCTCCCGACCTATTATCTGGAATGCCACAGGTATCAACAGTTTGTGAGTTTGACCACAAACAGAAGTCTGTCTAACAAAATACTAGTAACATCTGACCCCAGGGAACCTACTTAAAACAGAATATTCTTATAATATCAGAAAAAATGATGATTACTTGGATTTTTTTTTTGCTCTAATCTGACTGGTTAGTGAACCTGACTAGTAGCAAACTTAAGTAAACTCACAAAGCTGTGTAAGGGCCAGCTAATATATTTGTAATGAGTCAATCCCAGTCTCTGTCAACACTGTGGGACATACAGTAGTTACTAAAACCAGATTTTGTTGTCAGCCCCAGGGTCTGACAGAGAACCTCATCAGCTTTTAATTTGCCTCATGCAGGGAAAGGAGCAGGGAGAGCAGTGGTGTGTGTCACTGCATGCAGAAAACCGAATCAGAGAAGCCGAGACTCACATTTCAGGAAATCGTTCCTGTGCTGAGGTTCCTGGACTGGGACAGACTTGTAGACTTGTACACTAGAACTTGTTACAGCTTCCTCGCCTGTGAAAGTAAATACATGTAATGTTAAAATAGTGATAGTGACATATTGGATTATACAACTTTGAATTGTTTTTATTTTACTGATCTGAAATTACTTTCTATCATGCTTTTAAACACAGAAAATGAATCAACAATAACGGCACAATACTGTGCTATCCCTATAAAGACTGGTAGGAAACAGACATAATGTGGGTGCTGTTGATATTCTTATATTAACCCAGATACTGCCATCATCAATGAAGCTGATCTGAACTTCAAATTCTATTACAGAGGAGTGTGCTAATGTATAAACTGGCGGTTTGACATCCTAATCAAGGTAAGCATTTAACCATAAGTAACCTCAGGCTACCCTTAATAAATAACATCAAACTGGACTGCACGAAGCCCCATTAAGGACAAGGGAAGTTGTAAATCTATCTAACAGATCCTTGTCCAACAATGCATAACTTTAAATTAAATTACCATAGCTCTGCTGGTTTTATGGATTGTCTACAAGTAATTTAGTACTTGTATTAGTACAACTGAATTTGTTGTCCACATACATTCCATAACAGGCAAAATCATTTTTCCTAAATGTTTGACTCACTTTTTATCGACTGTCTCTTTTTGGATTCATCCAGTTGACAGAAGGTCATTTTGTTAACTGCAAAAACAAAGAGTCACAAGTTAACATGGCAACAGTGGTAATATGTTGATAACATTTGCATAGTGACGCCAGAGATTTGAAGATATAGCTGAATATTTAAATTCACTTTTGAAATGTTCTGTGTTTTTGAACTCACCCGCCTTGGCTACCTTAACCAGTTCGTCGTTGCTGAATTCATTCAGGTGCTGTTTCATCTCCGAGACGGCCTTATTGACTGGGCCGAAGGTGAAGTAGGGGTTGACGCTCACTGTGGGCAGCTCCTCCGCCTCGGTCTGGGCTGTCAGCATGTGGTAGCTCTAGGACACACACAGAACCAGCAACGCAGTCATGATAATGTACACTCACTGAAGTTTCGTGTTTTAAGAATGGGACTGTATGTCATACGCTGTATTAGATATGATATTTTTTAACACAAGTTACAGTTAGTCTGGTGAAAACCGATGAATGGAGGGTGGTCTTGTGAGGTGGTAGTGGATGTAATTCATGCCTCTGTGGTAGTGGTGGTCAGTTACCTGGATGAAGTGGATGTGGTCCTCGGTGCGGGACAGCTGAGTGATCTCGCTGTCTCTCCTCCTCAGATCAGCAATCTCGTGGTTCAGGCGCTCCATGTGGCCCTCTGCGTTGTTGAGTGCTGCTTTCTTGTTGGAGGAGATCAGCTTGGTCATCTCTTGCTGCATCCTCTCAATGGAGCGCATCATGTCGGCAAACATCTTCTCACATTCCTGCAGTGCTGTGTGGGCTGAGTTCTGCACAGGAAACAAGGCCATACATCTACTGGGTGTCACACTGGTTATGCTAGCACACTGACAGAAGCTGTCATCACTACAACACAAAGGAATGTTGTCCGTGTTGTAGTTAATTTAACTTCCATTCAATGTATAGTGGTTGTTCTGGCTGTATCTGTATTAGATGAAATTGGCACGAACCTTGAGTGAGTCCACTGCTTGTTTTAGTTCCTCCATCTGCTTGAGTCTGTCATGAATCTTTTCCTGGATCTCAGCCTGGGTGGCGCCCAGCCGTTGCTATGGGGAAAACAATAGAAGTTGTTGTTGGTGATGACAGCAATTCCACAAATCATAAACTCAACTTGACAAAATCATCTAGTTAATTTTTTTTTCTTTTCTTTTTTTTCTTTTAACATTAGACTTTATTATAACAGTGTACAGCTCAAAGGTGACAGTGGAAGCTGTACAATAAGGGGCGTGTTTCATCTATTGTAAGCTGCTCTGTCATTCATTACCTTCAACTGTGTCACTGGTGCAATAAATCATGAGAGGCACATGATTCACAAATAAATGTTTTTTTTGTACATCAAGCGATATTTGTGATTTTGAGCTAAGCCCATTTTATCATTCCTAGTATACCTGTTGCTGAGCTGATTACAGTCTGAAAACCAGCGTTGTCACTTTAAAGAAACATTTTGAAGTGGGGTTGTGTAAGGTAGTTTCCTATAGTCAGGGTATTAGCTACAGTAGATGGCGGTCGCCATGCCCCCAGACTGGAGAAACAGACCAGAGTACCGACATGGAAGCTAAGCAATGTACTGCTGTTGACGGGGCAGCAACAAAAACGTATTTTGGCCAAGTTAAAAGAATCCAACCTAACAAACACAATATCTGTTTATGTGTACGCTATATTTAGAATATTTTTAACGCTTCACCTTGCCATGAGACAGCTTTTTCCTTTGACACAATATTTTATCAAGCGCAACTTTACCGCACACTGTATTATGCCGCAGATCAGCTGTTTGTGTCAGACTTTCAGCGATAGTAGCATAGAATACACAAATACAAGAAAATTTAAAAGAATGATTATGACCACAATGACAAAATGTGACAAGAGAATACTTTCATGAGCCATAGCATGCAGAAGAAGAACTTTTGCAGAGGGAGACTAGGAGAACTGTCCCTTTGCTTTGCTTTGCTTCTGTGTCTGCTTCTCCAAACTAGGGGTTTGCTGAGTGCCATCTACTTTGACTACAATGACCTCATACAACCCTACTTCAAAGTATCCGAACTATCCCTTTAAGTAAAGTAAAACGTACCTGCTCATCTGCTCGCTCCTGCTCAGCAGACACCATGTCGTGACCTTTGTGTTCCTTCACTGTACACAGCACACAGATACACATCTGGTCGGTGCGACAGAACAGCTCCAGACCCTTCTGATGCTGGGGACAGATC
The DNA here is from genome assembly GCA_026937815.1 of Etheostoma perlongum. NCBI lineage: Eukaryota > Metazoa > Chordata > Actinopteri > Perciformes > Percidae > Etheostoma > Etheostoma perlongum. The sequence continues at coordinate 28,545,738 of CM049383.1, forward strand.
TGTCTGTCCAGGTGGCCGATTTCATCCACCAGCTTGTGTCTTTTAAAAGTGTTTGACTCATAGTGGGGCTTGAGATGCTTCTCGCAGTAGGACGCCAGACACATCAGGCAGGTCTTGACGGCTTTGTGCTTCTTTCCAATGCAGATGTCACAACCTACATCCTGGGGTCCTGCAAAGTTGTAGTCAGGGGACGGAGGCGGAGGCGGAAAGGATTCAGAATTACGTTGAATGCTGGAGAGTCGGGAGCTTCCCATACGTCTCGGGGTGGGCCTCTTGTTGTAGGTAACCTTGCACTGTGGGCACAGATACGAGCCCGTATGGTCAGCATGGTCCCAGTATGTCTTCAGGCAAACGGAGCAGAAGATGTGGCCACATGGGATGGACACGGGATCCCTGAGGTATTCCTTACACAGGTGGCAGTTGTCCTGGTCGGATGACATGGAGAAAGTTTAGTGATGTTTCCTCGAATGCAGTGTCAGTGGCTGGTGTCAGTGTCACAGTGGCAAAGTGACTCAACATGTACTACGGGCTCACGTTATATAGAGTAAATAGAGAGGGCGGCTAAACTGGTTAAGCCCGAAACCAGTCAAACAAGGGCGGGGCAAGAGAAGGACACAGTGAATGCCTCCATCAGTTAAAGAATGTAATAAAACAGAATGGACTTTGTGATCATAAAATAGGTTTGGCCTTGAGTGTTGGCAGCCAATGTGTAGTTCCTCAATGCTTCATTTAAATTTCATGTAGACACATAAAATATAACAATATAACAACATAGGCCTTGAGGGTTTTATACTTTTTTGAGCATGAAATGGGTTCAGACAGATGACAAGGGCTGTTTGGAATAATATTAGTAGTATTTGCATGCCATGAATAGATGATTAAAAAAAAAAGTATATTCAAAAGTAAATCTAAGAAAGTGCAGAGTAAAGATACTACAGGCGTACCACCTCTACAGTTGAGTGGCTTCTAATTGCTGAGGGATTGCCCAAAACAGTGTGTTCCCTCTGGCCATGTGAGGACACCCAATCAAGTCACAGTACACACTGACCGCACACTAAAAAGATGATGTTTTACACTTCTTCTACTGCTCTTTGACTAATAATAATACAACTGCTTTTCTGGTGAACAACTTCAATGTCTCATCAGTAAGACCATCAACCAAAGCTTTGTTCACTTCACTTGGTTTGGCCTACTCGAGCCTGTGAGACTTCCCTAACCTTCACCTCACCTGTAACAAGTTAATGATCAACTCTGTTACTTTGCATTTGTTTACTGAGGTTTGACAGGACGACTGCAGTGTCTGTAAGTCAATGCTGGAACTATATTTCTGTGGCATAAACTCAACCGTAATACCATCTCATAGAAGAAAAATGTGCTCTTTGAAAACCAATTCTAAGAATGTTTCTTCTTCTGAGCTACCTTCCACTGCAGATTTCACCTTACAGCAAACACACCTCCCAGCCAGTTTCAGGGCTGTTGAAATGGAGATAGGAATGCAACTACACTTGATAGTCCAGATAACAGGAGGGCCCAGCAAGCCTGCTTAAAAGATTCCATTGTGTGAGAGCCAGCAAGGGCCCGAGCAGAGTGCCAGGCATTATAGGGCCTGTTGTCCGTCAACAACAGTAACTACCGCTAACATGCAAGACTAAATGTAGCATATTATTTCATTTAGAAATGACATGGCCATACTCTTCTACACTAACTTGATGAAGGGATGATAATAAGTTGAAAACTATCAGTGTTAACAAAAACATATATTTACAGTTACAAAGTAATGAAAAGATCCAACTTGATATAGGCGATGTTACCAGTTTGCAAGAATGACTTTATTATGATGTATTACATTGTATCTCACAGTTTGACAAAGTTAATGTAGAGATTTAATATTTATTTCATGTACTTTGCATGTGAATGAAATAAGTTCAAGGTTATTTACTTGTTAATGCACAACAAAAACAGAAGTAGTCTTTTGCAATGGAAATCTTAGGCCGCAGGCACCTCCAACAATCTTTAATAGGTTGATTCAATTTGGATATTTTATTGTTGTCTTGCAAAGCATATTTTCTTCTGTGTACTTTGTTCCACCAACCTAGCAATAAATAGTATAAATTAAAAAATGATTAAAGCCAGTACCAGGCCCCTGACACTTTAACCCTGTTTATAGCCAGAAGATGGACTTTGCTTAACAGTGCCCCAAAATAACGTGACGTCCTGCTGTGCCTTACTTTCGTAAATTCAATTTTATAACATTTGCACAGTGCCCTGCTAACATCCATTCCATGAACTACTACAAAGAACTACTACATACTACTATTCTTTGTGACTGTTATTGCCAAATGCTCTTCATTCTAACCCCAACCCTGCTGGTCTGCACAGTCAGACACCGCCTACCAAGAGCCTGGGTCTGGGCCTGGGTCTGGGTCTGGGTCTGGGTCTGGGTCTGGGTCTGGGTCTGTCCCAGGTTTCTGCCTAAAAGGAAGTTTTTCCTCGCCACTGTCGCACTGTTGCTTGCTCTGGAGGAAACTACTAGACCTGTTGGGTCCTTTTAAATTCTGGAGTGTGGTCTAGACCTGCTCTATCTGTAAAGTGTCTCGAGATGATGCTTGTTATGAATTGATACTATAAATAAAATTGAATTCAATTCAATTGAATTGAATTAAAACAAAAATATAGAAAATGTATACACAAGAATAACCTGTTATCTCACTATCACATAAAGGGGAATGTTGGTATTTTTTCAACCAGGAAAGTGTCTAAGTGACTAACATGAACAAAATCTTTGAAACAGGTCAAGAATTGATCAAGAACTCTGTAACCGGCCTACAGTGGAACCCTAACGGGCAAATACACACCGTCAACGGACGTCTACTAAAGGTGCTGTTTTTGCCACTAATATGTTCAGATTGTTATTATAGGTATCTGCTCATATTATGGGAATTATTAGCATGTTTCCAATTTTAAAATAAAGAATGGCATACTACCATTCACTTGTGCACACATTACAACACTTCAAAAGTCTTCAACACCCCCGGTCTCAAGTAAAACCAGTGTGGTCATGTGTTTGTAGGTTTATAGGCTACTGCCTGAGATAATCCAAAAGTAACAGAAAATATTCAATCAATCATATTATAATTACTTTAATATTGTGATACTTGGATAAGCTTACTCACTACTTATCCTCCCAACCCCAAAAACACAAACATGCTTTCTAGGAACTTCCCCCTGAATTGTTTCTAAGAAAAGGGCAGAGCTTTGTTTTGAAGTGTTAGCTTGAATGACTGACTTTAACTGCTTATCATGCATGTTATTATCATGACACTTTAAAAATATGGGAACACTATTTCGGGATAAGTCCAGATTTTCTTTGGAATGCAACTCTGACAGACACTTCACAGTGCCGGTTTTTGCTCATCCCCTGGCTGAGATTGTCATGGCAACAGTGATGCTTAGTAATGGTGTGCTGCCTTTCCGTTCCAGTTTGTCTGGGAGTGTTTAGTACTCCTCCCCAGCATCAACAAATGTGTCCACTGTTTATCCAGAACACATTTTAACATAGTTTCTTCCTGTTTTTATTACTCACGCTCAGTGAAGTGCTTGTTTCCTCTAATCAAATATCCATTTGTGTTGTCGTGCACTTGCCCTGCAGAAAGCAGGTTGACCTTTTTACCTAAACCTGGACTGAGCTATAGATGACTTAAAAGGGGATCACTGGGACTTATTAAGGACTTTACAGCTAATTTAATCTGATTAAAGTGTCTTGTGTCATAAACATTTGCATAACTTTCTGAAAGAAACAGACATCTTTGGACCTGTGTACTTATAGTCTTTACTTGTTTATTTATACCCTATTTGAAGTTGTGTCCACTGGCAGTGGTGCTCGCCACTAACAGGTAGTTAATCTGTAAGCACAGAGCGCTCTCTTTACTCTGCAGGAAGTTAAAAGAAACTGGCTTATCAGAAACCAGACAAAATGAAAGGTGAAACTGCCTGGTGTATGAAGTAATACAAGATATGAATTGAAGGTGTAGCCAATAATTCTTACAACCTTACAGTAACATTAATTATTTTTACTATATGATTCTGCATTAGGCAGAGGATTCTAAGTAGACCACAAAAACCTTTATTTCAAGCAAGAGCTCTTTCACAGTAGGGACTCTAATGTTGAACAAAGGACTGACAGAAAAATACTGAGAATGGAGCATTATTATTGTTGGAGTAGACGAGGGCTAATTGAAATGCTAATGAGAGGCTATGATGTCAGCAGACGCTTGATACAGATCGTGAGTCTCCTGTGAAGTTTTTCCCCTTGCTACACTATGAGAGGGATATTTTTAGGAATTAAAATGCAACATAACCTGTGAGGAAGCACAAATATGTAAAACATCCATTGCAACAACACACCTGGGCCTGACAGGACTCGTGCATGTGTGTTTCCGTTTGGTGTCTCAAAAGTTTCTTGCATAAACATTTACACATGTACAGTTACAAAATGACTTGTAAAAGTACCCAGACTGGTCTGACGGGACAGTGTGAATACTACAGCCCTGAACATGTGCTGCTCTAGCATAAACTCCCTACAGCAAGTTAAACAGTTAACACATTTGGGTGATAGAAGGAGCAACAACATCCCAGGTGTTTGAAATTACTTTGAACCTCTGCATGAGTACAAAGTGTCTGTTTGTTCATTGGGTGGTCCCTGAAATTCCTACAGTACAGTACTTTAGGCTGCATTTGTGTTTGTCGGACTATAACCGGTTTCAGACAATGGCGATTCTGTCTGACAACAATAGGTGGAAATACAGCTGCAGAGAAGCGTGCACACTCACCCGCAGATGAGCCACATGAGAAAATTGAGAATAAAGGAAACTGTAAGGTAAAGAGAACGGATGCTTTTTCTGGCACATTAGTTGTCGTTGTGGGCTTTTTACATTTCATTCATTCGCTTTTTTCACTCTGTTCTCTCTCTCTTTTCTCTCTCTCTCTTTCTCACTCTCTCTCCTGTCTCCCGCCCTCTCTCCCTCTCCCTCTTTGCTAAACCTGCTTATCTGAACTGGGCAGGGCTCGTTATACTCACAGCACAGGGGGAGGGCCTTGTCTGCTTTCAATCAATAACCTCTGGAATTCAGAAATACAAGTAGATCCTGTCTCTGGCAGGCTGTACCTAACTCTTGAGGGCGGGCTCCCAGGCACACTCGAAGGAATTTCTATCTGCTCCTGGCACTCTCTGTCTGTTTTCGCAGATCTGACTGTGTTTTGAGCCCCATCACAATGGCTGATCACACTTCTCCAGATTATTTCAGCTGCTCCCTGTGTGTGAACCTGCTGAGGGACCCTGTTGCTATCCCCTGTGGCCACAGTTTCTGTATGGACTGCATCAGTGGTTACTGGAATGACGCTGACTACACAGGGATTTACATTTGTCCCCAGTGTAAGATTACATTCACCCAGAGGCCGGTGCTGCGGCCCAACGCCACTCTGAGCATGGTGGCTGAGAAGATCAAGAAGAGTGGTCTGAACCTCAACCTCAACTTAACCCAGGGGAACTTCTACGCCGGACCGAGTGACGTCCCCTGTGACTTCTGCTCTGGGAAGAAATTAAAGGCTGTGAAGTCCTGTCTGAACTGCCTGGCGTCCTACTGCGAGAAGCACCTGAAGCCACACTACGAATCAGCCACATTCAAAAGGCATAAGCTGGTGGACGAGCTGGGAAACCTGGACAGGAAGATCTGCCCGCAGCACCAGAAGCCCCTGGAGCTCTTTTGTCGAACAGACCAGATGTGTATCTGCGCTATCTGCACAGTCAGTGAACACAAGGGTCATGACATTGTCTCAGCTGAGGCAGAGAGGGGTGAGAAACAGGTAAGAAACCCTCCTGTCTCATTTGACTTATTTTATTAGATTCAGTATTCAAAAGCACAGGAAAGGAGCTGTTAGAAGAAAGAAAAATCTTATTCTCAGACAATGGAAAGTGTGATTGTGAATGGAAAGTGTGATTTCCTGTCAGAAAGATAAGCAAGTGAATTCAGTACATATGAGAGAAAGTACAAGCTGAAACTGACAGACTGATACCCTTTAAAACAAAAAGGCACATCCTTGATACATTGGATTTATTATATTTTGAGTTAAAGCCAACAGGGTGTTTTTTTTTCTGTTCTCCGTCTCCTGCACTACGACTGGCGCATGTACTTTGACCCATTTCACCAAAGCAATCAGCTGGCAGCCTCTCACCGCCAAAACAAATCCAGCTCTGTGATTAGCTGTAAGGAAGCCGGGGGAGTGTCTTACAGTTATCGCCGCTGAAAAAGCTGCTTTTCAGAGAATGTGGTGTTCCAGCAGTGGGAGAGGTACACAGAAACTGTCTGACTTCCTTCTGCTGCATTGGTTCCCACATGTGGGAGTGGGCCTGTTATGATACTGGAATGAAAGGGAGTCACGTCCTTCAACACCTCATGATCACAACCAATCACAATGTTGTAATCATGATACACATTCAAATGAATAACCAATCACATTGCCTGTAAAAGCACGTAGAGTAGATCAGAGCGTCAACAGATACTGAGGTATGAATCTGCCTCTTTCAGAGAAGTCTATTTTTTATGCGTGATTCATTTAGGAGGAGTGTTTTTGGCAGCCAGGAATGTGGGTTAAAGGATTTTTAAGGCATGATGAAGTAAATATTCATCCTACTGTTGTCTTTGCAACATAGGGAGTGTGGTTTCTCTCATCCAAAGATTTACAACCTGAGTTTCACACATTTCACTCCATCTCCCGCTCTCTCCCTTCCCCCTCTCATGATCACCCCCCATAGATTCCCCACATTCCTCAAGCTTATCTTGAAGAATGGGTTGGTGGGCTGAATTAGAAGCTCTCTATTCTGCATGTCAGTGCTGCGTGCACCTTGAAACATCTCTTTAAAAGTCAGGCAGCGGTACATTCACATTCCAAACATGGCCAGAATTCCATTACAGATCCCCCCCCTCTGAGATAAAAGCTAGCCGTATTAAGAAGATTCTTTGAGCAGGGTTTATTAGACATGCCAACGGGTCTCCCCACATATCCCTTGATGAGAAAGAAGGTTTTTACTGAACCAACGTGTATATCTCATACAATACAACAGCATGATATTCAAATCTGATTTAATGCAACTTTTATGATCACTTTCTTGACACTGCATTTTAATTTAAAATAAGTCAGTAAGTCAGTCAGCATGGGAGTGCCCACTTAACAAAACAGTGAAATAGATGGGTGTGTAATGTGTCTTTATTCCACAGAAACTCCTGGGAGTCTCCCAGGCTGAGATTAGACAAAAATGCCAGGACAGGGTGAAGGAGCTAGAGGAACTGAAGACTGCTGTGGATTCATTGAAGGTAAGATTAAAAATGTTGATAATAATATTAATTTCATGCATTTCCATACTCTTGACAAAGGTCCAGAGGGAGCGAAACATTAGTTTTCTTTAATAAATGGTGATGCAGTGTGCAGGATTTCTTGTCTTTCCATGCCAAAGAGAGACGTTGCTGTAAGACGGTCACTACAGCTGTGTCTTGTGTCTCGGTACTCTGTCCAGAACTCGGCCCAGAGAGCCATGGTGGACAGCCAGAAGATGTTTGAGGACATGATCCGCTCCATTGAGAGGATGAGGTCAGAGGTGACCAAGCTGATTGGCATCAACGAGAAGGCTGCTTTCAACCAGTCCGAGGCGCTGATCGAAGCGACTGGAACAAGAGATCGATGAACTGAAGAAAAAGGAGACCGGCCTCAAGCAGCTGTACAGCACCGAGGACCACATCCATTTCCTGCAGGTAACATAAGAGCAACTGTGTAAAAGGAAATCCATTCTGATTTGGGCCTACAGGGTGAAGTAATTACTATATGGGCAATTACTCATGATCTGAACTTAACTGGAGTATTTCCATTTCATGTTACCTTACACTTCTACTCCACTACATTTCAGAGGGAAATATTGTACTTTTTACTCCACTACATTTATTTGACATTTATTTGACATTTATTGCGTTACTAGTTACTTTAAAGATTCAAATTATGAATGCAAAATATTATCAAAAGATAAGATATTTTATTAAATTGAGTAAGGTTTTAAATGCAGAACTAGTAACTAGTAACATATTATTTCTACTCTGTGGTATTACCACTTTTACTTGAGTAAACGATCTGAGTACTTCTTCCACCTCTGTACGGGTGTGGTTGTTGATCAGACAGCCTACGTGTTCCTGATCACAATGACAGTGTCGACATGTTACACATGTACTGTTCAGGATCATCTTTGGGCGTAAGCATTTCTCAACAAGCAACTGAAGAGGAGGCGTCAATAGCATGACTCCCATGTGAAGGGAAATATGGATGGCCAAAAAGGGTTTCACTGGGAATCTAGCTATGAAGCGATGTGTTTAAACCACTTTAAAACCATTCTCCATGGGTAACAGTACATGTGGTCACCTCTATCTGTTACTCAGACGGTTTAATGTTGATGTACAGTATATTCGTCCTCATCACGACACTATTCTTTTGCCATCAGAACTTTAACTACCTGTGCACCCCCACTGATGATGGCTTCATACCCAAAGTGGTGTTGAACCCTGACTTCTCCTTTGGGGCTGTTAGGAAAGCTGTGAGCGAGATCAAGGAACGCCTGGAGGAGTTTGGCAAAGAGGAGCTGCTTAAGATCTCCAAGTCAGGTGGGACCTTAGCAGCCGAAACACAAGACTTCTACACAATGGGCCAAAAAACAATCACGCCATTTACTAAATATGAATGTGTTCTGTCTTGTAGTGAATGAGGTCCCAGTGTACACTACGGAGAGTCGAACGCTGGACAGAAGGAGCAGAGGTGAGTGCTGTCATGTGCTTTAGTACTATAACCCTTGTCTTGTCCTCCCGGGTCAAAAACAGACAACAAGTTGACATTTTGTCCCTTTTTCAGACTTTTTATAGTTTTCACTAACACCACCCTAATAGTTTTACAGTTCCTTTTGGTATTCATGGTCAATAACTCATTTATAACGAATTATACAACAGGAGGGTTAGGACTGAAGGAGGTTGACTATTATTGAGGTTGATAATGTAGTCGCCATTAATTGCTGGAGGCAAAACACAAAGTGAATGAATCATAGAGTCTTTAGTTAAAAACACATAACACACAAAAGAACTAAAGGCATGTGAGTGTGGGTGTGTGCAGGTCACATTGACCTAACACACTGCTTCTTTATGTGCAGGCAAAGAAATGGTGGACAACACTCCTCCAGAGCCGAAGAGCAGAGCCGATTTTGTAAAATGTAAGTACCTTGTGTGCCTGAAATATCACAATTTAACTCACCTTAGTTGACCACAATTCTGTAACTAAATGCATACTGTATGATGTTTCTCCCCCAGACTTCTGCCAGTTGAAACTGGATTCTAACACAGCCTATAAGGAGCTGTACGTCTCAGACAGCAACAGGAAAGTCACCCGCACCAGGGACCTGCAGCCCTACGCCGACAACCCAGAGAGGTTCGACAGCTTCGCCCAGGTGCTGTGCCGGGAGGCCCTGTCCGGGGGCCGCTTCTACTGGGAGATCGAGTGGAGTGGGGAGTTCTCCATTGGAGTGGCCTACAAGAGCATCAGCCGGAAGGGCAAAGGCTCACTGTGTCTGCTGGGATACAACGACAAATCCTGGAGTCTGCTCTGCTCGGACACGGGTTACTCTGCCTGGCACAACCGGGTGGACAAAGCTGTCAGTGGCCCCCACTCCCCCCGAATAGGCGTGTACCTGGACCACAGTGCTGGTGTGCTGGCGTTTTACAGCATCGGCAACACCATGACCCTCCTGCACAGGTTTCAGACTACGTTTGTTGAGCCTATCTATCCAGGCTTTGGAGTTGGAACCTCAGTCAGGATCTGCAATATCAAGTGAACACCGGTATTTAAGCTCTTGTTTGAAAATCTGGAAATAGTTTCCACATCTTACTCATAATACACAGCAATGCTTTTGGAATATATATTTTTGCTACATTTTTAAACTGTACTAAACCACATTCCTGAAGTTTGTTTTTGTTTTTAAATGCCCCCTCCCCACCCCGCAATGTGTATAGACTATATATTTTTAACACTACACATCACATATTACATTTTGCATTGTTTTGTCAAAATACATTTTCACTGTAGTTTAATAAAACATTATTGAAATATTACTACATAATCACACAAGTACAATATAAAGTGTTATCTCTTCTGGCATCTGATCATAACTTCTGGATAATATTATGGCATGTCACTATGTGAAAAACGTGAGCTACACCTGTGTTCCCACATATGCTTTAACTTCATAAAATAAAATAAAAAATATACTCGGGGATAACCTAAGATCATTATGTGAGGTCCTTACATTGTTAGCCAATAGTATTCCATAGTTCATTTAAAATGTATTGCTCCCTTATGATCTTTATGACTAATACAGAAAGATTCACACTGGTGCATTAACAGGTATTATTATGGTTAACCCATTCAAAGGAATATTTCATTGTCACTTCATGTTGTTATGTTTTGATATTATCTGATATTATCATTATCAGTTGCTGAGTTGTTTTTCACTTGAACTAACCCCTATTATTTAATTTGTATGTATGTTTACTTATATAAAAAACAGAATATAATTGATGTCAAAAAAGACTTGTTTTGTTACAAAATTATTTCATTGATAGTAAATAAAGATCTATGTGAATGAATTGATTTTTGTGTTTTTGTTTGATTATTTATCTATTTCTACATTAAAACAGAGGCGTTGTTATATCTATATTGCCAAATTAAAGGTTTATTAGATTAGAAATATATGCAAATAATAATCTGCATGATATCAATTTAAATGAGAAGATAGAGCTTATAGTTTGATTCCTTTTATTTGTGCTTTCACAAAGGCAAGTTCTAAAACATTTCAAAAGTACCTGTATCAGGGATATCATTTGACCTTTGGAAGATTTAACTGGAACCTTTCTGTGAACCTTTCAGTGTATACACACATTTCCATGTATCTGTGAATAACCAAACCGCTATATGTATACACACATTTCCATGTATCTGTGAATAACCAAACCGCTATATGTATACACACATTTCCATGTATCTGTGAATAACCAAACCGCTATATGTATACACACATTTCCATGTATCTGTGAATAACCAAACCGCTATATGTATACACACATTTCCATGTATCTGTGAATAACCAAACCGCTGCTCTGAACAGACAGCAGCACCGACGGTACTAACAGCCCCCTCTGCTGGGTGGTTACAGGAAGTGACCTGAAAGGAAGATAATCAGTGACCATGGGTACATTCACCATTACAGTTTGTCTCAGATCAGAATTGAAGAGAAACCAGATGTCTACTAGTCAACAGATACACTCTGTATACATAATGCAGTTCAACAGCAAAATGATCATAGAGTTGAATCAACACCTCTACAGTTTCAACCAAATATGTACATAATTATCTTTATAAAGGGAGGATTTAATATAGGACTGATGTGTTGGACAGTTTTAGTTAGGGACACCTAATAAACAGCTGAGACTAACTAAGTAATAATTGTTAGCCTACACTTAAAACAGTCACCGCTGTACAGAACAAACACACTATCTACTACTGGACTTTGCCCTGCAGCTCCAGTTCAAAACTCCCAAAGAAAAATGGGGCATTTTAGAACAAACTACAAGGTGAAGCTGTCGACTGTTGTTGCTCAGTTGTGTTTACTTGCCCCCCCTTTCCCCGTTCCTGTCTATCACTAGCTAATAAAAAGAAATAAAGATATAAGGCGGTGTGCCAGGGTTTCTGGTGTGAGGCCTAGTTTCGGGACACATTGCATGGAATACTGAGTGTGTGTTAGGACTGCTCACCCTTCCTTCTCGTTCACCTTTACCTGCACATCAGCAGCCTGCTGTAAGACCCTGGTTCCCCACGCACATTCTGGGAATGCTACAGGTTGGATGGCAATCCAAAAATATAAAATTAAGCTGCAACACTGTTCTGTTTCTATCTTCAAAGCTGCTTAATGTCAGAAAAAATTACATTTACTTTAGATCCATTTCAACAAAATGCTTCAGATATTTCTGCACTTATGTACAATAAGACAGCAATATACTGTATTGCAATACTCTTTATTGGTCTTTTTGGGATGACTCCCACAAGGAAATTAAATTCCAGCAGCAGATTGCAGCAGCTTACAAAACACTTGAATAGAAAATAAAGAGGTATACAAATACAGTATTGAAATTTTTTTTATGAAAATAACATTAAACAATAAACTTTTAGCTATAAAAAAGACCTTTATCATAAATGCTAAATTAACAGTTAAGAGCAGTTAGTGTACAGGTATGTACAGTGGGTACGGAAAGTATTCAGACCCCTTTAAATTTTTTCATTTTGTTTCATTGCAACCCCCCCAAAAAATCAAAAATGTTCATTTTCCCATCCAGGTGGTACACTCAGTTGTCCATCTTGACAGAAAAAAAACAGAAATTTAGAAATTTTTATATTTATTAAAAAACAAAAACTGAAATATCACATGGTCATATGTATTCAGACCCTTTGCCGGACCCTCATATGTAACTCAGGTGCTGTCTATTTCTTCTGATCATCCTTGAGATGGTTCTACACCTTCATTGGAGTCCAGCTGTGTTTGATTATACTGATTGGACTTGATTAGGAAAGCCACACACCTGTCTATATAAGACCTTACAGCTCACAGTGCATGTCAGAGCAAATGACAATCATGAGGTCAAAGGAACTGCCTGAAGAGCTCAGAGACAGGGGGGCTCCAGTGGCAAGGCACAGATCTGGTCAAGGTTACAAAAAAATTTCCTGCACTTAAGGTTCCTAAAAGTCAGTGGCCTCCATAATCCTCAAATGGAAGACAGTTTGGGAGAAAAGAACCCTTTGAACCGTCCGCTATTTTGAAGTTCTCCCACTTAGAAGAGCCTGGTGAGAGGGGTCAAAGAAGAACCCAATGGTCACTGTCTAAGCTCCAGAGATGCAGTCCAGATGGGAGAAAGTTGTAGTAAATCAAAAAAAAAACTGCAGCAAACCACCATGGGGCTTTATGGCAGAGTGGCCCGAAACTATTCAGTGCAAGACACATGAAAGCCCGCATGGAGTTTGCTAAAAAACCTGAAGGGCTCCAAGATGGTGATAAATAAAATCCTCTGGTCTGATGAGACCAAGATAGAACTTTTTTACCTTAATTTAAGGTCGTATGTGTGGAGAAAACACCAGGCACTGCTCATCACCTGTCAATACAGTCTCAACAGTGAAGCATGGTGGTGGCAGCATCATGCTGTGGGGGTGTGTTTCAAAGACTGCAGGGACAAACTTGTTGCACCTCCAAAGATGAATGCTGAAAAGGGATATCCTGGGAAATTTCCAAGTGCTCTGGACCTCAGACTGGGCCGAAGGTTTACCTTTGGACAAGACAATGACCCTGGAAGAAGCTAAAATAACAAGACTGGCTTCAAACAACTCTGTGGCTGTTCTTGGCTCCATGGCCCAGCCAGAGCCCTGACTTAAACCCAATTGAGCATCTCTGGAGAGACCTGAAAATGACTGTCCACCAACGTTTACCATCCAACCTGACAGAACTGGAGAGGATCTGCAAGGAGGAATGGCAGAGGATACCCAAATCCAGATGTGAGAAACTTGTTGCATCTTTCCCAAAACGACTCATGGCTGTATTAGATCAAAAGGGTTTCTTCTACTAAATACTGAACAAAGGGTTGAATATGCATGACCATGTGATATTTCAGTTTTTGTTTTTTAATAAATATGCAAAAATTTCTGTTTTTTTCTTAAGATGGGTTGCTGAGTGTACATTTGAGATGATAAAATGAACTTTTTTGATTTTGGAAAAAGGCTGCAATGAAACAAATGAGAAAAAAAGGGGTCTGAATACTTTTCATACCCACTGTATGTGAGTAGATTATTGTATTATTGTTTGGAGGAAGAAGAATGATGAGGATCATCCCAAGAACACCATCCCTACTGTGAAGCATGGGGGGGTAGCATCATGCTTTGGGGGTGTTTTTCTGCACATGGGACAGGGCGACTGCACTGTATTAAGGAGAGGAGGACCGGGGCCATGTATTGTGAGATTTTGGGGAACAACCTCCTTCCCTCAGTTAGAGCATTGAAGATGGGTCGAGGCTGGGTCTTCCAACATGACAATGACCTGAAGCACACAGCCAGGAGAACCAAGGAGGGGCTCTGGAAGAAGCAGATCAAGGTTCTGGTGTGGCCTAGCCAGTCTCCAGACCTAAACCCAATAGAGAATCTTTGGAGGGAGCTCAAACTCTGTGTTTCTCAGCAACAGCCCAGAAACCTGACTGATCTAGAGAAGATCTGTGTGGAGGAGTGGGCCAAAATCCCTTCTGCAGTGTGTCAAACCTGGTGAAGAACTACAGGAAACGTTTGACCTCTGGAACTGCAAACAAAGGCTACTGGACCAAATATTAACATTGATTTTCTCAGGTGTTCAAATACTTTTTGCAGCTGTATCATACAAATAAATAGTTAAAAAATCATACATTGTGATTTCTGGATTTTTGTTTTAGATTATGTCTCTCACAGTGGACATGCACCTACGATGACAATTTCAGACCCTCCATGATTTTTAAGTGGGAGAACTTGCAAAATAGCAGCGTGTTCAAATACCTATTCCCCTCACTGGACATACAATGTACTGTTAGAATTGTCGAACAGCAGCTCATACACACCAACGTGCATCTAAAACCAGCTTATTATGTATGCATAAATTTTTTTGGGTGTAAAAATCTAAATTGTTTGTCACTGCATGTTTAAGACAAGAACAAATCCAATCAAGTCATTAAGGAAGAGATAGGACACATTAAAGTAAGAGGGCCAGAACATTATGTGGTTTATTCATGTATCTATGGTTTTCAAAGCAGGAACAATGGTTTAGTTATGTATAATGTTCCATAAAGTAAAATGCATTAGCATAATGATGACACCATTTAGCTATGAGCCAGTTTCCTGAAAAGAAGACATTTTAAAGACTCTGAACACAGACCCAGGTGTTTTCAGTCATTCTGGCAGATTAGACCTCTCCCCAGGACTATAGGTGTATAAAGACTGATTTATTGACATCTTCCAAGGCCTCCTATCAGTGTAGATTATTTTTGACCTAATAACTTCCCATCAGCCCACATTCAACCTCAGCAGGTCTGATTAGCCAGCATAAATGAAAACACCTGTGTGGGTGTTCAGAGGCTTTAACTAATAGGAAGAGCTCAGGTGTTAGTAATTCCAATAAGGATGTCTCCGTTGTCCCACAGCGAGCCAGTACCCGCAATACCAAGCTCCCAACACTAAAGCAGAAACATCATGAACTAAGCTTTTCCTACTGTGGCTGTCAAAGTGTCCTCTGAAGAAGGACCAGTGTGTATAATCTATACCAAAAACACTTAAATATACTGGATAGAACTGGTCTACAAGGAAAATGAACTTCAGACCTTTATCACTCCTATTTCCATCAGCCGTATGCTTACATTTGTAGAATACATGCATGTTATACAAAAATCCAGGATTCAGAAAACGAGTCTTGCTTTTTGTTTTTTTTTTTAACAATAGACATCTGTTTATTGGTTCCCAGGTTTCTTACAGGAACGTACAACGCTCAAACGAAGAAAAGAATAGTATGACAGTCCAAATTTCAGACAGCATAGCCCACGATGCCTCCTTTGCCGATGCACTCTCCGATGTAGAACCACATCAACACTTCAGTGGCCACCAGTCCATTCCTTACAGCATCCTGTACGGAAAAACTGTTTAGATTTTCTTCTGGAGAAATGTATCAAGCTAGAGCTAGGCAATATGGAGAAAATCAAATATCACGATATTTTGGACAAAACACCTCAATATAGATACTGTAAGGTTGACTATTGGTGCTTTCACAAAACATTTTCACAACGAGATTTTTGACAAATACTTAATACAGTAATGTGGATATAATGACGAAGTGGATAAAGGCAAATAATAAAAACAGTTAGAATAATTTTATAAATTAAGAAAATGACATCACTTTTTCACCATACTGCAGCCTTTAAAAAACAGGCAAAGACAACACTTATACCATATTACGATATAATGATATCCAAAATCTAAGATGATATATAATCACGATATGGATATATTGCCCAGCCCTTTATCAAGCACAATGGTACTGCAAGTCTTGTGGAGTTATTTTGTACAGCAGACAATGAAATGACACTTTTAGCATGCAATGATTATTCAACAATTACTTTGCCTGGTTCTGATATTTAAAAACATTTTACCCAGTGCCTGAAGTTTATGACCTGTCCTATTAGAGGTTTCATATGTTCATTTTGACATTTATTTGTGTCAATAATGGATTACGGTGTGCTGTTGCACAGACCTGTAAATTACAAAATACATTTTTAAATTCCCTTTATCCCTGACAGCGATCAATTATTCTGATTACATAACCTTCCCTCAAGTACTATTCTACACATAAACCCATAGGTGTAATTTAAAGGAGGGGGGGGGGTTACAACCCCCCAATAATCAAAACTGGTCAGTGCAACCTACCCTAAATAAACAAATTGCTTTACATAAATAAGGCATTTGCACCATATTTATGAATAAAAGGCACACATTGTTGCAGAACAATGCTTTGTTTGAAGCTTTAAGTATATGTTAACCCCTTATGTAAATAACTGCAGTTGATTATGTGAGCTGTACTGATGAGACTACACTCGTATCAATAAACCTCTAAATGTTTTAATTGTAACAAAGCTTATAAAAACAATCAGTGAGGCATGTGACAGACACTTAAAAGTATATTTTTTAAATTCAATTCACATTTTTTTTTAATGGTGCATCACTAGATATCTAACAACTTAGGCATATAAAACTACTACTAAACAGGGAGTCAAACCTTTATCCTTCAACATTTGTCCTATTTTATCAGGATATCAGAAACGGTCCCCTTCTTGTTTGTTTTCATGTATCGTACAGCTACCACAGCCCAGCGTGTGCTGTTACGTACTCTAGAGAAGTTCTGTGAACCTGAGGTCTGTACTACAAAGCAAGACTTGGCGTTAAGGAGGTAACTTCAGGTTCAACCCAGGGTTTTGTGTATCACGACGGTGGATAACTTGTTACCAAGTTAAATCGCCGTGGTAACTTATGCTGAACAGCTAACCTGGTCGGGAGCAGGTTATGTTGGAGATTAGAGATCAACCGGTGTGTTATGTTACTGAGTGACCAATCAGCACTCTGTTGATAACGGCATCTCAGTTCTTATCAGCTGGAGCTCGGTGCGCATTAAAGTTAAAACATTTAGAGGCCGACAACCCCGTTATCATTCCCTGATGGGAATTTTTATGAAAGATATAGATTTTCAGCAGAGGGAATAACATTCAGGCTATGTGTCGGGTTCTTGAGCTGTTTGTTGCCAATGTCCACATTGGTTTGAATTATGTTTCTTATATTTTTTAATTTGCTCTCACGATTGCTTCCCACTGCCAGGGTTGCAACTGAAATAAAAGGCTAAAGCGACGACAGTTTATGGAAAGGACAAGTGTAATTATGGTCAGATCTTGTGCCTGACTGATGGAAAAGTGATATTGATGAGCGCTGTAATTTGTGCATTTACGGCGTAGGGTATTTTTTATTTGCCAGACTTCCTTCCTTTTCCAGGAAGCAGCGACTGTAATCCAGCTCTGGTAGATGTTTGTGATTGGTCACGCTGTGCAAACACCGCCTCTTTTATGTGGACGCGCCCGTCGCTGATTGGAAACCCTGGGTTGACTGAACTAGTCATCGACCCCCATCGTGACACTGTGGGGCCGCGTTGTTAGGTTAGGGGACACCGGGTAACTGAAATAAATCCAGGACATGTTGATCTTGCTTTGTAGTACAGAACTCTGCTCTTAAAATCAGAATAACACATACAAACTGATAATGTAGATGCTTGTTTTGGGCTTTCTAAAACTGAGGCTTGTTGGAAGATATGTATAACCCAGTTATGGAGTAGTTTACTAGTTATGGATGCAAATAGGTTGGCGAGGAAAATATTCTCTGGGATAAACACGTTCTTGGTCTAAACATATAAGCAACTTGCTTCGTAACTATGGATTTGGTGAGTTAATATTAAAAACTGATAATGGTTTGTTTAAAGAATCTGTGTTTGCTAAAGACAGAGCAGTGGGCCGATGATATGTGGGCTAAGCCAAAATTGCGTTTTTTTATGCTAAAACCAGAATTTATGTGCTGAGTTGAGATCTGGTTTTGAAATAGGATGATATGTTAATGTAGAAAAGTAAAAACTGAGCTGTCCCATGTGTTGTTTGAATGAGTTCCATTTTGTTTTCTAGTGTCCTTTTTATTGTGAACTCATATAAATAAATGCTCAAAGATTGAGATGGCTGTTCACATTCGAACTGATGAAGAGAAATAAATCTCTTTGTATATTATGGATAAAATTAAACTAAACCCAAGTATGGCAAATCACCATTAGTTTAATAAAATGATACATTTTACCAGTCTCTGGATCGATCCATGATCTGGCAGTAACACACGTACCTTCACCGTGGTTTGACCCAGACGTCCTGACTGGACACCCTTGATGAGGTTTGCGGCCCCCTCGATGGCCTTGGGGATCTCGGCAGGGGAAGGGGGGACAAGTTCGACACGGGCATAGTACCAGAAGGTTGCTAGCCGAGGTTTGGAGTAGGTGACAGCGGCTACGAGAAAAGAAATAGTGAAATGACGAGTCTGGTGCAACTTGGTTAGGCTGCTGCTAACGTTAGCTGCATGTTGGTTGGTAGCTGTGGCCACTTTAGCTAGCTACATGGTGGATGATTTATTGTTAACTATACAAATCACGAGTAGTAGCTAGCTAAAACATAACTTAGTAAGACAAATGAAAGAAACATGAAATCAACAGCCGCTGTTTATTAGCTAGCTAATGTAACCGTATCCACTTCATTCAACGGACGGCTGGTCCTCGGGGACAGAGGCGCCAGCGTAACGTTACGTCTCGTTAATAATTATAATTATTCGATACATGATTAATAACGCAATAAATGTACTTACCGCCGAGCAGGGTAGGTACTTTAGCGACCAGTTTTTGCACTGCCTGTGCCATGTTGAAGTGTTCCTGCTGTTTCCTGCTAGCCGACTGAATGTCACCTCCAGGAGAAGGACCTCTCACAGCAGCCCTCACAACTGCCTGCACAGAAATAGCCTGCTCTTCTATTTCTCTATGATAATTATGGTTTCACATTATGACGTGTTTATATGGCGCGATGTAGGCTACTCAATTGAACGTTTCCAGGATTTTTATAAAATTTCATTCTCGCTTCGCCAACAATGTACATTATATACAAACATTATAGTCCACAGAATTAAAAAATATCACGATAGCGCATTGTTAAATAGCCACATGTGCGCCATATGGCCAATAGAGGGTGCAGTGATCCGTATTATTGCCCATCAGATCATAAATTAGGCAGGATCTCAGCACCAAACAGTATCACAGTCAATTAGACTCAGATAAGTTACATGAGATATGGTTACATAAATCCTGCTGAAATACTTATTGTGAAAACCACCACTGTCTTTCATTATTTTCAAGTGGCTTTTTTGTGTTTGTGTTATGTTGGCTTTCAGGCTATGCCCAATTATTTATGAATTAAATAAATGTGCGTATTTATATATCTTTTCTAGTCTTAACGACTACTCAAAGCGCTTTTACATCATACAGGAACCATTCACCATTCACACACATTCATACACTGTGGCCGAGGCTGCCGTACAAGGTGCCACCTGCTCATCAGATAAACACTCACACACTCACATACATGCCCAAGGACACTTCGACATGGGACTGCAGGGCCAAGCCACCACCAACCTTCCGCTCTACCACTGAGCCACAACTCTACCACATAATATCTAGAAATATAAGTAATTTCATAAGCTGGAGCTGCTGCCCTCGCGACCCGCTACCAGATCAGCAGCTGAAGATGGATGGATAAGTAAGTTTAAACTAAAAAATATCGCACAGCATAGAGATGTTTTCCCATGCTACTTTATTTGCTGTCAGCTACATGCTCAATAAACACTCTCTGCAGAAACAAACATTTTTTAGATTTTATACACCATAGCCTCCGTTCTACTTAAAACAAGACAATGATCACTTTTATATTTAACGTTAAAGAGCCAAGACAGGGTTTTTTATTCATCACAAGTACATTAAAATACTTTCCAAATATGTTTCTAATACCACAAAGCCACTGGTTTTCATTCATTATTAGTACAATAATACATTTAGAGATTATGGTCCTTCAGGATTTTATTTATTCTGTATTTTATACAGAATATTCGATTCGATTCGATTATTCGATTTCATTGAGATCGAATGTGGCAATTGTTGGCTGAATGTTCTACTGTCCATCACTAGAGGTATTATATGGTTCCAAAAGACATTACATCATTACATATTACAACATTATGGTTTGTACAACTGACACTGTTACAGTTTCATTTAGCTTATTGTATCTGTTTCATATTTTGGATTCCTTTGTGAAACCCTTGTATTAGATTGAGGCAATATTGGACAATAAAATAATAACAACAGGCAAAAGTGTTTCTTGTTCAGCTCAGCATTCTCTTCAGTAGACATATGGGATGGGGGAATATCTTTGTTGCTCACAAAACTGATATCTCATAATTGTCTTCCTCCTGCTGAGATACAAACAAGAAAATATGGGAAATATTCTGGTCACTGATGAAATGATAAATGTGCAAACACATTATGTATATTTATAATCTTCATTTACCTCACTGTCAGGGATTTCTCTAGTAGGTGTGTCAACCTGCTTCAACTTGTTGTAGCCAGTCTTATCCATGACTAGCAAGGAAAGAAAATGTCCTTTTTCCTCCAAAAGCACAATCACCTCCTCCAGGTACCTCTCCTCCACATTTTGTCCATTGACTTCTATCAGCACATCCCCCACACATAATCCTGCACTCTGCCCAGGGCCCCCAAATGCCACCTAAAGAAAAAAAGCAGAATCTTATACCACATTTTGCAAAGAATAATAACTTCAATAATATCCGGGCCTGCACTATTCTTGTTCTGCTGGCCTCAGTAACAAGGTTATGTGCAATGCAGTAGTTCATCCCCACCTGGCTGATGAAGGTCCCAGGACTCTGTGGAACACAGCCCAGGTTAAAGCCGAACCCCAAAGGGCCTTTGTGGAGAGTACAGTGCCTGGGCTTGCACAAGCCATCTATTTCCTTTTGTGGGGACTGCTCAGCTGCAGAGGCTGATGTGCTGTTCTCATTTTCTCTCTCAACATCCCCATCCTCACAGAAGAGAAGAGGTGAAAGACCCAACTGCAGAAACAAAATAAAGGAAGGGAAACAATGTAAACACTGATCTTTACCTGGTTGTTACTTATATGTTCAGATATGCCATCAGATATGCCATCAGATAAATAAAAAATAGTGTTTTGGAAAGAGATGTATCCGGTAAGGGATGCCAACCCGGCTGTAAAACTCCAGCCCCTGGAGAGTGATGGTGGTGAGGGAGACCTGTTGTCCACTCTGTCTCACTCTGTCCACAATCTCCTCATGCTTCAGGGACTCCACTGACTCTCCATTGACCTCCAGCAGCAGCTCTCCATCCCGCATACCTGCGCTCTCTGCTGGACTGCCACTGTCCATTTCACGCAGAACATGAACTAGTATTGAAAACAATACACAAATATATAAGTAAAGCACTAAAGTCTAGAGTGCTTGTGTTTGACCTTTGCACTCTATTTGTCCTCTCACATGTGCGTCCTGATGGTGCCTTCTCCAGCCGAAGGAGAAAGCCGTACCCCGATAGCCCAGACACAAGGTGGAGTTTTCTGGCTCTATGGGGAAGGTTATGTGGAACAGCCATGGTGGGCAGGATGGGCATCCTCTGTCGCATGTATTCCTTCTCACTCTCACCGTCGATCACTAGGATAGTGATGTGATCGCCACATTTTTTCATCTACAGCAAAACATTATTTATTATTCAATTCAATTCAGTTTTATTTATAGTATCAATTCATAACAAGAGTTATCTCCAGACACTTTATAGATAGAGTAGGGCTAGACCCCACTAGACCACATCATTCACAGGGACCCAACAGTTCTAGTAGTTCCGTCCAGAGCAAGTGGTGAGTGGTAAGGAAGAAAGGGTCAGACCCAGGCTCTTGGTAGGCGGTGTCTAACAGCCGGTTGGGTGGAGATTAAATTAATTTATTACTGCTATAGCGCAAGGGCTGGACATAATAACTTCAATCTTGTAATTGTAAACATCTTTTAATAACCAGTTTCAGAGTACAAAGTACAGCAAAAGAGTTGTGACTTTAATTTGTTCATGTTGACTTCGTACCATCCTGCTGAGTGCGGAGTGCGTGAGATCGGACACTGTTGCTCCATCCATCCACACCAGGTGATCTCCCTTACACACCCCCGCCTTTTCAGCTGCACCTCCTGTAACCAGGCTCACAGCGAAACGCCCTTTCTTTCCTACCAAGCAGAAACAAGAGGAGCAACTGAATAACACTGCACATACTTCAACTCAACGCCCTTCCTATGGACATCTAATCTCGAACCTTGGACTTGTTGTGATAAACCAGAAGTAGTGTTACCTTCCAGAGGGGTGAAGTTGATGCCCAGGCCGGAGACAGGACCTTTGGTGATGTGGCAGAGTCTGGGTGCTTTGCAGCCCTCCCCAGTGTATGCTCTGGCCAGACGTCGGAGGTCTTGACCTCGGGACACAGCCTGCTCATACTCCTCCCCATTCAACACTAATAAACATAGCTGGTGTCCACTTAGCTTTATCTTCCTAGCCACCTGAATCATTAACAAGGGAAAGTTAGAATCCCATCAGCCCTGTCAGTTATAATGTTATTTGGAAGCTCACCTCATGGTGAGGAACATCGTCAACATAACAGTTGTTGACTTCCAGAAGCCTGTCTCCATCTTGAAGGCCACTGCACTCCCCCACCCCTCCTGGCACTACATTTCTGATTATGTGACCCCGGCACCCCCTCTCCACCCGCAGATGGTAGCCAAAAGATTCCCCTTCTTCTCGTTTAAGGACACACAGACGTGGGCTGGGTGTCGATGCAGAATCTGAGCCAGGAAGAGACAGAAAAGTGCTGTCATACCTTCTAAGAGCAGAGTTTCCTCATGGTCTGGTACACAGAATAGAATTACCATAGAGATGTGTATGCAAAGATACCTGCATCTTCTGTGATGACCATCACTGGGTTGTCTATTCCTTCTTTAGGATTAAACGTAAATTTTCTGCAAACGGAGAGATGAGAGACATTGGACTTTAGGGTCAAGTTACACACTTTTGACTATTAAATGTGATAAATTGATAGGTAGCCTGATGGAAAAAGGAAAAAAGAAATTTAATCTGCTGTATTATCTGCAGTATTCTCTAAATTTAAAGTTTAAGCAGATCTTTTTTGTTTTGATTTATTTTTCTAAATTTTAATGAAATTGCATTACATTATCTTTAAATGTAGTGAAGATTAGTTGAACAACCTAATTTACAGTAGGCCCTATCTTGGGCCCAAAGTCTCAAAGATTAGAATGTTCCAAAAGTCAACCTGTCAAACCAAGTCAGTTTTCTCTTTTAAAATTGTTGTCACTCTGTATTTATACCAAACATTAGTGTGATAGGTTTGGGGAGACATAAATGTCCAATTCTGTTCTATGCCGTGCCTGATCATGTTGACATTTTTGTTTTAGTAGTATAGTGTTCAGTTTGAACTAATGTTGAAATAATGAGGGTATTTCAAAATGAATAAACATTGGTGCAAACAACTAGATGAAAAGCAAACTTACTCTGTCAACCCTATGATTTCCACAGAACCTTGAAAAACAGATATGATGTGAATTTAATACCTTTCGCAACATTACATTCAGCTAGCGGAATTTGATATACACACATTTCTGTAAATATATGCCATATTTACCAAAAGTGATATAGTTACCATATTAATTTTCAATCACCATTGATACCACACACAATACCACACACACAGATCAGATTTTGCATAACATAAACCAGACGTGATCATTAACAGGTATAGTATATGAATCTGAACTTACAGCTCTGTGACCATCCGGTGGTAGTCTACTGTGAAACATCAGCTTAATGTTAAGATGTGTGTTTGAGCCTTGGATGACATATCTGCTGACTTTCAGCTGAGGCACAATAAAACAGGGTTTGACTTTATGTAATTATCTTTAGTCTTTGCCCTCTCGAAATAGGGAAGGAACCGAGGAACATTAAGAAACCTTAAAGTTGTCCAGTGAATATTTATCAGATATAGAATTGAGACCTGACTGGACCTGGCACTTTAGTCAATCAGAATTTTTACATTTCTTCCTCTTACATCAAGGGGTATGACTCGCCCATCAATTGAACAATTTATGACTTCATTTTCATTTCATTCTTTCTTATCTAGTGTGTTGCAGCAGGGATCTGCCCTGTACTGTTTACCATTTATGTAAATGAAGTGTAAAATGTACTTCTATGCAGACAATACTGTTATATACTGTGTCAGTGCTTCTGTTCATTTAACAACTCTTAATGTAGTACACTGCAAGATACACATATTCACATTAAAATGGCATTTAATGAGAGTACTGTAAGTCTATTCCCCAGATGCAAACATTTAGAACACAATCATATATAGCAACTATTTAATATTGAGACCATCACAGAAAACAAATATCTTGCTTAATATCTGGCTTAATGTGAAATTTGCATTCAAATATCATGCAAAAACCCTTGATGATAAATTGACTGAAGCATGGCTTGTTGTTTTCCTCTGAGCTGTAGAGAGAGGATTGTTGAAGCAACTTTGCTCTCAGATAGGAGAACGTGGATGTCAACATGCTGCTACCTCCACTCCCTCATTTACCCCTCAGGTTCTTTACTGGTATGGCATGGCTGGTATTATAACACTCACTGTAATCTATATGATCATGGTGGTTGGCCTTTACCTGTCTGAGAGAAGTGATAACTTGTGGCACTTGTTTATCTACAGTACATGCCCCGGTTGGTACACAGTGACACTATACAGTCGCTGTCCTGTACACTGCGTATCTGCTGGGTTTATCATGTCACTGACACTGAGTCCTTGTTTCTCTGACACAGTGTGACACAAAACAAACTGTAGTAACTCGCTGCTCAGATTAAATCCATCCCTCACATCACATCGACGTGGCTAGCAGCCCCTCTCCTAAATAGCTCATACCACAGGCACTTCAGTGCAGCTAATGGGTCACTGTTTGCTTTCTCCCGCCATAAACCGTCTTTTTAATGTCCTAGGACATAGTGGTTCTCTGTATAGACGCACACAGACAAGCTGCTGGAGCTTCATGAGATGAACATTTTGAGTTGTGAATGATCACAGTTAGAAAATATATGTTTTTTGTTGTTTTCAATCTTGGAAGCAAATCCAAACGGATAGAAAGTTAAGATGGAAATCAAATTTCTATTTAAAATCTACAGTATATTTCCTTAGATATAGACAATGGTTGTTAACACCATTGTCTAAATATGATCTTAAATGCATCACAGTAGAATAGAAAGATAGCACAGGCAAAGACCAATGTGAAGCCCTTCTCCATTTTGCTTTAAGCAAATAAAAACACAGAACAGACCCAAATGAGAATACTAACAAAAGAACTTCAAATTATGCCACAAAATGAAGTAATAGACAGGGAATCAAACGCTGCCAGTTGGGAAGCCAAGAATGATGGAGAGCAGGTTAAATATCAAATGGTTATAAGCCATTTCAGCCATCTAAATTTTGATTTATCAGTATAGATGTGAAACTTAAACACCACTGAGGGCATCATAAGTGCAGAAGTCAATCAAAACTCACCAGTGGTTGATGTTTCCATATGTTTCCATATTCATATTTTAGTAACACTGCAATTGTATAAACCAGCATTGAGTGTTTAAGTAAACTTATATTTACTGTAAGCTCCACTGAAAAACAAAGACTTCTATACAGTCACCAAGGAAAATATTTTTATCATTACCCTGTGGTTATGTGTTCATTCAAACAGCAGAGAGGGGATTTTTATAGATCATAGATTTTTGTTGTACAGTTTGTAAACACGGTTGGGGTTTATCCAACGAAATAGACTCTGTATTTCACTCTCACTTTGTCAGGCATAAAGTCACAAAACACAGCCCTCAGTGGCTGCAAGCAAGCGACACACACACACACACACACACACATTCACAAGGCCCTCTGGCAGACTTGGCCCAATGCAATTGCCTACCTATGCTTTGTGTTTCATGAATGAAACATCTCATTTTACCTGGAAAACAAATGTTGAAAGATTTGAATATGTTACCTGTACTTGATCTCATGTTGTGTCTAGTTCCTGCAGCAGTCAGCCACACAGAGAGATGAACAGTGCACAGTAGCCTATGTCCAAATATGTATTCTGACCAGACTCCTCCCTTTGAGGGACACCACTCACGCCAAGCTTAATGTTTAATCTTTTTGTTAAGGTTTGAGCACACATGCTTATATGTGTAGACTCTGCTTGCATTGTGTCATGGACTGACAGTATGAAACACATAACAAGATGTCCCTTCTGTTCTGTCTCAATTCATGACTTCCATCTTGCAATTCTGTATACAGTGAGTTACAGTGAGACTACTATCTGTACATGTGTGTGTACTATATCCGTGCCATGGTCGCATGAGAATAACATCAAAGAGTGGATGACAGTATCAAGGCCAAAGCTCAGTGGCAAGCACAAACAGACCAATATTCCCATAAAAATAAGAAAGTATGGATTTTTAGCTGGGACAACAGAAGGGATGGTGCAGATGCACAGGGGGAGCATGACTAATGAAGGAGACTGATAAGAAATCAAAATATGATTCATGGTCATATCTATTTCACTTGAAGGGCTCCAGAAAGCCATATGATATGGAGCTAGAACCGTGACAGTAACCTGTGGTATTGAAAATAAAATTTGACATTGAAACAAGAAATATTACCACTGAAAAATGTTGAAGTGAAAACACAAACATCAAAAAGTAATACTCTCACAATCCTATGACATTATTCCACTTTGACATTTTGTTTTCATTATGATAGGTTAAATGTCAATCTACGTTTGTTGTTTTAGTGCCAATTTTTCTTGTTTCAATGCCAAATTTTATTTTCAATTCCACAGGTTACTGTCACTGTTCTAGCTCCATATATAACACTTAGAGTCAGTATTGGAGCTAAAAGGTGATTAACTGGGTTCATTTTTATCAATTCAATTTGAGTCTCCATTCAACAATCAGCCTTCATATTTTTTTCTGGAAAAACAGGAGATATGTTGTTAAAGTAATAACTTCCAGCATCTTTAATGTTAATTTATGAGCTCCAGATTTCAGAAATGATAATAGGTCAAGGCGCTCAACTCTGATGTGCTTTTCTGTGAGCTAAAACTTGGAAAAAGTTTGCCCCAGATTTTAGCCATTACTTATTAATAATTTCTGACCAATACAACTTGTAACAAGCCCAAACCATAAAATGCTTTCTACTGCATACACATGCACGTGGCATTACCCATCGCCTACATTTGTGTCTCTCATGAATTTGGGCAGTGAGAAAATGTGCACGTATGTTTGAACAAAAAAGGTTTTATTTGGATATCAAGAGTAAATGTATTTGACATGGGAAGATGCTGATGTTCAAGGTGACTTGTCAAACAAGTTAAACTAACATTGTCTCCTTTGAGCATGACAAGTATTCAGATGTTGTTAGGGAAATACATGGATGTGGTCACTAAATCACTCAAGCTTGCTGGTAGAAGGATTCCCAAGTGCCGCTTTCTGTGAGTACATGGCAGTAGAGGCTCAACAAGTGGCACTGCAACATGTCTAGAATACTCTTCTGCCAGAAAATGCCATTAATTTGTGTGCTAATACCATTATATCATATGGAAATATATTGTTAGGGGACTGCTGTGGCTCCCCATTAAACTGCACAAAAACAGTTCCTATGACAGTGTCACTTATTTGACAGTACATAGTACAAAGTCTAATTGAGGCCCACTAGATGGCAACAAATTCCAACTCAAACATGTCTGCACTGCAACAGTTTCACCATTTTTATTGAAATTACATATAATTTAAATTTAAATAAAATAAATTTGTACATTTCTGTAATTGGTTGCATTATAGTATTTTTAACAAGCCAAGTCAAACCATAAAAGTAAAAGTAAAACTTATTATTAAAAAATTATTATATGAAACTAAACTCCCTATGCAGGTTTTGAATCCTGGTATTTAGAAAACAGAGGGCATCTGACTCATACATTAAACCAAATACAGCAACAGGTCCAAACCTTGAGGAGTTCACCAATCAGATCTTACATCAAAATGATTTGGCTTTATTAGTCCCTCCTCAGACTGGTATTTGTAGCCAGTGACAATCTATTCTTCCACCTGCAAGGTGCAAAGGCCCACACACAGTCAATTAGTAACTTCACCTCTACTGACGTTCAAAGGTTAGCTACAATATACTGTGAGTTTGTGAAAATGAAATGACAACTTAATGACCCAAGATGATGTGAGGTGATTGTGGCAGCATTATTTAGCATGCGACTTATAGGTCAACCTAGACTGACAAAATGTGGTCTATTAAGTGCACAATAAATAACAAACATTTTGAAATAGGTATAAACAATACAGCAAAGTACTACAGTCAAGAACATAAATACAGAATAGATATATTACAATAAAACGTATGTAAAAAAGAATATATGTACAATATAACTGTTTCAAAAAGGAAAAGAAGGCTGTATGGTTTGTGCAGGGTGTGCAAAAATATTGATCAGGGGATATGCAAAAGTTCACAGTATATATAATATGTGCAATAGCCAGGAATAATGGTGCAGCATGTCTCCGGGAAACCCACACCCATCTCCATGTCTTCAGAGCGTATAGCTCCAAGTTGTTCTGACTACACCAGGTCAGATGGTCAATCTCCCACCTGTAGGTGGATCTAACCCCTACCAGAAATGAGTCCAAGGAGGGTGGTGTCATCTGCAAACTTCAGGGGTTTGACAGACTGGAGGTGCAGCTGAGGTGTTGGGCAGTAATAAAGTGTACAACTTCAAGAGTGGTGGTATTACCATCCTCGTGTGACTAAAAACTAGGGAGCTAATTGTCAGACAGAAAGAAATAACGGGACGTGTGTTACAGTGCATATGTGTGTGTAAAGTTTGTGATTTTTTTTTACCTTTATTTATTCAGGAAAGATTCACTGAGAGGCAGCCTCTCTTTTGCAGGAACGCCCTGATCACATTCACACAGTTACACATTGATACCTGGAAGCTGCTCAGTACAACCACAGTCTGTTCAGCTGGCCACTGTATAGCTCCACTGGAGCGTTTTGGGCCTTGCTCAAGGGCACCTCATAACCTCTGTCTTCTTAAAGGGAAGAAAGAAAGAAAGACAGAAAGAAACAAGCCAATAGGGCTTCTATGGGACTTCTCAATCCTGGTTCGGTATCAATCAAGGTCAGTCCCGCTCTGTCGTCCCTGATGGGATCCTCCCAGCCACAGGAAGACATCTGTGCCTAAATCCTTGCCAAAGCACTGGAGTGTACTAACGGTCAAAATCTGTAAAGGAGACAGTTACCTTTTTGTAAGCATGCTCCCATTGACTGCACATCTAGTCCAAGCATGGCTGCTCTTCTCTGGACCGCACTTGACTCCTGGGAGATGAGAAAGATTAGAGATGGGGAAAGACAAAGGCAAAGGCTGCAGAACCAGCACCTCTGCCCTACATTTTGCATGGAGCCTGAGGCTAATCTGACCCTTAGTGGCTCTGTGTGACATCCTTGCAGAGAGTCCAAAAGCCACTCTTTTTATCGTGACACACATGGCTTCTGTGTTAGTGTCTGAGTCTTGCGTTTCCTTGAACTGTGAATCCATGGCAACAGCAGCGTGAATGGTCTATTCAGAGTGGCCCCCACTACACCCACTCTGCCAAATGAAAATTGCATGGTTGGTTTGGTCCAGGTTTATTAGACTTTGTCCCAGGTGGGAAACAAAATGCATCAATTTAATCTCTGGGAAAAAGAATAGGGAAACTGCTGTTTATGCTACATGCATCCTCTGTCATCACAGCGGTGAATGGCCTCTTCTGGAATTTGTTCATTTAGTTTATTTAGATTTTGATTCATAAATCAAAATATATAATTTTTAAGGGGGGTTACTAATACATTTGGACAGAGTAGATATTATATGTATCACCATTGGTGGTAAATGTAATTTGTAAGTTTTTACATTAAATATTTAACACTCTAAAGTGCTTTAACGTGAATATGGCGATGCAGGATAACAATGAAGGAATTATTTTTTGTAGAAAAAAATGTTAACCTTCCTTACACTTCCTCATAGCATTTGATTGTGAAACATCTTTTTTTGAGTTGCTTTTCCAGAGGATCATTCTGGGTGGATGCCAGTCCAGATGTTGTTTGGTAGGATTCTGATGCTTTTGGACTGATGCTCTTGGGACAATTCATTATTATTACACCACAGAAAATAAGAAAAACATAATGGGGAATTTCAACATAATTTCTGGTGTAATTTAATAACATTTAATGTATGTTTTTGAAAGTTTCTTGATTTGTTGTTTGTTAATAATCAGCAGGAATTCGTCTGGATGCACATAGACACTGCAGCTGTTGAAAATGAGTCCTAGTAAAGACTCTCAGAGCGTTTGTACCTCATCAGTGGCGTGAGGTAGACATGACGGGCCAGGGCACGCATGACAGGCCCAGGGCACTTTATTACTAGGCTGGCATCTCTATACTAATGTTTTAACATAGGGATTGACTTCATTTTTGCTGTAGATATTAACTCAATGTTAAGATTCAAGACGTTAGTTATAATATGCGCAGCTAAAACAGCTTACACCATGTAATGAAAAGCTTACTTTGCCAGTCTTCCTTACACAACAATAAAAAAATAAAGTGAAAATAATACAATGACGCTAGAATAAATGATTAAAAAGTTGTAATAAATAGAGAAGAAGAAAAACAACATTGTGTTAAAAGTACATTTCCACCTATCACAGAGACAAACAACAATAATTGTCTCATATTACCATTGCTTTGACACAACCTTTTTATTTTCTACAGTGTCTCCATATCATATTTTCTTGCTTCTAAGGACAATATTAGAGAGATCCTCCTGCATTCTCCTTGCCCCATATTGGGATTGACAAATTCTGTGCACCTATTTTTCCTGTGACCACTCATTTACTCAGAAGCCATAATTGCTGGCTCAGCAAAATGGCATCTCTGCAAAAAGGTCAGTTCGTTTGAGGAACGATTTTCCCAGCATTCAGTTTTTACATTGAGCAATGAAGTTGCATCCTCTGCCAGCAGAAATTGTGGATGTAAAAAAGGGAAATGATCACTTGGAGTCACACTCCACCCAGCAGATATTGCATGATTCAGACCAACACACACTCTGCTTACAGACTTTAGTGAAGATGTCATTATTTTATAGCATATCTTTTTTATTACTCAGATTGACATAATGCTTATTTCTTACAATTGAAGTTATATTTCGTGCAAAATTATAATTTAGTTCTAAAAAAACCTAACCATACTTTAGGTGGTGGTATTGTTTTATTTTATTAATTTGCTGTCATTTTTTTTGTCAGTAATCTGTGTCCAGTTCATTAGTGCAGGTGAAAGTTCATTCCTTTAAAGTAAATTGTGGATTTTAACCACTAATGACCAACAACTTAGACTTAGACTTATCTTTATTAATCACCTAATTCAAATACAATTAATATTGAACATATGGTTATTGAGAACAAAAATAAATTGAATTTAGAGCTTAAATTCAGAGTGTTCTGATTGGCTGAGAGGAACAAGTGCACCCCACGTAGGACTGACGTTAATTTACAAAGACGAATGATGTGGCAAAAATCAAAGGGCGAATAGAAAGAAGTAGTTCCAGTTATACATTTATTTTGTTATATGTTTTTTACGTTGAAATCTCGTGTCGCTGTTTGTTATTTCAAATAGAATATGAAATACATATGAAATATTCTGAAATTTACCAATGAGTTACCAAATCATAATTATACACGCCATGATGCACTTTAAAAAAAAGTGTGACTTGGTATCCATCCGCCTTATTGAGTGGACTTCCATTTCCGGGATGTTTTCTCTGCAGACCAGCCTCCACCGCCATTGCAGGTTCAGGGAGTCGGTGTAGTGGCAGTCAGTCGTTAGCCAGGGGAAGCCCGTAAGTAAACAGTTTAGGGACGAATAAAAAGGACCATCACACCGACAGCACGTTTTACACAAGGCTTAGAATTAATTCATCTTGACTTTAGACTAGAGGCCCCTGGCTGTCCGGCTAGGATCTTAGAGAAGAAGTCGTAGTTTGTTAGCATTAGTAGAACCGGAGGAGAGAGAGAGAGGGGAACCGCCATGGCTCAGATACTGCCTATTCGCTTTCAGGAGCACCTGCAGGTATGTGGACGAATGAATGGTTAAATTGTTACGTAAAGTTTATCCTCCAGTCGCAATTACTACCATATTCGCAATGGCTCCAGAGACTTTTCAAACACAAGTTAAGGATTGCTAACAAGCTGAGTTAGCTTTGCTAGCTATGCTAACTAGCGAGACAGGGTGGATGACGTTTATCTTAGTTAGCATCTAACGTTAGCCTTCTTGCTAACACTTTGACCAGCCACCCTTGTTCGTGATATAGCTAGCTAAATGACGACAGTCTGCAGTGCACAAACAGAAGGTATATGAATATTGCTATTAAATCGTAGTCAGAAATGTTGTCAGCCCAGTCCTTTCTTTTAAGTGGTATCGGCCATGAACACCTTCTCAGAAAAAGTATTCGTTTTCTCAGAGTGACGTTCCTCACTCTTAACGTTAACGCTAGATATTACAATGCTGAGGATGATTGTTAGAAGAACTTTTAATTTGATATTCATCTCATTAACGGTAACGTTACATGCACTGGCATGGTTGAACCGCATTCTGTACACCATTTGCCATGACAGTAACGGAAATAAAAGCATCACTTTTACAGGTAACTTCTTTGTTTTGAGATTATATTATTCTAAAAATATACGTTGCCTTTTGACTTTGAAAGTAATTATTTGACCCCAGGAAGATGTTACGTTGTCTGGATGTAGATCTGGTCATGTGGTGTGTCGGCTTGTCCCATAGCTATCCGACTGCCCATGTTGAATGACTTTGCCGAAGTTGGCTGAGGCTCAAGTATTCCCAGAGAATGACATTGTTTCTGTTAGACAAACTCTCCCGTTGACGTGGTAATAATAAAGCTGGGATTTCATATTTTTGTAATACTAGAAAACGGGTGTTTTCCCTTTGTTTTACAGGCATATATACTATATGGAATCATTTTAAATGGTCACACCTTTATTATAACCCCAATTAAACTGCCAGTTGTTCAGATTAAGGAAGTGGAAAGATTCTTGGCCCTCCAAGCTTATGTATTCAGTCTGGACTAGAGTCCTGACTTTCAAGAATTAATGATACATTTGAATGAATTTTGAGGTTTCAGTCTAACCTCAGATAAAAAAATATGATCTACCTCTTGGTTTCAAGAAAATAATTTGTTTATTCAATTTTTTTGTTTTGTTTTCTGGTCTGAACACAAGCAGCATTGGGTCTCACAGGCATACAATACTGATGCCTTTGGGCTATGGGCTTTGGGCATTGTAGCCAATGTACTTGTGATCCAGACTGTTTTCATTGTCTCTCTAGCTTTTCTTAATTTCTAAGAGGCCTTGCGTCTATTCTCAACATATAATAATACCACATGTAACAGTGTTTTGACACTGATCCCTGAACTGAGCTCACAGGTCAGGGCCAGTATCATTGGAGTAGATTGTGACTTTTAGGTATCTTGTTCAGTGACAGCTCAGCAGAGTGGATGTTTCAACCAAGGCCACTTATTTCTTCATTCTGCTCCAAAACTTTGGTACAGGTTTTGAAAATAGCAAGGTTGGGTTGTTCTGGTTTATACCAGGTAGATGCTGTCCTCAAAAATTTGCTATTTATTTATATAAAAGACATAACAGTTCCTCAAAAGTCACAGTGCAGCCCAGCAGAGCACTGTCATTGCCATCTTAGTTTGAGATGAGTTAATATGTAGGCCTATCTCAAGATAGTAAATTGAGACTGAGTTTCACAAAGCCAAGCAAAGGTGGTCTTTTGTTAGAATGAAATGATTATTTAATGATTGTAACTCCTTCTGTTAAGTCTTTTTGATTGCAGGAGTGAGTGTGAAACGAGAGAGCAAAACAGAAGTGGTGAATTACTGTGGGTACTGTGAACTAAAATTGAACCAATAGTCTATTTTCTCTTCAGCCAAGGTAAACTTCTGCATTTATTTCCTGAAAGGAACCAGTCTATTTTACAACTTCAAGTAGCTTCTTGTTGTTTACTTGTTGATATATCTTAGTTGTAGTTATGCTTTTTGCATAACAATACAATAACTGGTTGCATTTGATTGAACTGTAATTCTCTGTACAATGAACTGTGCTTTCCCTGATTTGTGTCATTGGTACATTACAAGGACATTTTGTGTGACTAATCAACTCTCCATCATTAATGCATGACTTGCATGCTGTTTCATGCATGTTTCACAGCATACATCACTTGAGCAGATTATGCAGAAAGTTAGAGCTGTATGACAAATCTGCTGATAAATTGTCACAATTCTGTGAGTACGGTACTATAAGATGCTGCCATGGCTCCTCACAAAATCACCCAAGCAGTAGGAAGGAATCTTATCCTAGCTTATTGAAGCAGTAGAGAACCAATCACCATGCCATCCCTTCATCTTAACTATAATCTTAAACGTGTGCTTCAACAAAACATTACTTTCAGAGACTTTACTGCAATAGACTGCTGTGATAAATTCACATCAAATTCACTTGTCATTTTACCAATTGTATTGTTTAGGCCTCAGTGTTATCCTGGGACAATTAGAGGTGACATTAAGATTGTTTTGTGCGATAGGGTTGAAGTAAATCTCTCCTTTGCACCAAGTCTTGTAAAACAACAAAGAACTCCTATGTAGTTTAGGATGCTTCAATGTGTAATTGTCTTGAGAAATTTGATATTGTAAATCTCCCTTGAAGTTGTCCATCTTATGTGTATAAGTATCAAGGGCTGGGTGAAACGTTTACTGTCCATTTAATTGAAATGTGGTGAAATTATGGTAAACTCTCATATAAAGATATTATACATCTCAGTTGCCACGTTTAAATACCTTTTACACAAGTCTATTGCCACATTGAGATGAACTTTATAAATGGTCAAATATGTTGAAATTGAAACAATGCTTACTAATCAATTGTATTATTCCACTTTTTTTTAAGCTTAAACCCATGATTCTCACATTGACAGTTTTTTACATGGTTTAGATTTTTCTGTACCTAGTGTAGGGAGCTAATATACAGAGACAGCTTTACTTTGCCTATGACAGATGTTAAGCAAGCATTTACCTTTGTCTATACTCTCCCCCCCAGCCCCCACCCCTCTCACACTTTGCAATTCCTCTCTCATCTGGTCAACTTGCATAGCTTGCATTTTTATATATCATCCATTTATATAGTCTAGTGCAGATTCTAGTTAAATAACTTTAATTGTACAAGTAAAACAACTATACCCCACTCTTTACCCACACAACATGGTATATTCACTTATGCATCACTTATCCTAGCAAACTATGTATCTAACGTTAAATAAATACAAATCCAGTCAAATATGAATAATAGCTCCTACTACCCAGGGACTTATCAGTGTAAAGGATAATAGTTCTGATCAATCAGGAACCAGTATCAATTTAAGACTGGTCCTTGATATCCTGGGAGATGGGGTCTGTAATTATCAAAACTGGCTCTTGATCATGTTTTTGTAATGACAACATGGTGCCCATTCTTTGTTGACAGAGTTCCCCTGCAATATTGCATATTATATGTAAGCAAGGTTTGTCAGGCCAGGTTTCCTTTCCCAAATAGGCACTGTTGATTTGTGGAGGGGAAAACAAGAGCTTATCAAACAGTGTTAATACAGCAGAGTATTTCACATGTGTCCATAATGACATGTTACTATTAATTTACTTTTTCTGCATATGTGGAGATTTTGTAAGTGTACACATTGATTTGATATTTTATCAGTAAAATTATCCAGGATAAAGGAATTCCAAAACAACCACAAATACTTTTTTGTTAAATAATGAACAAATATGCCGTTCACATTTTTGTGCCAAGAGTAATTTCAGAACTCCTAGCAATGGTGCTTTCATAACCTCACATATGTTGTTTACTTGATACAAACATTTCTATCAAAACCAGGTACTAAAACATTGTACAAACACGCTTCTTCAAACTATGTTAGCCAATTAGACAAACCCAGAACTTTTTGGATGAGGAAACGAAGGCGTACATTAAAATGTTTCTATATATTCATTGCAAAACACTTATTAGGAGTTAGTACGTAGCTAAGCAGCCACATTGTCCACAGATCCCAGCACTTAACTGTGTGAATAAAGTAAAAATACATCTTCTTAAGCACAGGTGATGACAGAGCTAGGTATGATTTGGCAGCATTATTGTTCTGTTATCTGAGTAAAGCTGTGACTAAGCTTTTCAAATTTTCCCAGAATGTGTATATGAGGGAAAGCATAAGTGTAATTGGTGGTTTGGTTTATTTAGATAAATGTGGGTAGTTTTAAATTCGATGTTTGTGGTCTAAGAAAAGATAGTTTCCTGAATACTCTGAAAAGATGGGCCTTGAGATCTTTCAGTACTGATAATAAATGCATAAAATTCAGATTTTTATTGGTTTGATAGTCAATTTAATTTGTTAAAATTGAGGAACATACCTGTACCATTACATCCCTACTGTTTGCTGGGTGTGAAGGGCGTTTGTTTATGGTGCCATGCTCTTTAAAGATGACCTTACAAGGTTTGCATATTGATCTTTGAACTGTGCTAGTACCTAACTAGCTGGTATCTCGTGACAGGCAGGGGAGGATACAGATTTGCTGTACTTTTGATGTTCTGCAGCACTGTCTAAATGTGAGATACAGCGTGCATTTGTGAGAAAAAGGAAACTGCAGTCCCAAAACCACCTCAGCAGAACTGGCCCAGAGGGAAGATGGATGGGCTCCAGAAATGCATGCATTCCGTCTTTCTCTGCCCCCTTCTCTTTATCTAACAGTAAAGGCAGCACTCTTGCTCTTTACCCCTGGGCTGGTCACATGTCCTTCACCAGTGTCACATGGTAGTGGAGGAGGCAGCACTGGGCATGCCTGTTGTTTCAGTCCTGGTAGACAATGGGTCCCTGGTTTCCTGTTGTGGAGCACTGCCATGAAGTGCTGCAAGCCTCAGCACATTACATAGTACATCCTTCCCTGCCTTGAACTTTACATTTTGCTGGACACACGTAGGGCTTTTTTTCTGCTGAGCTAGATGCTGCTTTCCTTTTGAAGGAAGAGCATTTGGTTAAATCAACAGCTGTGGCACCCTTGAGGTCTTTATGAATAGTTTAAATCTGCTGGCTGATTCCTTCTCTGTAAAGGCCCGTACACACCGGGACGAATATCGCCGGGCGTTATTCGTCAGCGTTTTTCGATGCGTTTTTTGTGTTCACACCCAAGCGATTTTCGCTGACGATGAGCCGAATGAACATGCAAATTCATTATCTGTCACTAGATGGCGCTTAATGTAAAACAGAAATACCCCCGTACATAGGGTGGCGCTGCGCAACTTTGCGCTTCTGATACTCGCTTGCAACTCAGAAGAAGAGCAGAGAAGAAGAGAGCAAGTATTTAGAACATTTCTTCTAAATCAGATATAGCTCTTTATGTTCCGAAACCAACGAGACCAGCAGCTCAACATTTATTTAGGACATCGTGCTTTGCCTCTTCCTCGTCTTGTGGCAGTGATGACGGTGGCGTATGTCTTCTTCGTTTGTGTGCTCGGTAAGACCGTTTTGTGCTTGAGCACCCCCAAGTTGTGTTTTACTGTAACTTCAGAAGCACAAGACACGTGAGCAAAAGGGCCGATTTCATTGGTCGGATAGTTTTTGACGCGGCGCGTCAAACCAAAAAAACGAACCCGAGGCGTTTTTTAAAAAATGACGCTTTTACGCGTCGCGTTTTTCGCGTCGGTGTGCACACTCTCATTGACGCCCTTTGTTTAGTCACGACGCGTTAAACGTCGGCGAATATCGCGCGCGAAATTCGTCCCGGTGTGAACAGGCCTTTAGATTTAAGAAGCAACCAGCAGCTTAATTTCATGGCTTTTAATGGTAATTTACTCAGTTTGACTGAGCTTCATTACGAGAGAGAGCATGTGTCCTGAGCTGGATGACTGTTTGCTGTGGATCAGCTCAGATGACATCCTTAGTAGTGCTGCATGATGTATCAGTTATTTGTTTTAGGCAAGAGTTGCGTAAGAATGTTTTGGGATTTTGAGATCAATATCATATGTATGCCTGATATTGCACCAGTTGCAGTGAAGCACTTAAGTGTCCACATGTTAAAGATGTTTAAATAATTCTATTCCAAAGTTAATGAGTACTTTGTTGGAGTTACCTTAAATTATTTTAGACACTAGGAAATATTGTTTATGTTTTTGGGTTGTCTATTTGTCCATTTGGCAAAGTTATCAATGCTGTTAGCATGGTGGCTAACAGTAATGTTAACATTACTCCGTTTATGACTTTTTGTTTTGGCTGTGCTTTCAAAACGGGCTGTCAGTGTGTTGATCGAGCACCGTTAGCTTTTACAACAGGGCCACTTCACTTGCAGATCAGTTTTCATTACAGGGTTCTCGGTTGATTTGTGTTTGTTGCTATGTGCTTGTGGTTAAAATGAATGTAAACAAAGTGGTGTGCCAGAAATGCAATGCGCCAAAATCCAGCTGTTTAATCCAACTGCTAACGCTAAACCACAGTTACCTGCTTCCAAGTGTAGTGTTGATTTGCGCCACATGCAGCGACGTTCTATTGCCTGTTTCATGTCTGTTTTGGAGCATCAGAGAGCAGCGCAGGCATTTGATTTGAACACTCATTATTCAGTACGATTTTAAGTTAACAATGCGATTTGCTCACTATTTTTTTTTTAAATAGAATGGAATGACTGAAAATATTTATTTAAACTGTGCAAAACGGAAGTTGTATCCTCTTATCAAAAGTACAACTGAAACAGTATTTTATCTTATATAACTAATGAAGATCAAAGAATGGTGGCGGTTTACTGCAGGTTTGTTTCATGGAGAAAGAGAGAAGATGGATTTTGTATTTTTTTTTTTACACAAACTCGTAGGCAGTTAAGTGCTTGTTTAATTTTTTTACCCTCCGTGTTTTAAAACTCGTGGCAGCAATAGAGGTGGATGTTTACTGTCAAGGACTATCACTCCGCCTCAAAACAGACTGACGACCGACGGGTCTGTGTGGGGCTAGCCAGCGCCTCACTTGAGCATTGGCAATATGCACGCCTGTGCTACCTTTGCCTTTATCAATTCTACACACGTCAGACTGCTTGTAACTTGTGTCAAATAGCCTCAACTGTTAACACACCGCACTGCTACCTTTACAGCTATAACATTACTGCTAACGTCATACGCCAGGCTTGCAGTCCACTGGCGGAAACCCTGTCTGTGCCCCAGTGTGTGTTAATTTGGCCCCAAAAAAAATCTTTCCTTAAATTACTGTCCAGTTTCCTGTGCGCTCTTCTCTCACTTCACTGTTAATTAGCTATTGATGGGTTCCAAGGTTTTGGGCTAGCACATAAGTGCGTGCTAACAGCTGAGCTAAAAGCAGGCTAGACTAAATGACTAAAGGATTTTTCCACAATGATTGTAGCTCCACTGGTTTGACCTGCTTTCACCCAAATTCCTACTCATTCATGTCACAGCAGTGCCAGCCCACAGCACTGTTTTACTGTAAGGTTTCTGTAGCAGGCAGACCACACTGTGGTGTGGTTGATCTTCCAGGAGTGCAACATCTGTCTGTTTGTTCTTCATTCTTTGTGGACAGAGGTAACATTCAATGTGATTAGGTAATTCCGCTCTGTTCTGTTTCACAAATACTTTTCATTGTGAATGAAAGGGCTTCCTGCTGATCCAAAAATAGATTGTAGAAGGAGAGAGAGAGAGAGAGCACGTAAATCTGTCTAGAAAACTATTAGAGGATGACTTAATACTTAGACAGACCTCAGTCTGGTTCACAGAGATTAGAGAGCCAATTTAAAGAAATGCAAACCGTTAAGTCACATAGACTCAGACCTCAAAGCCAATACGTGGTTTCTTCTGATATTGTAATAAGAGTAGAGCTGCAAGGATTAATTGATTTATTTTTCAACTATTAAATGAATCAGCAGCTATTTCAATAATCAATTGGTTTGAGTCCTTTTTTTTATGAAAAAAGTAAAATTTCTCTGATGCCAGCTTTTTTTGGGGGGCATTTAAGGCCTTTATTTTCACATGACAGATGAAGACATGAAAGGGAGAGAGATGGGGAATGACATGCAGCAAAGGGCCGCAGGTAGGAGTAAACCTCTACATACAGTATGTGTGCCCGCTCTGCCAACTGAGCTAACCCGGCTACTAATTCCAGCTTCTTGAATGGGAATATTTTCTAGTCTCCTCACCTGTCTTCAAGAAAACTGAGTATATTTAAGTTGTGGACAAAACAAGATATAAGGACGTCATCTTGGGCTTTTGATAGACCAAACAACTAATCGATTAATCGAGAAAATAATCAACTGAATAAGCGACAATGAAAATAAACATTAGTTGCAGTCCAAAGGAAGAGGAGGTGTATTGGTAGGTTCATCTCAATGAAGGTGGCAGTTTTTACAATGATCTGATGAAACAAACTAAAACTGTTGGTAGTTTGAACTAATCTGCTTTCAATTATGTCTAAATAATATATTCTCTGCTGGACTTTTCCCTTTATATGGTATTTGACTAAATGTTGCCTCAAATAACAAGCCTTCCATACTGGACAATGGCAGCGATAAGAGGCATGGCGGCTCCATTGACGTTACTGTATGTGGTCATTCTCCACAGTAATAAAAAAAAACAAAACAAACACTAGCTTGCTACAGACCAGTTTTCAATTCTTTCCTTATAATTAGTAACAATTGTTCTTTCGTAAGGTCATTTGTCACAGTGTCGTTGATAGGGAACCAGGTTACACACTGGTGAAAGAATGTGGGTGGGGCAGCTGAGGTGTGTCCTGTCATTGATAAAAGGTGTTACCATTTCGTTGAGCAATTCCTGGAACTGTGGTTTCTGTTTGCTGATTAGGACTCAACTACGATGATTGTTGACAGTGGAGCCACATTTTATCATAAGCAAGCCTTGAAATGAACACTTAACACCAAACATGGGTACATTTGGGCTGGGGCTGGCAAGCCTAGTATGCTTTTTCTGGCTGAGATCCAATATGTGTTCACAAAACTACTGTTGACCTTTTTTTTTTTTTTAAAAAAAAAAAATTAAATTGGGCAACCACAAATTATAAATGTGCTCACCTCTGTGGCTTGTCAAGTAAAGCAGTCAGTCATTAATACTTGCCGTCAGGGTTAAAAATCAGCAACCCTTACCATCCAAGTGGTGGTAAAATAATAAAATGGCTAATAGATTTGCTTAACTTACCAGCCAAAAAGCAATGGATCTATTTAGTGGTAAAATTTGAACATTCACTAGCCAATTGGATTGTGGATGAAAAGGTTAGTTTGAACCCTGCTTGCCAATGAAATACAAACCATGGGTCATTAGATTGTAAATATAACATTTCCCTGTTCAGCTAATGCCAATAGCTAAACTGTCTTTATGTAATTATTAGAGTTGTCAGTTATTCATGACCATGGGCAAACATCTATGTTCCACTGTCTCTTTAAGAGAAGTCATTAGGTTTTTCACAGTTAAGATGTCTGCCTCTGTAGCTCTGCGCACAACTTAATGCTGTTGTGTTGCTGTAATAATATTTCCTGTTAAAACACACAGACTATACTTAAGTTAGCACGTTTTGTAGTCTTTATGGGAATAAACTATCATAAGACGTTTACTGGCAGGCAAATACTTAATGACAGTATTTGTAAGGAATCATTTGTATAAATGTATTCTTTTTGTTTGTAAATATTCAAGGTAACATGATGTCTGAATGTGTATAATATACACTATATATAAATATAATATATAAATAATTTCCCTACACTAAAATACAGTCAGACTTAACACCGTTTAACGTTAGCTGTCAGCATGTTAACCGTGTTTTGTCCAGCTACTAGCCAACGGTGAGTGGCAGC
This sequence comes from Etheostoma perlongum, assembly GCA_026937815.1. Taxonomy (NCBI): domain Eukaryota; kingdom Metazoa; phylum Chordata; class Actinopteri; order Perciformes; family Percidae; genus Etheostoma; species Etheostoma perlongum. Next base: position 28,588,197 of record CM049383.1, read on the forward strand.
AAAACAAGGCACCGATATCCTTGTTGCTACTCGGTCCAGTAGATACCGGTCGTTAATTGGCACCGGGTTTCACTACCCAGCCCTAATCCTTAGTGCCACTGTGTCTCAGGTTTGATCAGTAAGTGATGATTCGGGTAGTTCTGCAACATTTGTACAGCTGTGGTGTTTTGCTGATAGGTTGCGTAAGTAGAGGAAGTTGCAACAGCAAACATGGTCTATAGGACATGTTTTTTGTAGTTTCATTTCCTTCAGGTTTACATCACAGCAGCTTTGCAAGTTGTTAGCAAGAAGACTCTGAGTTCTGTTTAATTTTGCTGCAATTTGTCATTTGCCACGTTCAGTATTTTTAAAATTTGGTTTGCATGAAGTAAGACCTTTTAATCAGCTGCTGGTATTCAGACTGCAGTAAGACTACAGTGTTGTATGGTGGAAGTTACCTCTTTGGCCCATGTTTTTAGAACTGTCTAACCGTTGGGGCCTCGCCACAGCTCCATGTGTCCAAAGAGCTGCTGCTCAGTGTTGGGCCATGTGAACTCATCAACTGGCTGTGGGAGTGCGACGCAGCTGACCAGAGAATGTAGTCTTATTGTCAAAAAAGGCAAACTGGTCGTTTTGTCAGCAGCAAGCATTTTAATGAATTTGACTGTTAAAAAAATGAGTGTGTCCAGTGTTAAGGACTAACTGGAGCTTTCAAGCCTGCAACAATAAAGTCACATCCTGCTGTTTGACAATAGGGATCGACTGATATGGATGTTTTGGTGCCGATACATTTTTTTTCCCCATCAGCCTTAGCCGATGACCGAAACGGGCTTCCAATATTTGGAGCCGATGCTGCTTTTGCTCCCTCAATTGACATCATAAAAAATGACACAATGATACCAGTATTTAACAAATAAAAGTGCTGAAAATACAGCATACATTCAAGCATGATTAAAATTCTGAAAATAAATTCTAAAAATAATTATTTAAGAATAAATAAAATAATTACACTATTGCACACAGTTGCAGAAAGCAAGCAGCATAAAAAGTGCTCAATGTAGTATATTTAATTTTAAAAGTAACCAACTATTTACAACCTAAAAATAGCCATTGAAACAAAGTGCTTGATTTGTAAATTAAGACTGCCATGGTTTAAATTTTTCTACATAAAATAAAATGACCATGTCAAGGGTTATTTCCCGCCTATTATAGAAAGACAACACAGCAGTAGGTCTAAACGAAAATTAGTCTAACATAAATCAGTAGAGGAAAATAACGTGATGTCAGATGCACATTAGGCAACAGCGCAGGGCTGCGCTCATATCACTGCGATGGCAAGTCTGCCCATCTCCAAGTAAGGAACGAGGGAGAGAGTCTGGTGTGTCTCTCCAAGGACAAGTCCAAACCTCAGCCAGGTGGTCACTGAATAAAACTCCCACGGAACAACGTCGGCATTACTTAATCCTATGACCAGTGTTCCTAACCGCTATCAAATGCATACGGGTAGCCTACAACTTAGCTATTTGCAGCTCCCTAAATACAATGGCAAGCAGTTTTAAGCATTAGCGTTTTCCATTTGGACCCAACTTGTTTAGTTGCAAGAACATATAGAGCACTTTCAACGTGTATGGCAATATTTCAGCTAAGTCAAACAGTTAAAAGATGCTTTGAAAGTTTAAAACTTAAAGTTGTCTTGAAGAGCAGGCTGCCAGCACTCTGTTATAAGGGGAGGGGCAGTGCATGGTCTGCACGTGAACTGCAGCGTCTCACTAGCAACACAGAGCAGCCTGTGTGGACGCCTGTCTGGAAATAATGCCGGGAAAATCTGCGAACGCAGCAGCCGTGCATTGGCCGATACATGTAGAAATGCAAATATCGGCTGGCCGATAAATCGGTCAATCACTATTTGACAAGTACGTTTTTTCCCCCCCTTTATTTTGCCACATGGTTTGGTTTCCTGCACAGATGAGATTAAGGCATGAAGAATGTTTTTCCCGTAAACCTTTTGTAGGCTATTTCTGTTCAACCTAACTTCTTCTTTTTTTCTTTTTGTCTAGCTCCAAAATTTAGGGATCAATCCATCCAACATAGGCTTCAGCACCCTAACCATGGAGTCGGATAAGTTCATCTGTATTCGGGAGAAGGTGGGCGAGCAGACTCAGGTGGTGATCATTGACATGGCAGACCCCAATACGCCTATCCGCAGGCCCATCTCAGCCGATAGCGCCATCATGAATCCAGCCAGCAAAGTCATTGCACTTAAAGGTAAGGCAGTGTGTTGACATTGCAGAGGCCACAATTTCTCTAAATCAATGTAGGAATTACCAGAGAGAGAGAACTGCATTATTATTTTTGAGTGTTGTATTTGAACTAACTGCAAATGGGGGCCTGTAGCTTTCAGTTGGGACATGTTTATTATAGCAACATTACCCATTCAGTAATTAAGAGTATAATAAACAATTTTCATCTATATTTGTCCTTACACATCCAGCTACTTTAGTTTTCCACTGTGAAGTAGTTTTTATTGGCCAACATGTATGTTTTTTCCAAATGTTTGTCCTGTAAATATTCCCAAAGTAGCATATTTTTATTCTTTTTGTTCAGCATCCATGATTGCTTTGACTTTTTTTTGTTTTTGTCTTTTCTATGTTCTTTTTTTTTTCTTTACTGCTTTCTTATGTGTTTGCAGACGGTGAGTTGAAATTTAACTACTTCATTGTGGAAGTTAAATCCTGTTTTCAAGACAGTATTTACAGTATTGTAAATTATACCAATTTAGCATGGTCCCCTTCAGAAATTAAATGAAGAATACAAACTATGTTGATTACTGCTGACATGACTTTAGCAACCATTGTGTACCCTTGGACACTTTAAAATCAGGTTTTGGTACAATGCTCTTTAAGCCTGTATGTTAATCTCCTAGCTTTGCATGTTTTTCCTATATCTGAACCCTCTGGATAATAATCTCTGGATAATTCTTTGGACCTTATTCCACATCTAGGCCATTTAAAATATGTCTTTGGAAACAGGATTTAGCTTTCACAGCCTTATAGCTTGCTGGCATTCCATCATTTTTATTACATGTAAATTGATTTAGTAATACTATGGGTAAATTGATTTTCATTGTAATTCACAGTTCTTCTCAATTTTCATTTGAAATCCATGTCCTTTTCCATCTGTGTGAAGTGTTAATTCCCCAAACCGGTTGTCAACCTTGTTTCCCAGCTGTGGTTATGTTTAACAAACTTGTGGTTCTCTATACCAAGGATTAAAGATTAGTTTGCTCCAACTACCAGAGTGTAGACTTAATATGCTGATTTGTAACCTGTAGGAGAAGTCTAATGGCATCTAATATTTGATTTCACATGTTCCTGATGGGACATCGTTATATCAGAAGTAGTCCCAGATGAGTACTGAATTGGGTTAAGAAGCGATTTTGCGTAATAACCTGTGAGATGTAAGGAGGAGCACTTGCTGTCCAGCTGATCCAGGAGCCTTGGCCTTGCCCCTTCCCAACCATTTAAAAAAATATTTAATGAGCCAAACAGCTTGTGTCTTAGAATTTTGGCTAAACTTTGTACCTGTTGTCACAGCTTTATGCTATGAAATTAGTGGATGTCTGAGGCACTATGGTAATTAAGGTTTCCTGTGAACAGTATATTATTTTTACTTAAAATCATCATTAGGACATTGACATTTCCAAATTATTTACCCCAGTAATTTTACTTGTATAATTGAGTAAACTGCTAACCAGATTCAAAATATATTGGTTTTAAGTACATACCTAACATACCTAATGAACATCTGTTAATCTCAATGTTTACAATAACAAATTAGCAGGTAATAACTGGTAAAAAGTCCTTTTTATTGGGTGGATGCTGGGCTGTTGATGGTAAAAGAACTTAGCAGGTGTGACAGTGTGTCCTTGTGTAAAACTGGCCCTCCTCCCCTTTAAATCTAGTTACAACCTTTCTTTGCTGACCATCCTCTCTACTGAGGACGTGGTACAATGTGCAGTTATAAATTATGAGCTGTACTTTTATAGAGTTCTAGGTTACTGACAAACATGTGACATGTAGACATGTGAGCATTACAATAGTTCTATCTTTGCTCATTATGCTGCCTGGTTAAATGTTACACATAACGCTCTTCGTTTTCAGTCTTTTAGTAGAAGTAGATTGGTTTAAAGTGACTTTCACCCGGATATTTTCACACTTATACCAAAGTTATTGTTAATGCTTCAAAGAAGAAGACACTGATCACCTCAGTTTCCAAATGTGATAAGGACAGCTTAGAAAATGCTTCCCGGCAATACTAACTAGTGAAAATAAATAGGAGAAAATGCAATTGAGTTTGTTTTCCCCTTCTTAAGAAAACCTGAAAATGAGTCCTGAAAGTAAAATTTCAGCAATGCCTATTCCTCATTAGCCATCGCACACATGAGTTGTGATTAGAGGGTATGATATGACTGTGAAAAGGAACCGTTACAGTAACTCAACAGTGGAGAGCTTTAGAAGTTGTGGTATCTGTCTTTTCCTCACTAAATATGCAGCATAGGGTCAGCGTAGTCTCTTCTTCACTCTTACTACCACTGCTGTCTTCCCAGCTCACTCTACCATAAAGATGCTTCTTAGTAGACCTTGTCATGTGACATAGTATCAAGCCTTAACCTTTTCATGTAACCATGTCTGAAGGACGGACACAATGTGCACGCACACACAACCTCCCAACAGCTGATCGTAATTCAATTAAAAATCCCTTTGCTTGCTCTTTGAAATTTGGCTGCTGCTGCAAGTGATCCATTTGCCACACTGCCTAATGTACTCTGATCCCATGGCTTAGTGATCTTGACAGTTGTGCTTAACGCATTAGTCTTTGCTTTTTCTTACTTTGTTGATAAATATTGAATAATGAGCAAACAAGGAAGTCACACTGCTTTTTAATAAAGCTCTAGCTCACTAAATTAACCCTAACTAATAAACAAAAAATGCAGGTGAGTGAACCTTTTTTGAACATTTAGCTTATGATCTGTTATCAGGACAAACCTATTTAACTTCATTGTCTAGTAGTCAATCAAACTTAATCATTATTGGAAACATTTCCTGCCATGCTTGTCAAAGTCTCTTAATTGCTTAAAGTGTACCCTTCCTCCTTAATTGTGCCTGTATCTGTTGCACTCCAGCTGTCGTATTCCACCGTCAGTCTATATATTTGATTTATATATTTGACTTAGATGCAGATGTGTTTGCCTTTTTTGTGAGTTGTTTCCTGCTTCTACCCTCTGTCTGCTATGTTTCTCTCAATGAAGGCTGTTCATTTGATGGGGTGGGCCACGTAGTCGGACATGACATTACATTTCAAAATTTCCTTCAGGATGAATAAAGTATCTATAAATCTAATACATGACATCTGCTGCTTACATTTATTAAACCTATTGTAAAGAGCTGTGGTCAGTTTAGTTAAATATGTTATAAGTCCATATTCTTAATTCATGACTATTGTGCTAGGACATAGGTATGCATTTATTCAGTCTCTCAGACCACAAGGAGCACCTGTAACCTTGTTTGTCTTAGTTTTGCTCACTGTATTGTTCCTTAAGTTAAGTACATTTGAAAATAATTCCTTCCTTTAGTTAGTTCCTTCTTACACCTAACTTATTTAGATACTTATAATTCTACATGCATTTGACAGTTCTGCAGTTTATGATCTAATTGGCCTGCAAATTCATAATATACAAATAGAGTTTAGAATAGAAAAATGTACTTGCTTGAAGTACACAATATTGACACAATGACACCTTGTGTAGCCACTTACAAGGCCGAAATTTACTTTTTCAATGCCAGTTATCTCGGTACACTTAAGATATGACACAATTTCCGACTACAGCATGTATGGCATCCCCTTTCTATCAGTCATGGCGTCGTGGCTTGATGACCTCTGTGTCATGACTATCAATATTTCCAATTTGAATCTCCCTCTTCTATTGAAATTTGGTGTTTTTCCACTGAATGTATGTGTGGACATGCTGTTGTCAGAGACTATAACATTCTTCTGGGGCCTGGTTCCTGCCTCCTTTCTCCCTCTTCTAGCCGCCAAAACCCTTCAGATCTTCAACATCGAGATGAAAAGCAAGATGAAGGCACACACCATGACCGACGATGTTACCTTCTGGAAGTGGATCTCCCTTAATACAGTTGCACTTGTGACTGACAATGCGGTCTACCACTGGAGCATGGAGGGTGACTCTCAGCCTGTGAAAGTCTTTGACCGCCACTCCAGCCTGGCAGGCTGCCAGATTATCAACTACCGCACTGACGCCAAGCAGAAATGGCTCCTGCTCATCGGCATCTCAGCCCAGGTAAATTAAAGTTTATTACCAGATATGTTAAGTATGGTAAGACTGATACATGCCTTCATCACAGAGAATATAAAGTAGATAGCTTGTTTGCATTCATAAGTAACCATAGATGCACATTAACTTTAGCATTGGTAAGTCAGTCGGTTTGTTGTCTTAATACAAATTTATGTGTATTGTTTCTTCTTTTTTTTTTTTTTTTTTTTTTTTTTTAGCAAAATCGTGTGGTTGGAGCCATGCAGCTCTACTCTGTTGACAGAAAGGTTTCTCAGCCCATCGAAGGCCATGCTGCCAGCTTTGCCCAGTTCAAGATGGAGGGGAATACAGAGGAGTCAACTTTGTTCTGCTTTGCTGTCAGAGGGCAGGCTGGAGGGAAGGTGACTGGTGTTAATAACATAATAGGGGAAACAGGTTTTAATGTTGCTGGCATTCTTGTAGCAAAACCTGAGTTTGTTTCTAACTTATGTTTTTCTATTTGACGCAGTTGCATATCATTGAAGTGGGGACCCCACCAACTGGCAACCAGCCATTTCCAAAGAAAGCAGTGGATGTGTTCTTCCCTCCAGAAGCTCAGAACGACTTTCCTGTGGCCATGCAGGTGTGTAGCACATTTCCAGAAATGACCGCCTGAACCCAACTGGGGCTGTCAATTTTCCAAAAAGTCAAGTTTTAACAAATTTGAACTAACTTATAATTTGTCTGAATTAATAAAAATGCAACCCATATAGCATAACGCACCAGTTAGTTAAACGGTTCCATACACCGCTTCTCAGGTCCTTCGGTGTCTGGGATTACCCCATTAGCACGACTTTGCACAACATTGGCTCATGAAGCAAAATAGGTGACAGGCACAGTATTTCTTCCTCTTTTTGACAGATAAGTTCCAAGCAAGATGTGGTTTTCCTTATTACCAAATATGGATACATTCACCTGTATGACTTGGAGACAGGCACCTGCATCTATATGAACCGCATCAGTGGTGAGACCATCTTTGTCACCGCTCCACATGAGGCTACCTCAGGCATCATTGGGGTCAACAGGAAGGGGCAGGTAAGAAGATTGATCTGTGCTCATCCTAAGTGTTCATAGAAATAAAATGTTTAGCATGGATGCTCAGTCTTTTTACAAGTAGAATTTTGCTGATGAAACCAAATATTTTTCTTAACCTCTATCACACAGCCACAACAGAACCACTTCTTTATTATTTACACCTTATGTCATCATTAATCACATGTATAACACATCTGACTCAGGTAAAAGAATGTAAACAAACACAACATTAACATCAGTTGTTGCATGGGGTAATAACACCAACTTCTTGTTTGTCTGTCATCATCAGGTAAGCTCAGACTTTTCCAGGAGGCATTATAAATAATCTAAGGTGTGGAGTTTCACACAGAGAGAGGGGGACAGGGTTGTGTCTTATTGCTTTTGTAAAACTGAACCAGAGAGGAGAACTGGATCCAGCCAGCTGATGAATAATGTTCCAGCCAGGCCACACACCACATGAATAATTGAGTCAAGAGAGGAAAGTTGATCTCACTGTAAGGCGAGGTGTGTGTGCGCGTGTGCATGCGCATCACATGCACACCTACACGTACACCTTCACAGAGGCAGTGATCTGTACCACAGGTATTCTACAGTAATACATTACTACAATGCTATCCCCACACGTTTCTGTGAAAATCTGCTGCTGTCTTGGGTCAACAAGCACCATAAGGACTTGTATAAACAAGCTAACCAGATGTTTTTTAACCAGATTTGTTTTTTTTTATCTGTTGGTTAATAATTTTTGTTCCTGGTTGGACTGAACAAGCAAAATAGTGACTAATGCCCCAAAAGGGCTGGATGTGTGTTCCTGCTAAAAAAGTTCAGCATGATATTATGGTAGATTGAAATTTAAACAGTTTTAGTTGAATATTTGTCTTGTGGTATTAAAGGACTTGGGTTAAAGTTAATGTCAAGCAAACAAGGTAAAGTAAACCCACGGAAAAAAACATTACAGAACTAAATGATGGTTAACCACAGGTGTGTTCTGTCCTTCCATCGCTACAACCCTACTTGAAGGTCGGGTGCTAAGATCTTGACGCCATGGATGGAAATGAAAAAAATTGGTACTGATGTTTATAAGCCTCCTGGTTTGAATTCATTTTACGAGCCAGTGTCTGATATTTGCTTGTACATTTCTATATCTCCAGTATTATTGCTTCCACACTGCCTAAAAGTGTCCCTGTAGTTGTCAGCAAGTTTCTTATTATGGATCTCTAATACTCAGAACCCAGGCACTGTGTATGTGCCATAACTGGTCTGACATTGACATGTAATGATGACAGCTGCAGCACAGACCTGCTGCACACCAGCCAAAGAGAGAAAGTGAACAAACAAGAGGGGGTGGGGGGGAGGGCCCAACGCCCATCCGGCACATGATGTCAAGTGGGAGGCACGGCCTGGTGCCCTCAATCCTCTTAGTGCTGGTCCTCTCATCCAATCACAACCGCCACCTTATCTTCCATCTGGGGGTGCTCGTGTGTCATCTGATGTTTAGTACTCCCTTTTTAAGAACTGTTGTTCTGGCAAGTTTGGCTCTTTTTTTCATCAGACTATGGTTATTGCATTTAAATGCAAGTTTTGTAGTATTGGCCCAGTTGTCTTGAGTATTTATTCAATCTGCCATGTTTCACTGACAAATATATATCAATCCTGACTTTGATTAACCTCTTCATCTCTTTGGGTGCTGTATCCTCCTCCTAGGCCAAACCTGCGTACATAGTTAAACACTTAATCTCCACCTCCTCCTCTTTTGTCCATTTTTTTTTATTTCAACTACTTCCAATTAGTCCACCCACATTAGAGTGAGTAAGTGACTCTGCTTTAGTGGCTGGAAGAATGAGGTTCAGTCACTCGTGTTAAATGCTGGGGCACTGACCTGCTGGGCTTGTTTGTAGAGGGGACGACTATGGCTTTCTTTCTCCTTTGCTCTCCTCCCCTTTCTTCCACCCAGCTCTTTTTCATTTGACTCATTCTTGTTTCTGTCTGTCACTGCTTACAAAAGCCAGGTGTTACACTGATCCACTAATAATGCATTTGCATTAAGCCGCCACAAGCTAAGGCCAGACAGTGTTTAATGGAGTTTAGTGCCATAGCCCACGGTTAAATTTAGCTGAGCTCGCCCACTCTGCTAATTTCTGGCACAGGATGTGAATAAAGAATGTGCTGATTTATACCATTGTCGTTTAGATGCATCTAAGATAAGTTTAAAAAAAGACTATCAATCTTTATCTGCCTATAGGGATGTAACGGTATTAAAATGTATTTTCGCTTTTAAGTGTGTTCAGTATGTTCAGAAAGCACTGATAGGCCTACACAAGATGAAATAGTGTAATAGTGTTTATTATATTACAATATATATAACCATAAACACAGATTTTCAAACTGGAAATCCACTGCGATAATAAAGAGATTTTAAATGAAAACGATAACAGTCAACATCTTTACCATGGTTTGTCACACCGGTAATTGTTACATCCATATCTGCCTAGCTTTAATTCAGAGTCCTGCTAAACATTGTTTGGGGTGGGGGTAAGGAAGCATTGCAAAAACAATACTATAAGGAAATGTGGAATTTTCCATTAGATGTATACAAACAAAGCTTTGAAAGAGGATGAAATCTAGCAGCATGATTAGTGTTGTATGGTCTTTAGTGTGATGTACTCCAACATTCTCTGTTTTCCCTGCAACACAGGTTCTGTCCGTCTGTGTGGAAGAGGAAAATATCATCCCCTACATCACTAATGTGCTCCAGAATCCGGACCTGGCTCTCCGCTTAGCGGTCCGCAACAACCTTGCTGGTGGTGAAGAGCTCTTTGCACGCAAGTTCAACAACCTGTTTGCTGCTGGCAACTTCTCTGAGGCTGCCAAAGTTGCTGCCAATGCACCAAAGGTACTTAGCGTATTTGTAATGATGCATAATTAAAATAAACCGATGAATTTACTTTGATTATCTTTTAATCCTAGAAACATGAAATGGTATTTCTTGTTTGTTGTGTTCCCAAAATATTTTAGTTTAGACACAACTTGCATACAGTTTGGTTCTTGCCCAGGTCCCTTGTCCCTTGCCAAAATGCTCCCATACACTAGCTTTTATGCCAGTGTTGGCCAATCAGATTGAACATATCTGTGGTTACTCACACTCAGCCATCCTCACCAAAACTCAAGAAGTATCCTAGCTTAGAACATAAACGTGACGCACATGAATATTGCCTTTTCTTTATCAAGACATAATTGCAATGTATCTAATCTATTTTTTCCCTAGTTATAGTATTGGATTGCATTATATTCTCCCCACTCAGGTTGCCTTTATCAGTTGTTAAGATCTCCTCACTGTCACTTGACCTTTCTCCTCTCAGGGTATCCTGAGAACCCCAGACACCATCCGTCGCTTCCAGAGCGTTCCCACTCAGCCAGGCCAGACCTCCCCCTTGCTGCAGTACTTTGGTATCCTGTTGGACCAGGGCCAGCTCAACAAGTTTGAGTCCCTTGAGCTTTGCAGGCCTGTACTCCAGCAGGGACGAAAGCAGCTCCTGGAGAAGTGGCTAAAGGAAGACAAGGTATTGCAGATCTCCATCTCAGCCTCCAGTCACAGGAAGAGGCTCTTCCTGAGCTGCCTGTTTGTTTACATGACTTGCCTATTATATTGGATCATGTGAGAATATCTGTTCCGTAAGGAATTTTGAAGTTCTCCCTGGAAACTGTAGATTTGGGTGGTTCTAAGCTGCTTCAATGGTAAAGAAGAGAATCTGAGATGGGTGATAAAAACTTGTGTATATTTAAAATTTTCAATAATTTTATATGAAGCATATATTTTGACATTAATTTGTTCATTTACCATATTTGCTATTCATTTTCATAACCCGTTTTATATGCTCTCCTTTTATCATTTGACGCAACATAATTGTATTCTGTATCATTCTGTTTCGTTGTATAAATGCTAATTTCTTTTTTAGCCTTTTTAACTTATACCGATCCCGTATAAAAACTGTAAATTAAAATTGCTTAGAGTGCTGATATTAGTTGTCCTACATTTCAGTTGGAGTGTTCGGAGGAACTTGGTGACCTGGTGAAGGCAGTGGATCCCACCTTGGCTCTCAGTGTCTACCTGAGGGCCAACGTCCCCAACAAAGTCATCCAGTGCTTTGCAGAGACTGGTCAGTTCCCCAAGATTGTCCTGTACGCTAAGAAGGTATGTCTGTCTGGCTCCGATAATATTATTTAAGCTCTGGAAGATTTGATAATTCCCAAATGATGACATAGCATGAACCCAAACTTAAACCAAGCTAATCTTAATGTTGTGAAGTCCTGTTGTAGTGGCTTATTGTTAGTGCTTTTGTTGTGGTATTTTAATGTTGTGAAAATTGTATTTTTGTGCGATGTTGGGTTGAGGGGTGTTTTTGTGTTGTTGTGGGTGAGTTTTAGTGAAATTTGATTGTTGTCCTTTACTGCTTTGTTAGCATTTTTTATACTCCAGTGTTGGGTTTGCCTTTTGACAGAGATGTTAACCTGTTTCCTGCCCAGGGACTACAGATGAAAATTAGCTTATAGCTAACTCTGGTACTGCTAAAGAGCTTTGCATTGTCCCTGTCAAATAAATAAATTAAATGCTTGGACAATAAAGGACAGGGCAAACCATATAAAATACATGTCAAAATGCAGAAAGCCTTTCCTTATGCATAATTTAAGGATTCATATTTAATGCTTTACTGAAGTTGTCTCCAATAAGTGTAAAGAACAAAAGAGTTGGACTTTGCCATCTAAATTAATGGATTTAAACTCTGGCACTAAAACTTGATTGTAATGTAGAAGTATCCATTTTTGTCGTTCTAGGTGGGCTACACTCCAGACTGGATCTTTCTGCTCAGGAATGTGATGAGGATCAACCCAGAACAAGGCCTGCAGTTTGCCCAGATGCTGGTCCAGGATGAAGAGCCACTGGCTGACATCACACAGGTCAGAGGAAGGGAAGAGGGATTTCCAGTGATCCATCAGCAATACATGGGTTTTCTCATAAACAACTTCCTAATTCTCAAACAAAGAGTTGCAGTTTACTGTTTTATCATATGAGTAAAGAGTGGCAAAGGTCTCTGTTACAGAGCTTTAAAGAGATTTATGCCTTACTTGAATTTGAAACTGACCAAGATGAGTTTAGTTGGATTTTTTTTTTTTAAATGAGCTGTTGACCTGCAGCACAGGGTGTATTGGGTTGTACTGCAGATACTTTGGGTTAGGGTTTCCTAAGTTTCTTTCTAAATTTTAAGATAAACATTGTGACCTTACATCCCAAGTTTGTATTTAACAAGTTACCCCAATCATCAATCAAAGTCAAAGTATTTGGCTGAGTCACACAACATGCCAACATCTGTGAACCTCAGTTATCCTGTAGTATAAAGAAAAAAACACTTCTTCTTTTGCTTCCCGCCCCTGCAGACTAGAGGATGGATACCCGACCCGAGCCCGACGGGTCGGGCCGGGTTCGGACAGATTTTTAGAAAGGATGCTCGGGTTCGGGTCGGGCTCGGTCACATCAGCGCGATAAGGCATTGAACATTTTGAATTTAAAACAGCTTAAAATAAATGTCAAATATTACCCTAACATCCGTCTTCCTGTGTGCTGTGACAACGAAAGACGTGCGTATAAGCTCCATGTGGCAGCGCAACGATGGAAGATGTTAAAAAGAAGTTGGCCGCAGGAGATTTTAAAACTATTGAAAACGAAGGAAAGTCAGCTGTGCATTGATGCGCTCATCTGTTGACATTTCCGAATGCCTTCCTACAATTGCTTAATAAAAACGGCTTTCCACACAAACAAACGTGCATGTGTCATTAGTATGAGAAACAAATGCGATTTTAACTGTGTCGGGCTCGGGTCGGGCTCGGACATAAATATCTTAATGCCTGTCGGGCTCGGGTCGGGTTCGGTTACTGCTCTGTCGGACGCGGGCCGGGCTCGGACAGAAAAATCCGGGCCCGATCCGCACTCTACTGCAGACACACTGCACTGCAAATGTCAACTGCTGACACAGCTTTCTGTGTGACTTAGTGCTGTTACCTGCCAGTATAGCACACAAGAGTAAATCACATTGCGTAGTTTCTTTTTTCATTGCAAGTGGCTTTTAAGCTGCTTTAGAGAAGTATGTGGTCATCTCAAGTTAAATCATGTCGGTGGTGCAGAATTTTAGGAGACTGGCGGAAGGGTTATGCTTATGTTGAATGTAGGTTTTGTGTACTAATGGCTACAGTGCAGTAGTACTTTATTTTGTTGAAAGAGGTTTTAACATGTAATAGGCCTGCACGATTTGGGGGAAAATAGCATCACAATTTTATTTATAATTGATATCACGATACTATGCCACGATTTTTTTTGACCATAACAAAACAAATTGCCAGTACCAAAATGATGTTTTTTGACACCTGTAGCACATTGCACATCACCACAAACGTGTAAACATATGAAGTTCAATGAAGGGAAAGGAGAGCATTGGAGCGCTTTACAACCTATTTTATACAGTATGTTTAAAACTCACAGAAGAAAATAGTAACGTTTGTGATGCATTCGGATCGTAAAATTAAATGAGAATTTTATTTTTTTAGAAATGTTATTTAAAAAATGTAACTTCTATCTATTAATCGTGCAAGCCTAACATGTAACACTGTTGTCTGGGATTTAGCGGCTAGAACACTCATCTTTCCTTTTTAAGTTAAAATTTTCTCCTGTGTGTCTTCATATCTGTCCAGATTGTGGATGTATTCATGGAGTACAACCTGATCCAGCAGTGTACCTCTTTCCTTCTGGACGCTCTGAAGAACAACAGACCCTCAGAAGGACCACTGCAGACTCGCCTGCTGGAGATGAACCTCATGCATGCGCCACAGGTGCATACATCTACACATACTTAACTTTAAGGAAGCCAGTTAATAGAACAGGATGCATTTTTTTCTAACTTCTTTCTTGCTTCATGTCTTGGGTGTAGGTTGCTGATGCTATCCTGGGCAACCAGATGTTTACCAACTATGATCGTGCCCACATCGCCCAGCTGTGTGAGAAGGCTGGACTCCTGCAAAGGGCGCTGGAGCACTACACCGACCTGTATGACATCAAGCGCGCTGTGGTGCACACACACCTGCTCAACCCAGAGGTAGGCTTCAGTGACTGGCTGAGTGGAATTAAAAATATAACTAGAGGCTATTTCTTTGTGTCAATTGTATTGCTTATTGTGCATTTTTAGACCATGGTAGAGATTGCACAACCTAGGAGTTAAACTAAAAATTCCCCCCTCCAGTGGCTGGTGAACTTCTTTGGCGCGCTGTCGGTGGAGGACTCCCTGGAGTGCCTCAGGGCCATGCTGTCAGCCAACATCCGCCAGAACTTGCAGATCTGTGTGCAGGTGGCTTCCAAGTACCATGAACAGCTCACCACACAGTCTCTCACTGAGCTTTTTGAGTCCTTCAAGAGCTTTGAAGGTGAGATCCCAAACTTTAGATAAAAATGAATGTGTTGGTGTTGTATTTCTGGATTTGAAAAGAGCCTTTGATACCGTCAATCACAAAGTTCTGCTATCTAAATTGTCATATTTAAATTTTTCTGTTAAACTATTAACTGGTTTCACTCTTACTTGTCTCACAGAGAACAATGCACAATGGTGGGGGGGGGTTAGTTCTGCCTATATGGGTAGTTCAGTAGGAGTCCCCCAAGGCTCCATACTGGGGCCCATTTTATTTTGTCTATATATTAATGACTTACCAGAATACTGTTTACATGTTAATGTCCAGCTTTACGCCGATGACACTGTCATTTTTTTTACAAATTTTTACTAGCAAAAGATCCTGTGGAGGCAGCACGTGTTCTCTCAACAGCTCTTACACACATACAAACATGGCTCAATAGATCGTGTCTTATTTTAAATGTAAAAAAAACTGTTTGTTTATACTTGTCGAAGCAGTCTTCTACTGTTATGCCTGCTCAATTGGGGG
Organism: Etheostoma perlongum; assembly: GCA_026937815.1. Taxonomy (NCBI): domain Eukaryota; kingdom Metazoa; phylum Chordata; class Actinopteri; order Perciformes; family Percidae; genus Etheostoma; species Etheostoma perlongum. The sequence continues at coordinate 28,603,555 of CM049383.1, forward strand.
TGATGTTGGGCACAGAAGAGTTGGAAGTTGTTAATGAATGTAAATATTTAGGTGTGATTATAGACTCTAGACTCTTTAAAAAAAAAAAAAAAAAAAAAACATGTTAAAATGATATCCAAAAGAATCAAATTCAATCTTCATCATTTTAAACAAATCAGAGGATCTCTATCAGATTCAGCTGCTCTGATGTTTCTGCATTCAATGATACTTTCACATGTGAACTATTGTATCACTAGCTGGTCTATGTTGGGTACTACTACCCTAAAACCAGTTGAGCTTCTGTACAAGAAGGCGCTTAAGATTCTGGATAAAAAACCTTTCTCTTATCATCATTGCAATATCTTACAGAAATATAACTTACTGAGTTTCGATAGTTATTGTAAATTTTCCTATTTGTGCTTAATTTATAAAGTACTTCATGGCCTGGCGCCACCTCCACTGCTAGAGTTTATTAAATACAGACACACTCGGATCACAAGAGCCGTTGTAAACGGGGGACTGTGAGGTTCCTTTCAGAAAAACATCCTACAGCCATAATGCACCATCTATTAAAGCTGCAGTAGAGAGTTCTGAGAAAACGTGGACTTAGCCTAAAAATTTGAACAAGCACACCTTACAGGTCCCTCCCCCTTGCTCTCTGCTGCGCTACAGCCCCCCCTCCACAGCTCCTCCCCCACAGCAGAACCTGCCGTGAACGCGCAGGCTAGTAAGCAGGGCCACCGATGCTTTCCACATCCTCATGGACAATACAGGGGATTTATTCTGAGGAGGGTATAGCTGTTGTGTGCTGTGCTTTTAAAACTTTGAATACTTTATGTAAAAAAATTGCTTATTTAAAATATTTCTATTAAACGTTTTGTAAATATTTTTCAATGAAAGGGTTTAAAATTAGTTTTTATGTAATCGCTCATTTGTGAGAACAAAAGCAGCACTTTACACAGTACATTACTGAATTACCTTTTGGATCAATTTAAAACACTAAACTTTCAGTAGGAATGATGAATCACTGAGGAAGCTCACTAAGTCAAGGAATAACAACATCTTAGAAATATGGCTTAGGTTTTATTTTGCATATGGGTAAAATAAATCAGCTTTTTTTGCAAAGTACACACAAGGAAATACTGAACATCTTGATTTGGACTGAAGACGATTCCTTCACGTGGCTCTGTGTCTGGGGCCATGTCTGACCTGTTGGAGGAGCAGAAAGAATGTGTGTCAGACATTTGATTTACAAATTCCATCCTGAGGAGGAAGAAAACGTGTATGTTTAAAAATAATCTAACAAAGATTTCTGCCTTGCCAAATCGACAGGGACAGCGCACAATTAAACTAGTTTCACCATAGCTACATTAAATAGTGATCGACAATAAAACATTTTGGCTTACTAAATGTAGGAATCGAAACAATATTGCTTATATTGAGGATGAAGGAGTTAGCAGCTAAAGTTAAACTACAACATTCCTGCCGTGCAACAAGCTAACTGTTAGACTTAGCACCAAGCTACAGAGTAAAATGAGATTTGCGCTATCACCAGCGATACTGTAACCATCGCTAGCTTAGTTGTGTAGTTCTTACATAATGAAACAAATCCAGCAGGGATACTTACATGTAATGTAGAAATGTGACTAGCTCTGAATCCGTGTTGAATCCTTTCAGGAGGCGTAGCTCCCTCCACTTCTGAAAAGCCGCTCCGATGTTGACCCTCGTTTTATTTCGGCTCGGTTTAATTCTTTCTTTTTAGCTCGCTTTTCCTCATCGGTCTTCTTCTGTTTGCTCGTCTTTGTTTTCTGAGCTGGTGTCACTCGAGAAATTGGCAGTTTTCCTGAAAAGTTGTTTCTCCGCGATTAGCACAGCTGTAGCACACGGGCAATCTTGAGCTTGAACACGGTGTGCGGGGGGAGGGGGGAGGGGGGGGAGGGTTATGAGCAGCGCGTACACGAGAGTGATTGACACTGCTAAGACAGTCCTCCTGGCGCTGATTGGCTGTTTCTGACCGGGAGCGGTGTATTTCTGCCAAATGGCAGTAGGAGCACAGGGAGGAGCCACAGGAGCGTGATTTTTTTGACAGTTTATCTGTCTCATATTCTACTGTCAGGACATAGTGACAGTTTTAACAAATATGTAAAAAATAACTTTTTACAAAAGTTACCTACTGAAGCTTTAAAGGCAGTGCATTATGGAACACACTTCCTCCAACTATAAGGGAGCGTCCCACTTTGGCCTCCTTTTAAGAGCCAGGTAAAGCTGTGGCTTACAGCTAACCACCGCTAACTTGGTTTTTTTTTGGGGTTTTTTCTTTTCTTTTTGTTTCTTCTTGTTTTTATATACTAAATACTACTATCCTTTTTTTTACTGTAACTCCAGCCTTCCTATTGGACTGCAGATGGAAATTAGCCCTCGGGCTACAATCTGGCACATTTACGTGTACTGTTGTGCATGTTCATCAATGTGCATTGTCCTGAATTAATAAAATAAAATAAATTAAAAATAAATACTCTAGCGTACCTCTTCATTTGAATCTTTTTTTAGTCAAACATTTTCATTTATAATCCTGTACAAATGTCGGTGGCATATTTCCCCTAAATATCAATTAGACAAGCAGGCCAGAGCAGAGGCAGGACAATCCTGGAGGTTATGTAGTTCAGCTCTGCTATTACTGTAATAATGAAGTGTCAAGGTTGAGTAAGCTAATTGGGGAACACTGCAGAAAACTGTAGTCCTGGAGCTACATTTCTTTTGTCAGTTATATCTTGAAGGTTGTATTATTGGATCACTAATGCTCTAATAGAAGCTGTTGCTTAATATAAATGACTGTCTGTCTCTCAGGTCTGTTCTACTTCCTGGGCTCTATTGTGAACTTCAGTCAGGACCCCGAAGTTCACTTTAAATACATTCAAGCGGCCTGCAAGACGGGTCAGATCAAAGAGGTGGAGAGGATCTGTCGAGAGAGCAACTGCTACGACCCCGAGCGTGTCAAGAACTTCCTCAAGGTAAAGCCGCAGAGACTGCTGCGGTGATCAAACGCTGACATTTAACATCTCTCTGTTTTACCTTGACCTGGTCCCTTCTTTTACTCTCTCCCCCTTATGAATTACATATTTCTGTTCCTGATCTACTTTTTTTCATTTTACAGTTTTTCAGAATTTTAAGCCATGTTGCTCTTTTGGCAAAATCTTACTTTTGGATTCTCCCAATTTCCAGTCTGTTCTCATTCATATCACATATCCTCTAAGTTCTGTCTTTAAAATGCTGCATGCTATTAAAATAACATCACAGATGAATATTTTGACCCTCTATAGATTAGAAAATCATCACCGTGACTAGCAGATGCCCAGTAGTCAATTATCTTTTGTGCTTTTCCTCTTTTGTCTGTGGAATGGCAGGACATGTATCAGGTAACGCTATCCTTCCCCACAGTACAGGACTTCTCCCTTCCTATTTTGCTTTTCGCCCCACCCCCTGAACACAGGATTGAAACTGGGATTTCTATGGAGGCGTATATGCTTATACACCACAATCGACTCCCGCTTAAGGCTGATTTATGGTTCTGTGGAGGCTCCACGCAGAGCTTTCGCCGTAGCCTATGCAAGTGGCCTTAAGTTTATACTTGTGCGTCCATCTCTACAAGAGAATAGCAGGGCCGGCATGTGTGTATGTGGGGAGTGTGTGGTTGAGCGAGTGAGTGACGGCAATTAGCTTCGAAGTGAGTTGGGTCTCTAGAGGCATAGTGAGAGAAACAAAGTGTCTCCCCTATGCTATAGCAGGAAAAGCTAACCCTCTCCTTGATTTCATGTTCTTCATGGAGAAGGAGAACCAAGAAATGAGTAAGGGGGAATGCAATGCTACCAAGCCACAGGGAGTGATGTTGCTGTGGCGCACATCACTCCCTGTGGCTTGCATGTCATGCTACGGTGTAGGGTCAGTTTCTCTACGTACGTACCCACGACGTTGATTTAAAATGGAAACATAAATCAGCCTTTATTACATAACTTTATGTAGTCCTAGTCATTCAGATGATGTTTTGTGTGTACTTGGCAGTTGGTGAACAAGTTAGTGTCCCGTACTACATATTTGAGGAAGAGAAGGTGTGTCTTGTGTGTATAGTGTGTAGTCTTGTAATAGGAGCCTCTCGTCAAAGTAGCATGTTCTTGAATGACAAGGTGCACAATCCCAGTTTGTTAATTCTGTATGTGTGTGGATGGCAGCATTGTGCAGCACAGGACTAGTGGTCGGTGCTGACTAGAGTTGAACTGACAACTGGCAGCTGTCAGCTTGCATATAAATAAGAATGCTGCTTTAGAACATTTACAGGACTTGTTCCGTACTCTACTACAAAACACACTGATTTTGCAATGTGACGTCCATTTGTTGTAGTGTGAGCCCTTTAAATTCCCTCCGCCCCACAATTGATATTGTATTAAATGTGTACATTTTTAATCACTGAAGGAGGGTTGATGTAGTTGGAAAATGATATCTTAAATTTTTATATTCAGTAAGTACACTTTATTTATATAGCACCTTTCACAGACAAGAGGGGTCACAAAGTACTTTACAGTAAAACAAACAAATGTCTTACCATCATACACAGTACACCAGCCATCAACACTACAGTCATACCTGCAGTAAACTAGATTTTATTTGAAGAATACAGTACATGTTAATACATTCTGTGTGCAGTGATAAATGATCAACGAACATCAACTAAGGTTGGTCGATGTTTTGTGGCTTGTATAGAGATGTTTTGTTTGTTTAATCTCACTGAACCTGGCCTCTTTCCCTCCACTGTGTGTGACGGACAGGAAGCCAAACTCACCGACCAGCTACCACTCATCATCGTCTGCGACCGCTTTGACTTTGTCCACGACCTGGTCCTCTACCTGTACCGCAACAACCTGCAGAAGTACATTGAGATCTATGTTCAGAAGGTAAGGGCACAGTGGAGAAGCATTCAAATGCATTGTGGTGATTATACTACAAATTTTTATGTCAGAAATTAGCTAGCTTGAGATTTATTTTTACGTTGGTGTCTTAGGTGAATCCTAGCCGTCTGCCTGTTGTGGTTGGTGGTCTCCTAGACGTGGACTGCTCAGAGGATGTCATCAAGAGCCTGATCCTGGTCGTCCGGGGACAGTTCTCAACTGATGAACTGGTTGCTGAGGTGGAAAAGAGAAACAGGTGCTGCACTATCCCACCTACAGTACAGGTTTCTAAACGAACAACTAAAAAGTTTAATCTTCTAAGATAAGGGTGACATTTTGACTTCAATTTAGAAAAGGTTAATCCTCCGGTGTGAAAATGTGGTTCCAGCGAGTGGTTGCAGCTTTATCTGGAAAATCAGATAAGATTGAGTATCTGCCAATTGGATTGAAAATGTATCTTATCTAAATATGGGGTTAATTATTAGAGCTGTAACCTCCCAGTCGACTGGTCGATTTATTGGTCGATACGTTCTGGCTCGACCAAAATTCTGATTGGTCGATTTTTTTGCCGTGTTAATTTCATCAAGTGGAAGCATACGCTGTATATTACTGATGGTCTATGGGTGGAAGCATAGACCGTTACGGTCTATGGGTGGAAAGCACTAATTGCTAATGGGGGTGTTTACAGAGCCCCCTGTTTCACAGGTAACAGGCTGTCTTCAGAACACCCCCCTTGTTTTCACCTTTTTTGGATTAGCCCAACCCACCGGAGACAGATTGAAGAAAGAACTAGAAAGCCTTCGTCTGATGGTTTGCTGAATATTTATTTAACTGTGAGTGTTTAGTTTCCAGTCAGTCCTCCTCTACCATGTCGAAGACATCGGCAGTGTGGCAGCATTTTACAAAAATAGATAACGGAAAAAAATTCCGTTCCCCAGACACACCCACACCCCGCTGGATGTTAAGCCTCTATCATCCAAACGCTAAAATAATATCACGGAAGGAATTGTGGACTTTATGTCTCCGGATATGAGGCTGCTGCAGAGCCGACAGACGAGTCATTTCAGTGCAAAACAATTGGGTCCAAAACGATTTAATATACTGCAAATAGCCCCCCCCACCCAGTCTATTTTTAGTCAAAATTTTCACGACTTTAGTCGACCAAGATTTTCTTTGGTTGATTACAGCCCTATTAATTATGTTCTAATTGTAACAGTGTTGCTGCATTATTACTTTCTCTAATAACACCATGTGATATATTAGTTAAAGAAATATAAGATTCTGATTCTTCCCAGAAATGGTCTTTCTGTTGCTGAATTGTAGATCAAATTAAAAACACAGTAAGGATTTTTGTTTTTGTTTGTCAAAGTAATGCCATTACTTTAATGTCATCAACCACAAACATTAAGCAGTGATATACTTTACTGATCATTTAAAGGAGACTTTTCATGTTCTTGGAAAGTAACAAGTTACTATAATACTTTTGAAATGGTTAATAAATTCCAATAACCTAAAGGCGAATCTGTGACTTAATCAATATAACAAGTCTAACTCTGCTCCCCACATGAAGAACCTTTTTTATCTAATATTCCAATTAGGATTTAAATTGGGCTTCATTCCTGTCTGACTACTCAAAAACAATGCTCCAATGAGTACTGACATCCCTTTTCTCTTCCAGACTGAAGCTGCTGCTGCCCTGGCTGGAGTCCCGTATCCACGAAGGCTGTGAGGAGCCTGCCACCCATAATGCTCTGGCCAAGATCTACATAGACAGCAACAACAACCCTGAAAGATTCCTGAGGGAAAACCCCTACTATGACAGCCGTGTGGTGGGAAAGTACTGCGAGAAGAGAGACCCCCACCTGGCCTGTGTTGCCTACGAGAGAGGACAGTGTGACCAGGAGTTAATCAATGTGAGGATGAAATCTCATTCTTGCCTTCCTTGCACCTGTGTATCCAAATGTCTCTTTTTCAGTTCACCTCCCTTTTTTATGTAATACATTAAAATGCCTTAACTGTAGCAGGTGGTAATTTTTGTTCTTTTCATATCAGGTCTGCAATGAGAACTCTCTGTTCAAGAGCTTGTCTCGTTATCTGGTCCGCCGCAAAGACCCTGACCTGTGGGCCAGCGTGCTGCTGGAGAGCAACCCCTTCAGACGACCACTCATTGACCAGGTAAAGTATACACAAAGCAAGTCTTATTTCATTTGATACAACTGCCTGGTGCTTCTCTAAGCCACTACTCTTTGGCCCTCAGGTGGTGCAGACAGCACTGTCAGAAACCCAGGACCCTGAGGAGGTGTCTGTCACAGTCAAGGCATTCATGACCGCAGACCTGCCCAACGAGCTCATCGAGCTGCTGGAAAAGATTGTGTTGGACAACTCTGTCTTCAGTGAACACAGGTGTTTAGTTGTAACATTTTGGATTCTTTGCTGTCTCATTTTAAAATCAAAAGCATAACTAAAGTGTGCTGAGGGTTCCATGTCTTCTCCTTCCCCCAGAAATCTGCAGAACCTGCTGATCCTTACAGCGATCAAAGCTGACCGTACCCGCGTGATGGAGTACATCAGCAGGCTAGACAACTATGATGCTCCCGATATTGCTAACATTGCCATTAGCAACGAGCTCTTCGAGGAGGCTTTTGCCATCTTCAAGAAGTTTGACGTCAACACCTCTGCTGTGCAGGTCAATCATTAGCTCTTAGAAAACTAGACTAATGCCTTATTGACTGAAGAAGTGTTGATCGTCCATGTTTTGTTTTTGTTACTTAGGTCCTGATCGAACATATTGGCAACCTGGACCGGGCTTATGAGTTTGCAGAACGCTGCAATGAGCCGGCTGTGTGGAGCCAGCTAGCTAAGGCTCAGCTACAGAAGGACTTGGTCAAAGAGGCCATCGACTCCTACATCAAAGCCGATGATCCCTCTGCATACATGGAAGTGGTACAGGCTGCTGATAAGAGCGGTAAGGAGACTTGTTGAGCTCAAGAAAGAAAAGATTTTTTTATTTCATAGTGGCTAAAGCCATACCGTTCTGTTTTTACCAATGAGGCCCAGCAGAGGGCTTTAAAGAACTGAGCAATATTTAGAAGGACAGAACACCACCTGACTTATTTTGAGCTCATCAATCACTATTAACAGGCGGCGTTTCAGAGAAAGCAGTTTACTGTTTCCCATTGCCAAATTGATTGAAAGCAGTCAATGTTAATCACATCAGCTCTGTTGTGGAGTTGCTGATGGTTGCAGCTAATACAACTTTATTGAAAGAGCACAGTATCAGCATAAAATACAGTTAAAGAGGCAATGTTTCACATCTGCAAAAAAAATAAAAGATAAATGTAGAAACACACCAGCGGCTGTGGCTCAGCGGTAGAGCGGTTGCCTGCCAATTGGAAGGTTGGTGGTTCAATCCCTGGCTCCCATGTCGAAGTGTCCTTGGGCAAGACACTGAACCCTGAGTTGCCTGTGTGAATGTGTGTACATGTTTATCTGAGCAGGTGGCACCTTGTACGGCAGCCTCGGCCACAGTGTATGAATGTGTGTGAATGGTGAATGTATCCTGTATGATGTAGTAGTCGTTAAGACTTAAAAGCGCTATATAAATACAGCACATTTACATTTATTTACCAACAGCTTAATATCGCCACCGTGCCACACATTGTGCTTTTGAATCTGTGGGAAACACTGATCACTGTCCATGTGTTTCAGGTAACTGGGAGGACTTGGTCAAATTCCTTCAGATGGCTCGTAAGAAGGCCCGTGAGTCTTACGTGGAGACAGAGCTCATCTTTGCCTTGGCCAAAACCAATCGTCTGGCTGAACTGGAAGAGTTTATCAACGGACCCAACAATGCTCACATCCAACAGGTTAGCCTTGTTCTCACGCAACCCTCAGTGAATAAGCTGTCAGGTCAAGAATTAAATACTATTTCTTTTTTGTATCTGTTATGTAGGTTGGTGACCGCTGCTACGATGAGAAAATGTACGATGCTGCAAAGCTCCTATACAACAACGTCTCCAACTTTGGTCGTCTGGCTTCAACTTTGGTGCACCTCGGGGGAGTACCAGGCTGCTGTGGACGGTGCCCGTAAAGCCAACAGCACCCGCACCTGGAAAGAGGTGTGCTTCGCCTGCGTGGATGGAAAGGAGTTCAGGCTTGCCCAGATGTGCGGTCTCCACATCGTGGTGCACGCTGACGAGCTGGAGGAGTTGATCAACTACTACCAAGTAAGATGGAAATGAAGGCTTTTTTTTGTTTGTGTACTTTTTGTTGTGTGATTTTACAACGAATCATATCACCAAAGCATGTAGTGTTTGCAAATAGTTGAACTTGTAATTTGGAGGCATGCCACTTAGCCACAACTTAACCTACATTCATACATAAACATACATTTACCAGGTTCCATCCTCCCTCTTTTTTCTCAGGACCGTGGTTACTTTGAGGAGTTGATCACCATGCTGGAGGCTGCCCTGGGCCTGGAGCGCGCTCACATGGGGATGTTCACAGAGCTGGCCATCCTTTACTCTAAGTTCAAGCCCCAGAAGATGAGGGAGCATCTGGAGCTCTTCTGGTCCAGAGTTAACATCCCGAAGGTCCTGAGAGCAGCTGAGCAGGCTCACCTGTGGGCCGAGCTGGTCTTCCTGTATGATAAGTACGAGGAGTTCGACAACGCCATCATCACCATGATGAACCACCCAACGGATGCCTGGAAGGAGGGGCAGTTCAAAGACATAATCACCAAGGTACAGTTTGATTTGTTGCCAAAACTAAGATTGTGGTTGCTGTTTATTTACATCATTGTATTTTTCCTTTTTATGAGGTATCAAGCTGTCCTTTTTAAGCTAAAATTGCCAAATGTTTTATTAAATGAGATGAGACTGAAAAAGAAATACTTGTTTTTTATTGAAGACAGTATTATAAAATGTTATTATTTTATATATTAAATTATCATCATGCTTGATATTGCACTATATTCCCTGCTCCAGCATATATGCTTATTATAGTTTGTAATTGTCTCCCTTTGCACCCTGTATAGGTGGCCAATGTGGAGCTGTACTACAAAGCCACCCAGTTCTATCTGGAGTTCAAGCCCTTGTTACTGAATGATTTGCTTATAGTGCTTTCCCCCAGACTGGACCATTCCCGTGCTGTCAACTTCTTCACCAAGGTACACTTTAGTCACTTGTAGTCTCTTTAACGGTATGAAAATTTAACCTCACAGTTATAATCACCAAAATGATCAGGGTTTTCGGTATTATTGGGGTATTTTTGTTTTGGCAAGTGTGATCAATGCCTTTAGCAGCAATTTACGCTCGGTCCACGCTTCAGACTTAGTCCTCTTAGAGGGCTGATAAATTGCCTGACTTCAGCCATGATTCCAACTTCAAGAAACACACGTTGTAGGCTACGTAGTGCGCCTGCGCGGCATCTTCAGGAGACTCGGATGAATCTGGGAAGGATTAAACACACGGTTTCCACACCGTGATAATATTTTAAATGTAAACATAATTGTCACTGTCAACATATGAATTTGCTCAGTTTCTTAGAATTAAGTGCATTTCCATCTATCTATTCTGATGCAAATTTTCAATTTGTATATTCAAAACCTGTGTTTGCTCCACAAACTGTATATCACATATTTCATATATGTTTAACGGTAGTGGATGGAAAGGATGAAGTACCATTTCTTTTGCAGATTTGTTGGAAATTCAGTAAGTGCGCTAAATTGAGATGGAAACTTGGCTAGTGAGATGATGAATGTACATGTGCGTCCACAGGTGAAACAGCTGCCTCTGATCAAACCCTACCTGCGGTCAGTACAGAACCACAACAACAAATCAGTCAATGAAGCACTTAACAACCTCTTCATCACAGAGGAGGACTATCAGGTGAGAGAGCCTTTGACAGTGCTAGTGGAATTGTTAATCTTTCATTATTTTTTTGATCTAATATTCTCCCTTTTTCCTGTCACACTTATGTTAGGCACTGAGGACATCAATAGATGCCTACGACAACTTTGACAACATCTCACTGGCACAGCGCTTGGAGAAGCACGAGCTGATCGAGTTCAGGAGAATCGCTGCTTACCTCTTCAAGGGCAACAACCGCTGGAAACAGAGTGTGGAGCTCTGCAAGAAGGACAAGCTCTATAAGGTTTAACCAACTTTCTTTGAGTGTGTTTCTGATCCACTGCTTGGATTGGCTTAGAACATTCCTGAACCTGTCTGTGCTCTGTCCCCCCTGCAGGATGCGATGCAGTATGCGTCTGAGTCCAAGGACATTGAGCTGGCAGAGGAGCTGCTGTCCTGGTTCCTGCAGGAGGACAAGAAGGAGTGTTTCGCTGCCTGCCTGTTCACCTGCTATGACCTGCTGCGGCCTGACGTGGTGCTGGAGACCGCCTGGAGGCACAACATCATGGACTTTTCTATGCCATATTTCATTCAGGTCATGAGGGAGTACCTCAGCAAGGTGGGTCAGCTCTTTTCAGGCTGGAGTTAGGTGAACTGAGGAATAAATAGGTTTTGATATAAATGAAGGCCATATGTCTGTGCAGCACTGCTGCCATCCTGTCAGTGGATCAATTCAAGCAACAGAGTAAATGTGAATGTCCACGTGGTTTTGTTAGTTTTATACGGATTGATGCAAGTTATCTTATGGGAGCATTGTGACCAATAGTTGGCAATTAATCAAAAGCAGTTTTCATCTTATTAGATGGTGCAGGCCAGAATAAGAACACTGAATAATAACTTTTAATAGTTTAGCTTATGTCTAATTTATGTGCAGCATCAAATATTCAAATTTAATTCTAATTCCTCATTTTTTTTTCTGATTCTTAAATCGCATAAAACATCTATATTTCATAATCTGTTTTCACGTATGGATTCCAAAGGACTAATTCTAAGATAATGAAAACACAATAATTCTTAGTTTCATGTGATTATACACAAATCCTAAATCACACATCCTAAATCCTACACACTGCTCGTTTAACAGTGGAAAGTATCTAATGAAAGACATACTCCAAACTCTTTCTGGTGGTTGTCTGTTTACCAAATTTGTTCACAGGAGAATATTTTTAATTTTCTTCTTCTTCTATGCTGCACCTCTTCTCTTCCAGGTTGATGCAGTTAAGGAACAGGTGAAAGCTAAATGCTCTGTTTTTGATCTAAAAGTATTTAGCTCAGTAGACTGCAGCCTTGAGTGTGCATGGTTTTAGCTACACTCTCACTTTGACACAGTCACCAAGACATCTTTCAAGCTGAAATTGTAGAAATTGAGGAACTTTCAAGATAAGTAGTCTTGCTTTAGGTCTTAAGGAAATTAAACTGTAGCCATCTGCAGCAAGAATACAGGATAAGAAATGTTGTATTAACTACATTGGCATTAGCCACGTCTTTGACATCTAGCATTAACCTGCATGTATAACCAGTTAACAGAAAGTATCACCTGTGATTGTATAGAATGTAATTGATTGGCCATTCAAACCCGAGTGCCTCTGTAAGGGGACCCCTGAGTCAATCCAACATGTTAATTTTAGTTAAAGAAACACAGGCAAATCAAATTGGCTTCAGGGTGGGATAGAAAAACCCATGCTGCAATCTCGCTAATGCTGGATTTACATTATCTCAACAGAAGATGCACGTTGTGCCAGTTGTTAGGGAGCATTGTTTGTTCCTATCCCGTTTTTAAAGAACTATGAACCAGCAGCAGATTAAACCAAGTCCAACAAAACAAATCTATATACAGTCAGGTCCATAAATATTGGGACATCAACACAATTCCAATCTTTTTGGCTCTATACACCACCACAGTGGATTTGAAATGAAACAAACAAGATGTGCTTTATCTGCAGACTTTCAGCTTTAATTTGAGGGTATTTACATCCAAATCAGATGAACGGTGTAGGAATTACAACCGTTTGTATATGTGCCTGCCACTTTTTAAGGGACCAAAAGTAATGGGACAATTGGCTGCTCAGCTGTTCCATGGCCAGGTGTGTGTTATTCCCTCATTATCCCATTTACAAGGAGCAGATAAAAGGTCCACAATTCATTTCAAGTCTGCTATTTGCATTTGGAATCTGTTGCTGTCAACTCTCAATATGAGATCTAAAGAGCTGTCGCTATCAGTGAAGCAAGCCATCATTAGGCTGAAAAATCAAAACAAACCCATCAGAGAGATAGCTAAAACATTAGGTGTGGCCAAATCAACTGTTTGGAACATTCTTGAAAAGAAAGAACGCACCGGTGAGCTCAGCAACACCAAAAGACCCGGAAGACCGCGGAAAACCACTGTGGTGGATGACCGAAGAATTCTTTCCCTGGTGAAGAAAACACCCCTTCACAACAGTTGGCCAGATCAAGAACACTCTCCAGGAGGTAGGTGTATGTGTGTCAAAGTCAACAATCAAGAGAAGACTTCACCAGAGTGAATACAGAGGGTTTACCACAAGATGTAAACCATTGGTGAGCCTCAAAAACCGGAAGGCCAGATTAGAGTTTGCCAAACAACATCTAAAAAAGCCTTCACAGTTCTGGAACAACATCCTTTGGACAGATGAGACCAAGATCAACTTGTACCAGAGTGATGGAAAGAGAAGAGTGTGGAGAAGGAAAGGAACTGCTCATGATCCAAAGCATACCAACTCATCAGTGAAGCATGGTGGTGGTAGTGTCATGGCGTGGGCATGTATGGCTGCCAATGGAACTGGTTCTCTTGTATTTATTGATGATGTGACTGCTGACAAAAGCAGCAGGATGAATTCTGAAGTGTTTCGGGCAATATTATCCGCTCATATTCAGCCAAATGCTTCAGAACTCATTGGACGGCGCTTCACAGTGCAGATGGACAATGACCCAAAGCATACTGCGAAAGCAACCAAAGAGTTTTTTAAGGGAAAGAAGTGGAATGTTATGCAATGGCCAAGTCAATCACCTGACCTGAATCCGATGGAGCATGCAGTTCACTTGCTGAAGACAAAACTGAAGGGAAAATGCCCCAAGAACAAGCAGGAACTGAAGACCGTTGCAGTAGAGGCCTGGCAGAGCATCACCAGGGATGAAACCCAGCGTCTGGTGATGTCTATGCGTTCCAGACTTCAGGCTGTAATTGACTGCAAAGGATTTGCAACCAAGTATTAAAAAGTGAAAGTTTGATTTATGATTATTAATCTGTCCCATTACTTTTGGTCCCTTAAAAAGTGGCAGTCACATATACAAACGGTTGTAATTCCTACACCGTTCAACTGATTTGGATGTAAATACCCTCAAATTAAAGCTGAAAGTCTGCAGATAAAGCACATCTTGTTTGTTTCATTTCAAATCTATTGTGGTGGTGTATAGAGCCAAAAAGATTGGAATTGTGTTGATGTCCCAATATTTATGGACCTGACTGTACAAATCTATTGTCTACCCAGGGGAGTTTGTTGGCCAGAAAGCACCGTACACAACAACTTACATCATGGTTACAATATTGGTTTTACCTTCTGAATTCATCATTTTGTTTGCCACCGGTGCTCATAGAGTTTAAAAGCTCCGTTCTCTACAACTTCACTTAAAAGTGCATTTCCTCACCGACATTGGCACGGCACAATATGTTTTAAAGGGTTGCCGTATTAGCTGAAATAAAGCATGCGCGGAACTGTCTTTTGCTGAAAGGTAACAGCAGGCTGTTGGTTGTGCTTGGCTTTCTTTAGAAAGCTTGGGGCTGTAGGGAACACATGGCCTGAGACCCCCTCCCCCTCTCCCTCCTCCTCCTGAAGTGCATCTCAGTGCTGCAGCCTCTTACTTGCTGCCAGCAGTGTAACACATGGAGCATGAGAGTGTTTGTGATTACAGTGGAGCTTCAGCTTGTGACTGTTTGCAGAGAACTTAACTTGAACTGTTTTTCTGAAGAGGCATGGAGCTACTGAATGATAAATGCATCTATACAAGATGTGGAACAGCACTGCTGAGCAAGCCCTTACTTTACTCTAGAAATAACCTGCATCCAGGTGCTGTGGCTCTACCTCGGGGACCTGATACGTACACTTATTGCTGCATCTGACTTGCTGCTTGAAGAAGTTCATTTTCTTGTTGTTGTACTCATTTGTTTATTTGTTAAAATAATTTGCTGCTTTAATTCTTACTGTCAGGCAAGCCACCCAGACAGAACAGAGCAAATGAAAATTCTGAGTTTAACTTGTTTTTCTTTTCCATATTTATTCACGTTATTTAGCATTACTAGTTAAACGTGTAGTAGTCCAACTCATGTATGTATAGAGGGGGCCAAGTGTTTATGTTAATGTCCAATCAGTGTTGATGGTAAATGTATTGTAGTCATCTGAAGCAGTACATTCCTCAGTGTGTGCGATATTGAAAGAGAGAGCTGAGTGCTTGCAGAGCCGAGGCAGCCCTGCCTGCTTGGAACAGGATGTGTTGCCCGCCAGATACTCGGACACGCAGCCAAAACAGGGGGGCTGAAAACAGAGTGTTGCCAAGGGGTTTTATGAGTTGCGCCTATACGTATGCAGGTAGTAAAATCAAAACACGGAGGCTCTGAAATCCAAAACCGGTGTCAACTTGTTTTTATCGGCAGCTCAACAAAATGGCTTCCAATAGCATTGGGTGAGGAAAACACTCAATAGTCTTCTCCATCGGTTGACCTTTGGGATCCTGAAGGTTTCCTGCACACCTCCGTCCATGTGAAGAGTACAGTTTTAATGCATCATAACACACCTCTCTATCTCTGGCAACAGAATGATTGAGTTTCTGTTGGCATCGGAGGGCAACTGGAGGCCAAGGCTCCACCGGTGCGGTGTCTGCGCTCAGCAGCCTCGGCCTCTATCCTCTGAATGTTTTTCAGCCACATTCTCTGGCTCGAATAAATACGGCTGAATATCCGAGGGCACTCATATTTTGGAATGCCTCAAGTATTTGAGCGTCACCTAGAGCGCGTCTCCCAGCTACCCAAGCTGAAATTGTCTGCAGTTCACGTCATGTGGCCGCGCTGGATGCAGGAACAACAAATTCCCAGCTGATCAGCTTCCTCGTTCCCACCGAAGAATGTATTGCTTCAATCACATTAACCATCAATACTGATTGCACATTCACATAAAAGGTGGCAAATTAGTCTTTTTAGTAGTTCTGGTTTAATCACCTGACATGATCTTGTTCCTGACAGTGGGGACAGTGTGAGATCTGCTTGAGTATTAACCCAGATGAGCATTCTCTTCATAAAAGTTGTCACAGATTATTTAAATATATATTTAACGTTTCTTTGTTTTATTTACTTAAGTAGTTAACTCATTAAGTGTTATGGCTTTGCTCTAAATGCTTCTATTTCGTTCCTTTGCAGGTTGATAAACTAGAAACCTCCGAGACCGTAAGGAAAGAAGAGGAGCAGGCAACAGAGACGCAACCCATCGTCTACGGTAACATTCCTCTGACATCAGTGCCTTTCATACATCAGAATGTATTTAGGCCCCTGATTGTTGCATTGAAGTATGAGACCTAACATGCTTACTTGAAAAAGTGAGAAGAACAGAAAAAAAGAAATGCAGGCATTGTTCATGTGAAATAACCTAAAGTGAAAATGAGTTCATACGGGATCCAGTTTCTCATTATAAGCAACTGATTGAGGAAACAACTTTATGAATGTAATATATGTAATGTCATGGAGTTTTTTCTAATGGAGGTAAAGGCATTATACTGTGTTGTGCTGTAATGTGTTCATCAGTGTTTGGTAACGGCTGCTGAAAAGGAAAATTCGCTGATTTGCCACATCAAATCTTTTTGGAGCTAAAAACGAGATCAACAGACCAATGAAGACTCTCTGTGACCAAATCATTCAAGTTTTGATGGCTGTGGTTGAAATGAATCAGACCAGTTACATGTTTGAAACCGTGTGTGTGTGTGTGTGTTGCAGGCACACCCCAGCTAATGCTGACAGCGGGCCCCAGCGTACCTGTGGCCCCCCAGCAAGCTTATGGCTACGGCTACCAGGCGCCTGCAGGTTACAGTCAGCCAGCTGCTCAGCCAGGCTTTGGCTACGGCATGTAAAGACCCCCCCCCTCTCTCTCTCTCCACATGCAGACTGGAGCAACCATCCATCCATCTCCCACAGTCCTTCACCAGACCATTAGTGTCTCTCTCTGCCCTCTACAGGGAGCGGGGGATAATACAGACCACCCTTTTTTCTTTTCTTTTTTTTTTAAACTTTTTTTCCCCTTTTTTAAAACTGTCATGAAGGACTCTGTTTTATTTCTGTTGTCAAAGAAAAAGATTGAATCACAAAGATTAATTTTCTCACATTCCGTATTGACTAGATTTAATTTTCTTTTGTCTATTTTATTTGAATGGGAAATAGTTTATGTACAATGGGGGGCTTGTGGGAAGAGCTAGTCCTCTTCTCAGTTAAAAAAAGGTCTGTTGTGAAGCATCTGATTTGCACTCTGTAGTGAGAAAAAAATTAATGTAGAACGTCTTCATTTTGATGTGTGTGAGCAGCTGCTTCTGTCCGACTGTAAAATGCATTTAATTATTGTATATTCAGACGCAAAAACTAAACGCTACCCTGTTCTTCTATATTTCAACACGAGACTGCCGCTTCCATGGCCACAATCCTGAAACACTACGTTGTACCAGTCATGTCACACACACACTCTCACACACACACACACACACACACACACACACACTTCAGGGCTGTTTCTTGAAGAAAACCCAGGAGAGTATTTGACATACGAGTTACAGAAAGGTTAGATTCTTTCCAGCTAAAGTCAATGCAGGACTCCTTTTTTTTTTTCTTTTCATTTTGACAACATTTCCATGTGCTTTAAGTACTGCTCTAATGTGTGACCATTCCACCTCAGGAGGGACTGCAGACCTGTTTATGTTTGACTAACAAGCCCCACGCCCCTCTTTATGCTGCGGTGTGTTTCTGCTGGATATCATTTTAGGCCACTGGTATTGAGTGTGCAGGAGAGAGGTTTTTCAAACTTTATTCTCCTCGTGTCCTGTTGAGAGTTGCCTTTAACTTTTCACTTGACTCACTCTTCCAGTTCAGAAACAATATCACAGGACTTGTGCTATTTGAAGTTTTTATTAAAGGCTTGCGTGTATACAGGAAACCAATCATTAACTCGTTTGAACTTATATTCTTATCTAAATTACCTTAGATTTAAATTGTGCACTTAAGATACTTGATTGTGCATTATCATGATCATAATGAATGAAACAGCGGTTTTGTTTTCCACTTAAAAATAAAGGCTTCTTGTTTGTCAAGAACGGTCTGATTGTGTCTTACGTATACTGTCGCATGCAGGAGAACACACTGCTGCACCTTTAGCCCCAAAAGGAAGCGATAGAGTTCTGATCGAAATGATCGATCAAGTACTGAGAAGAGCAGCCAGAGGCTGTAAAGTGCATGAAACGGTAATGAATATTGCACAAAACAATGTGATTACACACATTCCTAGAATGACTTCTCCATTTCAAAATTCAGTGTATCAGCTTTTAACATTGACTGACTTTGCAAATTTTGCCGGGGTGAAAGTGAACTCTGACCTGGGAGTCTGCAGGCCTGCGGTTGTCACAGCAACAGGAGACTCGTCACTTGCACCCTCTAGTGGTACAATAGAGGGTGCTAGAAGTAAATGTATATTAATATATCTTGCTTTAAAACGGCTTGAAGATTGTGATTACATTTTTTTAGATTAAAGTAGATACACACAAAATAACTTGGATAAGAACCTATTTTATTAAGGCATTAATTTTCTACTTAATTCTCCAGAACATTAACTATTTCTGGAACTGTAATGCAGTATTTAAGACCAGGAAAAAATATTTAAAGCTGTACTTTATTATAGAATGTTAATACAGCAGTAAACTAATATTTGCCATGTAAATACATAGTGAAGTAATGGGGTCCAGAGCAGACAATGAAGTCACACTGTGTGTGTGTGTGTTGTGACAAAGCGTCAGTATGAGTACATACCCTTTAAAATACTTAAATTGTATTACAAATATTGATATAACCAGTTTGTCAGATCAATTGTCATGTTGTTCATGGCAGTGTCTATGGTATTCTAAAGTAAATACTTTAGTGAAAATGACTGCTCTGATTTTAGATGTAATTCTTTAAGATTGGGATTTGTTTTAGTTTGTATTAAGAGAACATTTTGGGACAATACTCATTCACAGCAGGAAAAAAACAGGTGTAATCAATATCTAATTGTAAGGCACTGTTATTGCATACTATCTCACTGTAATGGCTTACAGTGAGATAGTATGAGATAGTGTTAATGGGATACTCAAGGAGCAGCGTGTAGGATTTAGTGGAATCTAGCATTGAGGTTGCAACAAACTGAATACCCTTTCCAAGCATGTAGAGAACCTACAGTGGCCTACTGTAGAAACATGGCAGGCTCTGTGGAAGAGACATGTCAATATCAAGGAGGCTAAAAAAATAAAAAAGTCATTAGTGGAGCACAACACATGCGCAGTAAAAAGCTGGTCTGCATTTGGGAGCTGCCTGTCATAGGCATGAGTGGAGAGCTCTGGATGCTGGCAACATGGAGGGAAGCCAACAACTGTTAATCTGCATATACAACACACACAAAGCAGGTTTAGAATCAGGAAAGTTTCCCTTTAATGTTTCAGTTAACACCTTTGCTGTTCCTGCTATATGGCAAGGTCATAGTCCTGGGTTTCTAATGACATTAACAACATTTGTTCCGTTTCCTCTGTGCATCATGTCTTCAGACAGGCCCGAGTCGGACTAAACAGAACACGGAATATACTGCCATTCAAGACTCAACAAATGAGATGTGACAGGTATACATGTCCAAAAAGTAGTTAACATGTAATCAAGTCAATTGTTTTATAAAAATATAAACTCATGGTAGCTCAACTTTTTATATTGCAAATAGTTCTAACAACAAAGACATTGTATGCAAGCTGGGACTCTAGTAGAGCTTCAAATCTCCAGTGACTTGATCGATCAGATCAGCTGGGCCTGGACCAATACCCAGCACAGTGCGTGATCCGGGTGCGATTTGTGTCCTTCCTGCATCCTGAATCAGGCTCACGGGAAGCCCCACTTCTTTGGCATGGCCCAGCAGATCAATCAGGGTGTCCTCATCAGGGGCCTTCACCACCACCTTGGGCTGGCCGCAGTACTCCCACTGTTTGAGAAGCTCGGCGTTCCTGCGTTGAACCTGTTTGTAAGCTGCTACAGCAGCATGGGAGCACTGGGCAGCCACCTTCCCTTTACCCATCTTCAGGTCATTCCGAACCACCAGGATCATCTTGAACTCCCCCCCTTCTCCCATCACGCTTGCTTCACCAGTGCCGGTCCCCATCGCTGCCATCAGGCTTTTGGAGGTCGGGCCCAAGCGAGCCCGAAGGTACCAGCCGAGGACGAGCCCACAGCCCAGTCCTGCTGCTACACCCAAGCTCAGTGGAGACCACAGAGAGTCCATGTTGTTAACCTGCAGAAATGAAAGAACAGATTCATTATCTACAGTGTACAACTCCAAACCTACAAAGAAATACTGCACACATTATCCTTGACACTGGAAACAGCAGAACAATCCCACCACAGATCCCTTTAGTAACTTCATATCACATCTTTTAAAGTTGTCATGGAGATGTTCACATTTCCATTACTCTGTGCACTTAAAACACTTTTCCTCCAAGTTGACTTCAAAACGAAAATTATGCTTTTAAAGCTAACTTATTTGACTTGCTGTGTGTTTCAGCTCTGACTTCACCCTTTTTGTTTAACAGCCGTTAACATTCAGTTATTTACGCAGTTAGTTACGCATCAAACGTTACGTTCGTACAGTAGCTAGCTAGCTAATACGATTCTTTTAAAGTTATTTTCAACAGTGTTTAGCAATTATTTTCTGTAACAACATATTGCTAAAGATTTAGGTCGGTTTTGCAAATTAAGTTAAATCCTTTGTTAAAGATGGGACCAAACTGTGACGTATGCTTCCTATAAACTGACATTAATAACTTAGTGAGCTAACAAGCTCACGCTAGGTAACTCATTTGAAGTTAGCCTTGCTAACGTTAGCTTCTTGGCTAGAAGCAAGATAACTTACCCTAAAAACACGGCTTCAGCACAGTAACGTTACATATCACTTTACGAACAAATACACACATGTTCGTACAATTCACCCCCCCCCGTTTTAACACGGTGGTTGCATTTCATACCTGCTGATTTGTTCAACGTGCTAGCGGTATGAATGAAGCTTCATCATCTTTAGTCTCTTGGCGATGACGCCATAGCACCTCGACTTTAAAAAAAAACAATTGGTTTTGTCACTCCCCGATGTGAGTCGAGTGCAGATTTGAGTCGCGCATGCTCAGAGTTAAACGGTTTACGGCATAACTGTCATAATGAAATTTGTGAAATCCAGGAAATAATAAAGTTTTCTCATTAAAAACAATAACAGAAGATGGGAATCATTTCAGAAACGTGTTAGCTATCTATGATTGATGCTAACGTTAGCTCCAAACACTATTCAACTGACAGCCTTTGTTGTGTTTGATGCTAACTTGTAGCTAAGCTAGCAGTGAACCAACTTGGTTAACTAGGTCCAGGTTTAACGGTTTACCCATAGACATTAATATTAACAACTTATTACTGTATATATTAATATACAGTCTATGGTTTAACCTAAGCTGCTATATGTTGTGTCACATTGTCAACACATTGTAAAGATAAAAAATCTGTGAAAGCATGCAATTATTTGGTAAAGTACAGAATATGTATATTATTATGTGTATATCTATTGGTGCCTGCAGAAAGTAGTCCCCTATATATATATATATATATATATATATATATATATATATATATATATATATATATGTGTTTATGTATGTATGTATGTATATATATACTAGATACTAAACTGCTCAATACCATCTAACGTCACAAGTTTTTTTATATATATAGCCTATATATATATATATATATATATATATATATATATTGCCCATAGACGGACATTGCAGTATTTCTTAGTAATAATTGTCATAATTATAAATATTGTTTAATATATTGCATGCTTGTAATATTGTAAATTCTACATAGTGTGTTAATATTTGTATTCTAATATGAATAGGGTTCATACTGTTGAGGGCCACCTTTAGGCCAACACTGTCCTCTATTGGGCAGAGCATGGAACTGCAGGCCCCTGGAAAGAAAACACGAGGACAGCAGAAATGGAACATCATGCTATTTATTCACAATCTCCTGGTTCTTATAATTTCAAAGAAGAATATTTGATTGTGTAGCATTTAGCAACATCACCTAGAAATCCTAGACATACAGCCATGGCGTCAGAAACAACTATTTCATTTCATATATTGCACAGACGTACAAAGCAAAAAAGCTGCATGTTCTTTCAGAATCAGATTCCCTCTATTGGCCAAGTATGTGCAGACATACTTAAGGCATTTGACTCGTGCATCAGTCCCAATAAGCTTAAACAGAAACAGACAACAAAGCTGAAGAAATACAGGTAAGAATAGACAGGTATATTATGTAAGTATGTGTAAAAATAGGTGTATATAAATATTGTAAAAAATAATATAAATATAAACACCAATGGTCAAAACTAAGAATAAAATGAAATGTCTATACACACATTTACGATACTGTGCTGCAGACAAGAGATGTTGGTTATTCTGCCCCAACATCATGTCATCACGCTCATCTGTGTCATAAAAAATCAGTTTGAGTTGTTTGGAGCAATAAGTTAGTGTCAAACATTATAAGATGAATATGTTTTGGAGACACAACAAAGTGTTAGATTGTTTTCATAGCATTTCGGTGTGACCTGCTGACAAATCTACAGTATCTATCGTATGTTTCTTCATCAGGCGTGAGTAGTTTCAGACATCCCCTGTTTGCAACAGTAGAGTTCAATTTTATTTATAGTATCAATTCATAACAAGCATTATCTCGAGACACTTTACAGATAGAGCAGGTCTAGACCACACTCCAGAACAGTTCTAGTAGTTTCCTACAGAGCAAGCAACAGTGCGACAGTGGCGAGGAAAAACCTCCTTTTAGGCAGAAACCTTGGACAGACCCAGACCCAGACCCAGGCTCTTGGTAGGCGGTGTCTGACGACCGGTTGGGGTTACAATGAAGAGTGGCAAAAAATAGTAGTATGTAGTAGTTCTTTGTAGTAGTTCATGGCATAGCAGGGCACTGTGCGGCGTTACAAGGCACAGCAGGACGTAGCAGGGCACAGCAGGGCACAGCAGGGCATAGCAGGATGTAGCAGGGCATTGCAGGACGTGTAGCGGGACCATGGCGACAGCTGCAACCATGATTTTGGGGCCTCCCTGATCCAAGGAAACACGATGGGGGAAAAAGAACATAAGGACTCCGGGGAATGACTCCCCAGAGCTAGGTTAGTAACAAGCATTTCTGGGACATGGATGCACATAAATGGAAAGCTAGAAAGATAGAGGAGAGAAGAACTCAGTGTGTCAAAGGAAGTCCCCCAGCTGTCTAAAAAAACTATAGCTATAAAACTATAGCAGCATAACTAAGAGAGACAGGTTAAAGAGAGGAGCCTGGGCAGGCTAGAACTCTCCCCAACCAGATCCCATCCCTCTGTCTAGAGGAGATGGGAAGGGAGAGAGAGAGAGAGAGAGATCCATCCCTCTGTCTGGAGGAGGTGGATGAGAGAGAGAGAGAGAGAGAGAGAGAGAGATCCATCCCTCTGTCTAAAGGAGGTGGATGAGAGCGAGAGAGAGAAAGAGATCCATCCCTCTGTCTAGGAGGTGGATGAGAGAGAGAGAGAGATCCATCCCTCTGTCTAGAGGAGGTGGATGAGAGAGAGAGAGATCCATCCCTCTGTCTAGACGAGGTGGATGAGAGAGAGAAAGAGATCCATCCCTCTGTCTAGAGGAGGTGGATGAGAGAGATAGAAAGAGAGAGATATCCATCCCTCTGTCTAGAGGAGGTGGATGAGAGAGAGAGAGAGATATCCATCCCTGTCTGTCTCCCCTCTGCCCAGAGAGAGAGAGAGAGAGAGAGAGAGAGAAAGAGAGAAAGAGAAAGAGAGAGAGAGAGAGACATCATCCCCTGTCTACATCCATCCCTCTGTCTAGAGGAGGTGGATGAGAGAGAGAGATCCATCCCCCTGTCCAGAGGAGGTGGACGAATGAGAGAGAGAGAGAGATCCATCCCTCTGTCCAGACGAGGTGGATGAGATCCATCCCTCTGTCTAGAGGAGATGGATGAGAGAGATAGAAAGAGAGAGATATATCCATCCCTCTGTCTAGAGGAGGTGGATGAGAGAGAGAGAGAGAGATATCCCTCCGTCTAGAGGAGGTGGACGAGAGAGAGAGAGAGAGAGAAAGAGAGAGAGAGAGACATCATCCCCCTGTCTAGAGGAGGTGGATGAGAGAGAGAGATCCATCCCCCTGTCCAGAGGAGGTGGACGAGTGAGAGAGAGAGAGAGATCCATCCCTCTGTCTAGAGGAGGTGGATATGAGAGAGAGAGAGAAATAATTAAATTGTATTTATATAGTGCTTAATCACAACAACAGTTATCTCTTTGCCTATAGCAGCATAACTAACTATAAGCTTTGTCAAAGAGGAAAGTCTTAAGTCTACTCTTAAATGTGGAGACGGTGTCTGCCTCCTGAACCCAAACTGGAACCTGGTTCCACAGGAGAGGAGCCTGATAGCTGAACGCTCTGGCTCCCGTTCTACTTTTAGAGACTCTAGGAACCACAGTAGTAACCTTGCAGTCTGGGAGCGCAGTGCTTTTGTAGGGTTGTAAGGTACTATGAGCTCTTTAAGATAAGATGGTGCCTGACCATGAAAAGCTTTGTAGGTGAGAAGAAGGATTTTAAATTCTATTCTGGATTTTACAGGAAGCCAATGCAGAGAAGCTAAAACAGGAGAGATGTGATCTCTTTTCTTGGTTCCTGTCAGAACACGTGCTGCAGCATTCTGGATCAGCTGAAGAGTCTTTATGGACTTTTTTGAGCAGCCTGATAATAAAGAATTGCAGTAATCCAGCCTAGAAGTAACAAATGCATGGATTAGTTTTTCTGCATCATTTTTAGACAGGATATTCCTGATTTTTGCAATATTACGTAGGTGAAAAAAGGCGATCCTTGAAATTTGCTTTATGTGAGAATTAAAGGACATGTCCTGATCAAAATAACTCCAAGATTCCTCACAGTGGTGCTGGAGGCCAGGGAGATGCCATCCAGAGTAACTATCTCTTTGGATAATGCGTCACGGAGGTGCTTGGGTCCCAGAGCAATAACTTCAGTTTTATCTGAGTTTAACATTAGAAAATTACAGCTCATCCAGGTTTTAATCTCCTGAAGGCACATTTGAAGTTTAGCTAACTGATTAGTTTCATCCGGCTTGATTGATAGATATAATTGAGTATCATCTGCATAACAATGAAAGTTTATGGAGTGCTTCCTGATAATATTGCCTAAAGGAAGCATATATAAAGTGAACAGGATTGGACCGAGAACAGATCCTTGTGGGACTCCATGACTAACTTTGGCGTGCACAGAGGATTCATCGTTAACATGAACAAACTGAGATCGATCTGATAAATAAGACTTAAACCAACAGACACAAGTAAGGCAGGCAGGCTCCATGTATACGTTATTACACATCACATGACACAGAAGGAACACTGACTGGTGAAACCCAGTCTGTAGTGTGCTGTATGTGGGCTGACATGCTGCTGGAATCTGGGACAACTGTGAGGTGTCAGTTGTCTGAGAAGTCTTACTTTGCCGTGGAGGAGGTCTGCCTAGTCCAGAGTAAAGACCTTTTTTTGTTGGCGCCCGGATAGCTCAGTTGGTATAGCGGGCGCCCATATATAGAGGGGTACTCCTTTGACTCCGACCTGTGGTCCTTTGCTGTATGTCACCACCCCCCTTCCCTTTCATTTCTTCAGCTGTCCTGTCAAATAAAGGCCAAAAAATAATCTTCAAGACCTTTCCTTCTTCGCAAGAATGTAAAGTGTTGTGAATGACCCTGGAGTAAATTGGATTAGAGACTGAATAGATGGATGTGTGAATCTACGCCTATATTTTCAAAAACAAAATCATGTAGTTATTTCTTCAGAAAATATTGCTTTAAAGGGATCATGAGCCATGATTATAATATCACAAATGCATGGATAAGTGGTCCACATTTCTTTTTACAAAACCATAATATCATAAGTGGGCGTATATTAGTTTTAGGATAGTATTCTTTGACTTCTTTTCTTTCAGCAAAGCAGGTTGTAATGATATACTGTTATTGGGGCAGAACCATGATTCTATGTATTTATCTATCTATGTGTTTTGAAAAACCTCACTTATGACAATGATAAAATTCCTTTACTTTGATTTGGAAGTGTTGCGACACTTCACTGCTTCGCTGTCGTTTCTGCCTTAAATGCTAAATGTAGCATTTCAGCATTGAAATGTCTTAAGAGGACTAAATATGTTTTATATTTCTTTGAGTGTACTTACATTATCCTAAATGTTTCCAAAAGTAAGAATTATGGCCAAGGAGCCACCATAGTTAAATTTTTCTAAATAGATTAATATATAATAATAGATAAATATATTATGTAAATGTAAATATATTCTGGATTTACACCCCTAATGGAAGTTGAGTCTATCTAAACTATTAGATAAAAGAAGTACATCCATCTGGTTATTCCAATTATGGATAATTACAAACACATCATGCTTTAAAAGTAGCAAGTAGTCACACAATGAGATGTGTTTTTATAGAAATGAAAAAAAAACATTTTTTTAAAGATTTTTTGGGACTTTTTTCCCTTACATTTTGATGTCGCCCCAGAAATCAAAGACGTTGATGCATTAAGTTGCATCAATAATCACTTTATCATAGCATTGTAGCCCTTGGAATTGAATCATGAGGTGCCTACAGATTCCCATCTGTACTGAGGAGTGACTGGAACTCTGCAGCGCAACACTTTACTCTAGTATAGTTGTGACATCACAACCATACGGACTTCCTGGTGGCTCATTTAAAAACCGTTTCTGTGTGCATTTCTCTGGGGACTGAGCGTTTTGGTACTTTCACAGTATTTATATAGCACCCCAACCTGCTTTACAATAAAAAAGGCATGGAAATCTTACTTTTTTAGATATGGGACCATTAACTGCTAAGACTTTTGAGTGGCTGTGCTTGACAGTAATAGCATCCATGTTTTGCCCTTTAACGTAGAGTTCATAGTCATTGTTGTACATGAAACTTAAGGCCTTGTCCTGTTTACACTTGCTCCTACTTCACCTTCATAATAAAGTCACTGGAATTGTTTTCATGCCCAGTGAGACACTACTTCCACCAGTGGAGACAGTGCAACCTTCCTGAGAACAATCACAAAGAAAGAGTTCCCAAATACTCACTTTGATGAACTGATACTAAAACATGGCCACATATATACAGCTGAGGTTTTCTGTCTCTAGTTATGACCTGAAAAATGTGATATGATGTCCTCAGGTTTTTCTTTCAATTTGGGAATTAGCTGAGTTCTCGTTGCCCTAATGCCATTCATTCACACCCTGTGTGAAACCTACTGAGAACTGAGAAGTCTTAGAAGTGCGCTCCAGGAAAGTGTTCCTCTTTATTTATAGGCCTTTAATTAGACTGGCTCTCAAGAGGTTCTACGAGGCAAATGATGAAGTCTCCCCCTCTTTCCGTGTCTCTCTTCTGTCAGCCTCCTCTCCCCTCCCCCGGCAACTTGGTATCAGTCCTCGATCCCTTACTGGCCCCCTCCATCACCACACCCTGCATTCAAGTTATGATGCAGTTCATGGGTAGCGTACATTTGCCCTACATTGCCACTGGGACTCCACCACAGGTTTCTCTTGAGCCCAGAGATGATTGGGAAATAAACAGCTGTAAAAGGTGAGTTTACCCTCTCTGCATAAGCTAAAATACTGATAGCCCTGATTTGTTTTACACTTTGTGAATGTATAATCTCTTTCTCTACTGCACTGTTGTGTTGTTGTCTCTGTTTGAAATGTGAAAATTGATTGCAGCTTATTCAATGTCTCTCACCCTTAAATATGTGTGCTCTGTGTTGAGTTTCTTATTGTCCCTCACACAAGAGTTGCTCAACAGGTATGGGTTGTTTTGGCTGAAGCGATTGCGCAATCATGTGCTGTAGGGCGCAGTGCTGTGCTACTGTGTTTCCCATAAGCAGTGTTGTTGTTATGGAACTGCGTACTAGGTATTCATTGTGAAAATGCCTTGATTGTTAATTAATAATCAAAGTAATTGTTGAGGTGCATGTTTCCCACAAAATTACTAGTTTTGCACCAATTTTTATAATTAGTGTTGCATACAGGATATTACACACTTTGTGCGTTTTTCTCCTCAGTGTAAGAGGAGAAGGATAGGTGTAATATTAAGCAGCAAGGCCGAGATCCCATTGGCAAAGTGCTTCTAGTGTGAGTGTGTGTTTGTGGTTCCCTGAGTTGGCCAAGAGCACCTCTCCAAAATATAATCGTCTGAGAAGATTTTTATTTTGCTCTGTGTGACACTTCAGTTGCACAAATCAGAATCAGAAACGAATCAGAAAGTACCCGCAGCCTGATTGGTTGTCATTTGCGCGTGTGTGTGTGCGTGCTTGCGGGTGTGCATGCGTGCATGATTATCCTTCAAGATAACACACAACTCCTGAACATGCTGGACATACCTAGTTGTCTTGAACCTTTTCAGGTCCTTGGCACTTCTGCAAGTTCACATGGATTGGTAATGTCACTGCAGAAATAATCTAAAGCTTATGAAGAAAAAAAAACATTTACACAAAACTTCAGAACATATCAATCAAATTCCCTACTGGCTCTACAGAGGCATCGTGGCATTCAGTAATATCAGTGCTGTACAGTGTCATGTTGCCTGGCAGATCAGAGAGTGTGAATGCATGGAAACAGGAGCCAGAGGCCCAGACCTAGGGTGAGTGTGCATCTGCGTGTGTGTTTGTTGTGTGCAGCACTGACAAATCCACCAGATGGTAAACTGCATACCTCTGTGTCAGAGTCCCCATCTTACTGATTCCTGAGTGAGGCTCTGTAGTGAGACACTCTGTGCATGTGCTTTTATCCATGTGTATGAATGTGATCTCCTTTGAGTAAATATTAAGAAGAAAGTAGTATAATATTTATATTTATAAGTATGAAGTATAACTGCCATTTGAACATCAGGGGAGGGGGACTTATGATTGTATGTACACACAACAAAATGAAAAAAGACTTGCATGTATTCCCAGTGTCACCATTGATGCTTGCTGGTCAGATGGTGTGTAAGAGTGTGTACAGTATACAGAAATGTTTTAGTGTGGAGAGTGTTTGGGGGTGTTGTGTGTTGTGTGTGAGTCTGTATTTGTTTTGGGCTTGCGTCAGTTTCATACTTGCCGAGCAGTGTACAGTATAGAGTGTGTAACGCTGTGCTGAAGGCCCGTCTTTTCTCTCAGACTCCTTCCTGGTGAATGGGATGGCAGAGTGTGAACTACCTCAGAGGCGACTTGGTGTCGAGGAACAGTAAAATGGAGAGGTGACTGGTAAAAACAACAGACATCTCATACACAGCTGAGTAATAGATCAAACCCAAAATAAGATACATATGTATATTATGAGTGCATCAGTAGCATAGACTGTATAACATAGATCAGTACCAAATGCCTTCGAAAAGATGTGAAAGCTTTTTGTTGTATTTGCATGATTTTTATTTAAAAAGGTAATTCCTTATAAAAATGTTAATTTCTCAAATGTTTATTTGTGTGTACTTGCAATACCCGCACAGACTCCAAGCTGTCCGTGGCTGAGAGGAAACAGAGGGACAGTGAAGAGTGTGAGACTCTGGTAGTATGGAAGACACCTCAGCTCCTCCTCCTTTACTTCACTCTGGAACTGCACATCACCTATAAAGAGTGGCTAGGGAGGTAAGACCAAGAGTGGGATGCAACCTCCCCCCCAAAGCACTGCCTTTTTTCTACAAAATTGTACCTGAGTGAGGTGTTTCATACTTTCTATATCATGAATGAATGCCTTACACCAAAACTGTTGAGGGTCAAAACTATATTGATGTTTGTACAAAAAGAGAATGTAGTGAGAAACTTAAAAAGATAATGAGGTAATTATTGGACTTTTTAGTGCAACAGTGCAAGTTTGACTAAAATACATCCACAACAGGATATGATGTACAAGCTGTGCATGTGACAAAAAAGCTGATTAAAGGCAAAGATGAGTTTTAATATTAAGCCATAATGTGCTGTGTGTTTGGATATACTGGTTTGACTCACAAAACAGCATAAAAACAAGGATTTTAGTATGTATTATTTATGTATATGCCACTATAGTGCTGACAGCAGCTAAGCAGTGTTTTGTGACGAAGAAGATGGTTGTGAAAAAAAATTATACACTCTTCACACTCTCTCCCTCACACACACATACACACACATGCACGTATACCAGGATAGGAGGTGACCTTGATTGTCTCAGTGCTATCAACCCAGAAGGCGTTCTCCTTCATAGTTTAGTCTTCAGTCAGATGCATAATGGAGCCTGTTATGCAGCACAAATGATTTGCCTATCTTCCCTCCCCCCTCATAATTTCTCATCCTTACTGATAATAGAGCTGACAAGGTCTTTTCACCTCACTAACTGATGTCACCTTATACACAAAAGCAACAGCCTCAGACCAGAGAAGGCCTATGTCAGAGTTTGCTTTCATGACAAATTCCCCATGCTGCACAACATGTCTCCTTTAATTTCTCCTCCATGCTGCACAACATGTCTCCTTTAACACACCTAATAATCTTTGTTGACACAGAGGGCCTAGAAGGAGGTCAGAGTGTACTCTCAGGGAGGCCTCGTGGTTAAGAGTGAGGACAATGTGTTTACTTTCTAAACTACAAGAGGATGTGGTGAGCCGCAAGCACCACGAGCCGTGTTCTGACTATGGGAGCTGCTGCTCACCACCATTTAAAACACATGGTGTTGTAACTGCTGCAGTGGGTAGATGCAAACACATTATGAGCGCACAGTGAAGTTTAGCCTGAATGTTGATAGAAGTGGTTTGTAATTTATAGCATATGCACAGGGCTGTGCACTTGTTTTGCTTGAGATGTAAATGGAGACAATTGATTGTAAAACAGGGAGGATTTTGATAGGGGTATGTGAGAGATTCTTAATTACTGCTAATTCTGCATTTTAAAATCAGGCCTATATTCAGATTCAGTGGGGGTTGCCCATTAGAGACCAATTTAAAGACATGACCAGTATCCCAATATAATACAGTAAATAATATATCCTACTGAAAACATTTCTTTTTCCAGAGTTTTTTTTTGTTGTGTGGACACTATGCATGTTGCTGGTGTTGTTTCATCCAGTTAACCTACATATTTTAAGATTGAAATGCTGTTTTCCTCCACACATATTAGGTTCCGCCTTGACCAAACTACATCTCAGTGAAGTCACACATTTCAACATCAGGAAGTGGAAGGAGGACTGCTTTCTAGCCTAATAAATGGAGTAAAGTGACTGAACTAGTCTGCATTCTGCAGCGTCACATACAGTATTGCTTCCACCACAGGCATAACTGTATGTCCCCTTTACTGAACTCTACCATGAGAGAGGGGGCGAGTGCACCTTGCGGTTCAGTCGGTTCCACTGCGTTAATACATGCCTATCTCACTTGACATGCAGTTCCGACGCCCAGCACATCATTAACTTAATTAGTGACAGAGAAAAATGATGTTGGCCATTCAGACTGGCATAGCAGCTTCATGGAACTATTATAGAGACATATGGATATATCCATACAGTTCTAGAGAAAGGTCTGGAGGCGCCCATTATTATTCTGCCATAGAGGTAGAAGAAAAAACGCTCGGGTTGTTTGTATTTCTTATGTCTTGGGAGCTTGTGTGCATTCTTACGGCGTAGCTAAAGCCCCGAGTCTGGCAAGATGACTACTTACCTGTCTATAGATAAATAGATATTGGAGATAGTGGAAAGGGAGGAGAATTCCGGGCATAATTACAGGCCAATGGCAGGCTTATATACGACCATAGACCGTTAATATACAGTCTATGTTCAAGACAGTCTACAGTCGGTGAGTTGGACTTTTTTTTCTTCCGGTGATCAGGCTACATAGCAGCAGACATCAGTTTCAATGCTAACTCTTTATTCATTCTTAAGTGTCTTAAAGGGTGAGTTCATTTGTTATTTGTTGGTGTCTAGTGTGCTACATTGCTTATTCTGTGCTGTTTCTTCAAAACTTAGCTAGCACAGCTAACGTTGACTTACCATGAATCTTCACATTTTTCAAACCTTGCTACTAGCTAGCTTACCCGTAAACCGTCACTGATTTTTGCTAAGGCTAAGTGGGTTTTTCTATTTGAAAACCCGGAAAAGCTAAATAAATATAATATTAATTTCGCCCAACAGTAGTCAAGTGGCTTTTTAATGATTTTTTTTATACACATGATCCCGTAGTGTGTTTAAATGATTAAGCTAACATGTGCCTTTCTCAATACACTGAATGTCTGGTTAGCATTAAAGTAATGTACAAAAGCATTGTTCCACATTAACTATGGCCTGAGGCCACCAAAATATCCCTTGGAACTCAATGAGAGTAACATTAATTTACATGTCTAAATTAAGGTTAAATCAAATTGTTTTAAAGTCAATGTAACACTTCAGGCCCACTGCCCGCACTTTTTTTATTTCATGCCCTTTTCTTTTTTTTAATGTGTTTTATCCAAGTTGGTCAGCCTCTCCTCTCTAAGCGTAGCGCCCATGGCGCCATTTTAATGCCACGAAGCCATCACCCGTCGTTAGCATCCCGTTGACTGCCATTCATTTTGACGTCACTTTGACAGTGAATAACTTTACATCTGAATGGTTTAAAGACTGTATTTGTTGCTGTTTATTTTTAAAGGCTCTAGGGCAGACGTTGTTAATGTTAACTAGCATGTTAGTTAGCAGTAATTAGTCTGAGCCTATGTTAATGTTAACTAGCATGTTAGTTAGCAGTAATTAGCCTGTGCCTACTGTATGTTAATGTTAACTAGCATGTTAGTTAGCAGTAATTAGCCTGTGCCTACTGTATGTTAATGTTAACTAGCATGTTAGTTAGCAGTAATTAGCCTGTGCCTACTGTATGTTAATGTTAACTAGCATGTTAGTTAGCAGTAATTAGCCCTGTGTCTATGTTAATGTTAACTAGCATGTTAGTTAGCAGTAATTAGCCTATCTCCTAACATATACCTACCTCTCCGTCTCTGCTGATTGGGAATGATTGAGATTTCTCTTGCACAGCTACCAGAAGACTTACAGCTTTCAGACAGGTTGCTCACATCACATCTATGTCTTCAAGGTTAGTTGGAGGCTGCACAGTAACGCTCAGCCATCACTGGAAAAGTGCTTCTAATATCCTTCACTGGTCTCTGACCAGAACAACGGGATCTGTTAGTCAATTTCTTTAAATGTCTATGTTTTTATCCATAGACTGTATATTAGTGGATGAAGCATCCGATCCCATTCAACAAAGTAAATGCGGAAGTACCTTAAACCTGCCTTCTATCTGGATTCCAGCAGGGGGCAACACGTGCAGTTGGAAAAGTCTGGCGAAAGGACCCACTTCTTATTTGATTTACCATAGCGGCAGTAAATGTAATTTGCAGCCAGGGTCAGTCTAGCAACTCTCTGTTGGCTTGTGAGTTCGAAAAATTCTGGTCAGGCCAATCACATTGTGTATAGAGTCGTTGGGCTGGCTTAACGTAAAGACGGCAGAGTTGCGACGGTTCTGCGTGAATTCCCTGCTAATTGAAAACAAAGACGATGGCTGCTACTGCTGCTGGCGAACAGTGAACTTTCAAATCGGCATGGCCGCGATTCTGGAAGACTTGGAGTTAAACTTTCTTTGAAAATAGAACAAAGAACGGCACTGAAGTCAGTCTTAAAAAAGCAAGATGCGTTTGGAGTTTTGCCGACCGGATATGGCGAAAGTTAAACTATCAACTAGCATTGCTCTGGTTGGTTGTAGTGCTATCTTATTGCGTGCAGAGGGAATTTGAAAGACAACCCTCGGATTGAGCCCTGCCAATGGGGTGTTCCCAAACCCAACATCTTGATGTGGGTCTGGCTTTTCAGACTAAAGAAGTTGTGCAACTATACAAATATACAGATCAGGGTACCCTTGGTGAACCCCACATTTTAAGGGGAATCTTGGGGATGTGCCATTGCTAAGTTTTATAGAGCTGTTCCCATTAGTATATAGTGTTTTAATTGATTACCGAAAGCCAAATTTGTTTAGGGCAATCATGATAAAGAGCCATACATTTATAGAAGTCTGAGAAAAGAATAAAACTCATCTTGAACAAAGTCTGAATAATATAAACTATCTAGCATTTTGTTGTTATATATAACATAGTCTGGCTTACCGGGTGAACAGTGCTAGGATAAAACCTGACATCTGTCATCTCATGGGTCGGATGTCCGGCCCCTTCGGCTATCTCTGCTATCTACGCATTTTGCAAGGGCACTGTTGCTGCATCCGGGGTTTAGCACTATACAAGAAGATTGTGATTGGTTTAAAGAAATACAATCAACAGTTTTTTTCCCCGCTATACTATACCAGAATGATTAACCTGTACAGCCAGGCCCCCAATTTGCACCAGGCTTTACAGCATTTTGAGCATAGTGGCCAAACAGGGCCGGCCCATCACATTATGCCCTCTGGCCCAACAAGACTTTTTCTCATAGACTTACATAACAAAAAAGACATTTTTAAATCAGTGGACAGTTTTTTTAATGTCAGAACTCCCCTAAAATGACTTGTTTCACATTCAGAATTGTATCCATTTGGTCGGATAACATTTAGCAGGGTCTAGAAGAGTTGCACAAATAAATAATTTTATCCATATGCAAAGGGGCTCATACCCGGCCCACTGTGGTAAGGACTTAGCCTAAATTGACTAGAGAACCACTACACATAAATGCGATTTTTACCTGTGGTTTGGTTCATAATAATATCCCAGGGCTTGTGGGTTCTAAGTGTGTAATCTCAAGTTTTTCTTCAAAAGGTTGCTGTAGAAGATAATCCACATTGATCACGGTGACTGTAGTTACTTATTTCTTTTAAAGAAATATTAACTCTGCCAACTACAGCAAATGACAACAACAGTATTTGGCAAATAGCCAATCAAATTGCAGTAGGGCAACAGACAATCAGCCCCACATGGCATCATGTTAAGCCATCTGCTTTCATTGCCAAAGGCTTTGGGCTCACGTATTGTTGTTTTCCTAAAGCAAGCATTGGGCTATGCCCCACATAGCAGCCCCTCTAGCCAAGCACAATTAGAACACAATTTTGAAACTATTATATCAAGCTACTGTTGTATACTAATTGTAAAAAAATATATATTATTTACAGCAGTTACTTATTAGTTTTAATGTCATGCATTAATCCAGAATTATATTAATTTCTAAATTACTGTAGGCTACCCCTAAAACTACATGCTTTTCTGTTGCCAGCAGGTGGAGCTTTGTCCCTCTTGCCCCTTCTACGTCTATTACCGACACAACTATTATTCTATTGAGAACATGCCACTCCTGTTGGTGAAGCCCATAATTGTAGTGGCTTGCTTAGTTTCAAGCAGATGTCTCTATTCCACGTTCTCTCTCCATCAAATATTTCCTTCAATTTCACTCATACTGCCCCTCACTCATGATTCCTTATTTTTTTTCCATCTACCTTCACACTTTATCCTCCTAACTAACCATCTTCCCCCCATCTTGTATACTATTAAACTCTACCCCTTCGCATTTGCATCCATCATCTTCTCCTTAACCCAGGCTCTGGCAGCAAAGACAGACTGTGTTTGGCCTGCTGATCCTGCTTATCCTCCTCACCATTGTCTACTGTATTGAAGGAACACACCAGAAGGTGACTGAATACTCTTATTTTGTTTAGTACATCATATCCATACTGTGGAGTGTTTCCACCAAACTCCGTACTCCCACCTTGTTAGGCTGACCTGATTTATAAAGCCTGGGAAGGTCTTAAGAGAGGGTATTATTTAATCAGTTTTTCTATGGTTGTTGCTTGCCTTTTAATTCCAGAATGCAGGTTACAGTTTCCTACATTTTTACCACCAACAGTAAAGGAAATACACATACTTGATGCTGCTGTAGCTAAGGAAGTAGAGTGGCTGTCTATTCATTGAAGGGTTGCTGGTTTGATCCCTGGCTTCTCCTGTCCACAGCTGAAGTGTCTTTTGGCAAAACACTAAAGCAGCACCAACATTTTGTCCTAATAAGGTTGAAAGGTGCTATTTAATGCAATCCCTTTACTATTTATTCAGACCCTGCATTGTGACATGTGTAATTAAATCTGATTATAGAGTATAGTGTCCCACATAGTAAGCACAGAACTTGGGATGTTAACAGCAGGAGTGCCTATGAGGGGATATTTGCATGAACATCATCTCTGACAAGTGTCTGTTTGTGTGAGTGTGTCAACGTCACGTTAGTTTAATTATTAATTTCCCACAAAGCCCTGTTGTACCTGCAAATCTCTTATGTCCACAGGGTAAACCACAGCGTTTTTTCCTGACATGTGCTGTAGTATTTTGAGTTTTCAATAATCACACGTAACAATCGCCCATGGCTGGCACTGCACTTCCCAGCAAAAAGAGTGGCAGTATGTGGTGTTTTTGTTTTGCTGTCTTTCCTGGGAAATGGAGTCTTAGGTCAGAGCCTCCCCCACTCCCCAATCACCTCAATCCCCTCCCTTCTTCCCGTAATCTACACACTTCACGCTTCCTCATAAAAACTGAGTGGTAGATGAACAGGAGGAAGAGCAACATGAGAGAGAGAGAGAGAGAGAGAGAGAGAGAGAGAGAGAGAGAGAGAGAGAGAGAGATCAATCTTGGCTTGCCTTACTTTGCGAGTTGTGTAAGAGCTGGCTGCGACCAAAAAGAATAATGGTGCTGTTCTTCTGTCAGTGTGCTGAACACTCCTACCCTACGGCTCTCTCCTCTAAACTCAACAACAACCTTTGTCTCTAAAGGTCTCTCTCTCACTATCTTCCTCTCCCTCTCTTTCTCTACCACTCACTAGCCCTCTCTCACCCTTTGAAGTGCCCTCTGATTTGCACACTTTCACTCTCATACCTTCTCTGTCTCTGTCCTCCCCCTTACTTGTTTTCCTCACACTCTGTGCATGTGTCTCTGCCATGTGGTTGACCGTCCCTCTTTCTGGCCTCTACAGTATGTGCTCTACATAGAGAAGAAGACGCTGTGGTGTGCCTACTGGGTCGGCCTGGGCATCCTCTCCTCTGTGGGTCTTGGTACCGGCCTGCACACCTTCCTTCTTTACCTGGTAAGAAAGTGTTTTCTGTGACTCCACAATTTGTGCACTTTCACACTTGCCAGTGCATGTTAATGTCAGAGCTGAAACTCAAACACAGTGGATCATGGAAGTGCAGTGACGCAGGTCTTAAAAGGCTGTGTTGATGCTGTTGTTGGGTTGTTGCTAAGGCTTTAATAAGAGCATTATTAAAAGCTTTTGGAGGCTCCTCATGTTTTTGCATATTCATAAGTGAGTTAGTATGGGTTTGTGAGCGTGTGCATTTCCGAGTGTGGCGGAGAAGAACAGACGCTGCGGTAGCCTCACTGTTTTCACAGGCAGCCTAGGAACAGTCACACTCTCTGACCCCTCTGACTGAGTGCAAAAGGGGATAAAACATTCTCCCTCCCCCTCACTGAGTTCTTTCTCTTTCCTTTCTCCCCACTCTCTTGCTCCCCACTGTGTCGCTCATTCTTGCTTTCTCTTACACTCCCTTCCCTTACTCACTCTCTTTTTTATGTCTCTCCTATGCGTACAGTCCCCCCTTTTACTCCCCCATTTCCTTCTCTCTTCCACTTTCTGTTTCCCCTCACTCTGTAACTCTGTGTTTTGAGTGTGGGGAGGTGTTGTTCTCTTCTGCTGGTCAAATGTGGGTCCCAAAACATCTGCTTGTCTTCACTGCTCTGAGTCCATCTGTCATCAGGGAGACACCACTGTCACACTTGTATGCCCTTCCCCAACTGGAAACTTTGAAGTGTGTGTCCTCCATTCTGCTGTTTTTAAATGCCAAACTCTGGTTCTCCCAAATGTAATTTGAGAGTTTTTTGCTACTCTCTACACTTTTTTTAGAGTGTTCTAATGTAGGATGTCACCATCTAGTGAGCGTGGCTGCTACTGCAGCTTGTGGTGTCACTGGGTTCATGACAGAACTTGGTGCTCCTTGCTGGAGCTGCTGTTGCGCATTTTCTTTTCTAGAGTTTGACTGATATTGTTTTTTTTAAAGCCGATACTGGTGCAGATGTTTTTAGATTGAATCTACTCATACAGGATGTTTTTGGGTGTATATTCAAATAAAAATATTTTCTTTTTTTTATCTTGGATGCCTCTGAATATGAATAATCTCTCAGCATTCTCTGTTTCCAACCAAATTGACTTCTTGTTGGGTGAAAATGCACCTGAACCTGCATTTAGACCATTACACTGTGCTATAAGCATTAAAACAGTATAGCTTTTTTATTTTACAGACTGGCAGACCTTAACCTCTTGATGGCCAACTTGTACACAGTGAAAAAAAGATGAATAAATTAAAAATTGTCTTTAATTGGCTGGTATTCATTTTTTTTAAATAAAAGTGTAGCCTAATATTGGTCTTTGTATAAAGAACCATGTCTGATCTAGTATCTGATTCCTCTCTTTAACTCTGAGCTTTAACCACAAGTAAGAAGCACAACACTGACCTCAGAGTATTCAAATTATACATTTTCTTTTCTATAGATGTTTAAAGGGGCCATTGATATTCTTAAGTGATTTAGGAGATTACTGGGTTCTGACAAATATTTCTGATTTCTGCCAATACATTTTTTAAGAATTTCTGTGGTGAGAACCAGCTGTGTCCTGTTTTGAGGAACTAGGACCAGGTCACTGAGTATAAGTGGGTCAAACAAGTTCAGAACACTTGATAAGAGTCTACCACTTGCAGCTTGACCTTTCTGACGCTGTTTTCGTTTCTGTCCATGAGAGTTAATAATATGCTAGAAATGAAAAGTTAAGTAGGCCTCTGTGTTTACAAGCTCTTGACTTTGATTTACCTTCATGTCAACATTTGGTAGAACACCATAGTTACTCTGTAAGTGGTATACAAGTGCACCACTAGAGATATACATCAGCTCAGGGGAGAAGGCCACAATACACTTTTATCACAGCTTCTCATCCAGTCAACAAGTCGGTGAAACACTTGCATTGCATTTTCACGTCAGCAAACTTCCTGATTGTGAGGAGTCAGTTTAACAGTGACTCGACTGGCAGAATAATGGCAACAGTTTTGATAATAGGGTGTGCGTGTGTGTGTGTGTGTGTGTGTGTGTGTGTGTGAGAACAAAAATAGCCATAGCTGCACTTACTGTACAGCCCTGGATTACATTATAGGATTTTTGTATTCTAATCAGATATACCATCATTATGCTCCGTTATTAAATATGGTGTATAGAAATGAATAAATTAATTCATTAAAGCCATTGTATTTATTAATTGTATTATTATTTTTCCAAAATTATTTTTAAATGAGTCAGTTAATGGTGTCGGTGGTTTTAAGATGAATCAGAAAAATCAATGCAGACTAATATTGGGATACTTAACATGTTTTGTCATTATTGATACCAAGTATCACTAAAGCTGCAAGCAGCGTTTGACAGGCCCTCGCGCCTCTGCACGCGTCGGCGTTACTGGCGCCGCTCCTTGCTCCCGTGGATTTGTGCGGCACTCAGACACTGAAAATCTTTAGCAATGAAAAGGGAATTCCCTGCGAAAAGTTCAATGACACTTCACACAAGACTCTACCTTAAACTGTTCAAATGTTATGAAAGGGGTGTGGCCTGAATACGTGG
Organism: Etheostoma perlongum; assembly: GCA_026937815.1. Lineage (NCBI taxonomy): Eukaryota > Metazoa > Chordata > Actinopteri > Perciformes > Percidae > Etheostoma > Etheostoma perlongum. The sequence goes on from CM049383.1 coordinate 28,643,446, forward strand.
GTGTGGTTAAAGTATTGGGGGCAGCTCAGTATCACATTTAAACCACACATAAGTTTCATCTAAATCGGATGATGTTTGTCATATAAGGCTGATTTCCTGTTGCCAGCGGGTGGCGCTATGACCAAAAGTACATTTTTGCATATAAATGTCCTCAGGCCTGGACCCTTGGCAATCGTGAGCCAAACTGGAAAATGTTCACTCAAGTTACATCCACTTTCTTTTTTGATGGTGAAATGCACAAAATGGCCGCCCCGCCACGACCACTCCCTATGATGAAAAGTTGTTCTTTTAATACATTTTAATCTCTAACATCTTAAGATGGCACAGACCAAATTTTAAGTTGATGGATGGAATCTCTAAGAGGAGTTTTTTAAAGTACGACATGTGGCAATGGGAAGAATCGTACTAATTACTAACTTCCTGTTGGGTTTAGGGGGGGGCTCCAATGGCGTTTTATGTCCGTCCTGCCATGCTACATATGTGTATAAAGTTTCGTGAGTCTACGTTAAACGTACTGCAGGTGCTCAAATTCTTTAATTTTGTAGGGGGTGCTAGCGAGCCATTTCTGTGCGCCTATTCCCAAAATCCTTGAAATAGATAAATTGACACGAGAATTGATGCAACCGACAATTTTGTTGAGCTTTTGAGTATGTTAGCCCCTCCAAAATGCAACTAATTTGCCAAAAGAAAGGAAAGGAAGAATTCTTTAATTTTGAATATGGCCTTCGCCGCTGTTGGCACTCGGGCCCTAAATATTTGTATTCACTACTTATATAAGACTACAGCTGAAGATAAATTCATGTCTTCTTGGAAAATGAACATTGAAAAGATTAGGCAATACATAAGATTAATAAAGAACATAATGAACCATAAACTACTAACAAATACATTTCACTATACTTTAGTTGTGATTTAATTACGTAAGCAGTTCTTTGGCAATTTCTACCTCTTTGTAAGATGTGAAAAGACATAAATACTAGCAAGTCCAATAACCATCAAGGTCCTCGGTAGTGCTTTTGAGATGAGATGAGATAACATGACGCAGTAACCATTATATTGTAAGAGTACTGCAGAGCCACCAACAGAGGGCGGTGCAGGGCCAGTAACATGCAAACCATTCCAGTCAATGAAACCAGAGCAGAAGTGGCAGCTCTCCTCTTCCCTGACATGGGCAATTGCTGACCTGTCTCACCTCTCTTTGTTTGCGTCCCGCTGAGACTGCGGGTGATCATTGTACACAGTTATTGGAGAAAGATAAAACCCTGCAACTCAAGCATAGAGAAGAAAAAAGCACACTTCTTGGCACACCATCAAGTGTATTTTATCCAGCTGCTCTGAGGGAGGAGGTTGTGGGTGGGTGCTTATAATACAGACCATGAAAACAATAAAATCATGCAGGAGCACTGGAGAGATCACATTTCGTCAAGGGCTGCGGAGGATAGGATCAGTACACGCACATGTACACTAATGCACACTGAGAGTCCTGCACCTGCGCATGTCATAATGATTGTAAAGATTACTATTATGAGTGGGACCGGCTTTTATACCCACTTAGGTTTTAAAGTATTTGTTTTTTAGTGACAACTAGTGTCACTGCCCTCAGTAAATCCTCTTTTAATTGAGAAGATGAGTGTGACTCTTGAAAGCTTGGAAATGCTGTAAATATTTTAGAAGAGAGCTCATCTGAGTCATCCACCATTAAATTACTTTCAGTAATGGCTTCTGCCATTAAGTCATTATGGGCAGCATGAAAATTGTTGTGCTCAACGTTAAATCAACAGCAACAAAGACTTAAAATCATTATAATTGAAGCTAGCTTTGAGCTGTATTTTGAATGAGAGGTGTACATGTTGTGTCTTTCTGGGAGCAAAAAACAACAGAAAATCTCATGGCATCACAAAAAAAATCTAACCATGGTTGTCATATGTATGTTTATGACTCATGATTTACAGTGCCTTGTCTTTCAAAAAACTAAACCAGTCACTCATCTAAATAATAGCACATTCTGTAGTTTTCTATGTTCAGTTTCTTTTAGGATAGCTAAATTATAGGTTGCAGAATAGGTTTGTGTAGGATATACAGATTTACCCTAGCAAACCCCCTAAAATTAAGTTTTGGCTGTTGGCAATTACCAAAAGCACAGCTTTAATTAGCGCCTATCGCTGTAAGTGCTGAGCAGGTCTGAGAGTGTAGCTTCCACACACTGTCCCTGCATTGTTTTTACTATAACACTCACACACACACACACACACACACACACACACACACACTGCGGCCCAGGTGCTTTAAAGTTGTCCCGCTCAGATGCCGTTATACCGTTAAGTGCAGTCCGCCCACACAATTACAGTCTGACAAGAACGTTGAGGGAAACTCGCCCACAGCATGGCATGGTATCAGACAAAGGACTTCACATTGACAGAAACCTGGTTGCTTTGTTTGTGTTGTGACTCACACAGTCCTGCTGGTCTATATGACCTTGACTAAAATTTCCACTACTCATGAGTGGTCACCTGACAAGTGTTGATTAGAGAGTTGTTTCGGAACTCAGAGCTGATAAAGCTCCTGGTTGGCTCTTTAGAAAGTGTTGAATTTACTCTGATGGGTATAAACTTGCTGTATATATTAAACGGTTTTGATTCAAAATTTCCTTGACTTTGCTGTACATGTTTTCTGTCTCAAATATGACTTGACTTAGCAAAATCACTCCTCTGTTCACCAAAGTGAGAATTGATACCTTGCATACATGTTACCCGTAACACGAATGACACATCAGGATCAAGTTCAGCTATTCTTTGAAAAACTACTCTTGACTCACCACCGGCAGTCAGTAACGGATCTCTCTCTTTAACTTCAACACCTCTTAAATTCAGTTTGAAGCCATTCATTTTTAACTACATCTAGATAGGGTGTCCCAACTTTATCGCTTGGATTTGATCCTCCCACTACTGAACAGGCAGTATTACTTACTTATTAACGAACCATAAGATACGTTGGTTGGGATTTTTACACGGTAAGTTATGGATTTGCAGCTGCTTGTGAGAGAATCTAACTTTGGGTTTCAATATAAAATACCCAAAAAGGACTTTCACTGGCAAAAAAAAAAAACAGAACAATTGCATCTATCATTTTTAAGTAAATAATTTTATAATAATGTACAACACCCAGGGACCAACTCTAGTTGTAATGTCTGTATCTACGTCTTTATGGTGGGAGGAAACTGGAGCTCGGGGATCAGACCCAGTACTCAGCACTGCCTACATGCTGTGAGCCACTGTGCTTCTTCCTCACAAGGTTGGAGACATGGATCTGTTCAAATGTTTTTTGACTTACTTATCTTCACCAAACTCCTTCAAAATGAATACCAGAGAAATGTGTAAATGGGTGCTTTGTGTGGTGGTGTTGTTTTTAATCGCTTCACAATCCTAATTATCACACCTCAGCCATCCAAGGCATGCGTCTGTCTGATACACACATGCAAACACACGGACACACACACACACAGTCTACAGGAAGCTAATCCCTGGCCAAAGTGGGCTTAGTGTGTGTGTAGCCAGTCTGAAACGGCACCATCAACCCTGCAAGGACAAGCCAAACCTTACCAGAGCAAACCAGAGTGCTGCTGGCAGACTGCAGATGTTTACTTTATTTAAAGCAGTGTTGAAATTCGAACAGAAAGGCCACCCATTGTTTTTCAGTTACCCATCACACCATCCCACACCCTCAGGTGGTTCTGTGTAGGTGTAGCTGCTTCAACCTCCTTTTAATCCTGATTCTACTGGGCCCAACATTTTGTTTTGCTGTTGTAGTTGACCAAATGAAACACACTCAAGAAAGGAATGCACACCTGTTACTATGATGGAATTCATCCATTGCAATATTTTCCATTCTAATATGTTAAACAGTTAATTATTTTAGAAGTGGAGGATTAAAATGCAAATTTATAAAAATAATTTAATTTAATAGCATGCTTGCCACCCCCTCTGAACTGGCCTCAGTCCAGCGCTCTCTTACCTCCCTCAAAAATCCTGAGCAGGGCTCTTACATTACAAACTAACCTCTAATGTTTGTCCTGCTTTGCCTCCAGCAGTCTCCCACTGTAAGAGGCGGTTAACAGGTTATGCTAGCCTAACCGTGTCTAATGCGCTTCAATGGCCCTTGACAACCACACTGACCTGGTAATGACTGGACCGTCCTGTGGTCGTGGTCACTAAGAACTGGTCAGTTTATGGTCACCCATTAATGTCTGGTTTGGGCCTTCAGAACAAACTACATTTGCCACCATGAACTAACAAGAAGAGTCCATACCACGACTGGTGGCAGGGACAGTTATGGGCTGCATCTGCTAGGGTCTCAGATTAAAAACTATTAATTAGGGATTGTATTCTTTCAAAAAACAAATGTCTTTGGTAATTTAATGTGTATCCCAATACACAACATTTAAATTGGCAGGATAAGCAGGGACAAATACTCACCCTTTGAATCTGTCAGTGCCACTGCTCCCTAACAGAAATGTAGTTTTATGTAACTTGATGCGATGCATGAGGACATTTTATCATGAGTGTATTCACTCTACTGCATCTGTTCCTGCTTAAAGAATAAACCAGTGGTTAAAATTTAAAATGTCAAAAGCCCCTTTTTTCACAAGCTGAAGAAATTGAAGTCATCACACCTACACTAAGCGGGTGTGTCTGCTGACCTAATGCAGATAACACTGTCACTGTGACACACACGGTCACACAAAAGAAAGTATTGTTTTATTTGTTGTATGTTTAACAATTAAAGGCTATTAGTCCAATTGCACTGGATCCAAAGGACCAAAGAAGGTGATAGACCATGTCCATGTCAGTAGCTCCTGCCAGCAGCAGCTATTGGCCAAACTGCTTTCACTTCCTTCTTCAGTGGGCACAGTGACACAGACTTTGTCCACGCTGTGGCACTTAGAGGAAGCTCTTTTCCACCCATGTGCTTTAGCAACTTCTGTGCTCGTGGCCAATCTCTGTCACATGTCTAGGATAGAGGTTAAGGAACATTTTACTACACATTAAAAGTAACTGGTTATCATTTCACCCTCATCATGGTAAACACCATGTTGTAGTCACATGGATCACTATGAATTAGCAAATGTAACACCTGTACCCAACACCTGTCTTTGTAGTGGACTTGTTTAAGCTCTCTTGAGGATCTACATGGATTATCTAACTCACAGTCTTGTTCTTTACTGCCTTTTCTTAGCGCATTGCTACATATCTTACCGCGCCAACATTACTAACTGTTGAACAGCAGAATAGCATAAAACCCTACGGCAGGAATGTGTTTCACGTCTCATGTGGGCTTGAGCGCATGCATTCCGCAGGACTATGGCTACCAACCTGAAGTTGACATTACAACAGCCCATTAAATGGGCTATTGCTCTCCGGATGATATTTCTTTGCATTGGTTCCAAAATAGGCCTATATGTTGGTGTTAACAAGTTCCTGTCATCAGATTAGCAAAAACATTTTTGATTTCCTCCATTGTCACACAAAAGTAAATCTGAGCTGATGATAAAAAAGAAGGGATAAAGTAGGGTGGTTTGAAGTGCAAGGTGGATTTCTGGTGTGTGTTGAAAGTTTATTGAGCTGCCAGCTTTGTGTTCTTATTCAAACCCTAAAACAAATCATCCCAATATCCACTAAGGCACTGAGTAGAAAGGGTCTTGTGAGGCCACACACAGAGACAGAGATACATACTTTATTACTAGTTCCAAACTGTGTGTCTCCTCAGAGTCTGCGTGGATGTACTCCTTCCCAGGAGTGGGGATCCCGCTCGTTTTGTAAGTCAGGCGTTTTTTTGCGTTTTCAAGCGCTTTCTGCAGGTCACCACAGAAATGCCAGCAATGTTGCCTCCATTGTGGATTCTCTTGGGTTCAGAGGCCATTAATTGTGCCTCTGTCAGTACTGATGTATATTTTAGTGGCTGCAAACATCATCAACATTTGGCAAATCTCAAATTAGACACAGTTAGGAGGTGGAATAGTTATTTCAACTGACGCCATGACTTTGTTTATAGTAAACAGTATATAAGATGGAACAATGGTTTCTCTCAGAGTTAAAAAAATACTTCCTCCACAAGGGGCGTTTCCAAAACTTGAAGAGGTTTGGGGCTTAGCCCGGACCAATTCAAATAAACTTAATGCAATGCAACACAGCAATTGACATTCCCAGTTTGTTAATAGCTGGTGTATGTTCATTTTAGCTGCCCAGTTTTGTAGATGTTAGTTAGATGGCACCAACATTTTCTGAATCAATTTATTCAGAAATGTCTTTATGTAAAGAGAAACATAGATTACAGTCCAACTATAAACACAAAATGGAATATTTTGCAGTAAGGCTCTCAGGCATTCTGTATTGCTTTCAACTATTTATTCTCCTGTAGATCGACTTTTCTAATTATATCTGAGTCAGCACACATGTAGCCTAGGCATCATTTACTCTTCCCTCCTCTTGTTGTTAGGGAAGTACCCTCCTTAAATGTGCATATGACTATTATTCATCTCAATGATACATCAATTCATTTTAATGAATTAATAAATCCCTGGACTGTAATATTTCAGATGTGTTTGAGCAAGATTTCTGCTCATCTTGAAAACTTTGTGCACATTCAAAATAAAGTTATAATGGGCTATTACAAGAATACAGTTACTATATTTTAAAAAAAAGTTATAATGGGCTATTACAAGAATACAGTTACTATATTTAAAAAAATAATCGACCTGCACCATAGTCTTCTGAGCATTACGTGATTGCTCTGCTGATCTGGTAGCTCTCAGACCTCCTGACAGACACAAAGCCCTGTTTAGGTCTCCTGTCTCTGAATGAGACAAAGTTTAGGGAAGTGGCAGTACGCAGCTTGCCCACAGCAGAGCGCCTCCTTTATAAAACTGAAGCTGAGAGAGTGGACACTAAAGCGAGGCATGGGTCTGCTTCGGAGCTCCGTGTGTTTGAATCTGAACCATACACTGGAAATGTCACGTCACAGGAACAATCATTAGTATTGCACTCCTAAATTTTGTGTTTATAGCATCAATGTATTAGACTGATTTGGCTAATTAATCCTCTAAGAAAATTTCACCTTTTACAACTTTCCTCACTTAGAGACGGTTGCTAGGTGATAGCAACAAATACATCATGCTGGTGCCCCACACATAGCTGCTGGTTTTATTCACCTCGGAAAAATAAACTGGACAAAGTTATAGTTCTACCATGAACAATAAACTGCGAGTGCCTTGGAAAATACTTGTTTCCTTTATTTGCATGTGCCATTCTGGGGCTTTTTTTATTATATTATACTTATTTTTGCTAAAAAGAATAAATAAATAAAAATGAGAGAGAGAGGGCAAGAGATCCGGGGCTATTCATAAAACATTCGGGGCTGTAGCCAGGGACACCCAAGCCTAGCGACGCCTCTGTCCACCACTGTGTATTTTGCATTTTTTTCCTGATAGGCCTATTAATCACCGTCTATGCTAGCCCGGATGCCAGCCAAACTTAGCCTCACCCACAACATTTGAGGTCAGGAAGTTCGGTCTGGACTTGATCCGTTGTGGAGTAATAATGCTTAAACAAGAGCTGTTTGGACCAATCAGGGCAGGGCTGATGAGGGACAGGTGACGGAATCAATCACGTCACCAAAAAGCTGTTCGGTTGGCTTTGTTTACAGCGCATACATTTTAAAATCCTCAACCGGCCATCTCAGCTGGACATAAGTCAGCTGATGGTGTCGCTGCGACTCAGCTGTTAGAGTGCAGAGGCTGGTTTAAGAAGTAAGAGACCTCTCCAGAGGGAGTGCTCAGCGGCGTTAGAACAAAGGCGTGAATCAGAGATATAAAACGTTTTTTTGCCGATTCATCACTAGAAATGCAACTGTAGCTAGCATCTCTGTCACTAACGTTATCCACATTCATATTTAAATGAAACAAATGATGTATCTAGCTACAAACAGGTCTAAAAGTCGGAAGTTAGGACTGAAGTGCAAAGAATGGTTGCTATGGAGACAATACACCGTCTTGTCTTGTGTCATTAAATTGAATTCTGTTGACAGTTGAGTTGAGTTTGGTTGCTCTGATTAGTTGTATTTCTATCCAATGAGTGCAGAGGAATTTTCTTCCCTGGTTCGGTTGGAACACCCCCCATAATCCCAGCCCAATGGAGCAGTATCAGACTCATATTGTGACTAGAATCTTAGTATGACAACATCAGGCTACGTCTATGCCTTTGTAGGAGATGAAATGTGTGTGGATTGTTTTGTGACTGTTTGTCCATGGGTGTCGTCACGTCAGGAACCATATAAGACAGAGCAGCTACCTGTATGTTGGGGGCTGGGCTGCAGATGAATAGTGAATCACAAGGACAACATATGAGGGCTGGGCTTTTGTGTAAGGTGAGAAGCAGTGACACAGCATTAGACAGAGAGAAAGAATGAGCGAGAGCAGGTACTCAAGGGTCACGCAACACTCCTTTGGCAGGCTGTCTATGTGTGTTTGGTAAACATCACCTTACCTGAGATAGAGTTGGAAGGAGTGAGCAAAATGAATATAGTGTTTCTTGGCCACACATACATTCTGTGTATGTGTGTGTGTGTGTGTGTGTGTATCTAGTCAGACTGGGTCAAAACAAGTGTGTGAACATTAGACATTTCCCCTGCTAGTGCTTTTTAAGTACTAATGTAAATGTGGCTGTGCCTGCTTACTACAACAGTGTATATGGAAACAAATCTGTTTCATCTAAATGGAGTGCATTGTATCTAGAAAAGACATTGCTGTTTCCTGTTGCCTCACAAGCAACTGTCCTGCCATGTCCCATCTTGTCCTTTCCTGCTTTGTCCTAGGCAGCTCCGGAAGTTTCAGCCCCACCCCAGGTTTGCCAAATTGTTTTGGTGCTACATTGCATAATGCCAAACTGCCCCTGGTGCGTCACTGGGAGCACCCTTTCTTTGCATACATACACATGAGTGTAAACACATAGAATAGACAGAGTACACAAGGCCCACTCACAGGGCCTGCCTTTATTTGCAAGGATCACAGTAGTGTTCCTGACTTGTTTTATCATCTCTCTCACTCTTTCAGATCCATCTAGATCATTGTTCAGTGTGTAACGTGTTCTTACAGAGGAAATACAAAGTTACATGACCTTTTCTTCCTGACTAGATCCTGTTCAGTGTAAAACTTAATCAAATATTGTGCTCTCAGATGATGTTATCAACATTATTCTCATAATGAGTCAGTGTAGAATGGCCAAGGGTCATTTGTACAAAGAATTTCCTTTCAGCTCTCAGACAAGACACATTGAAAAGTGAATTTATGCTTCAAGAATAGTTTTCACAGGTATTGTTGACCTTTTATATCTTGTTCTGTTTAGCAAGCCAGTGCTCATACTTTGGCTTTGACCTAATTAGGAAATTAATTGAACTCTTTAAAACAGGTTTGCTGTTTGAACTACAGGAGACAGCCTAGATACTGGCCCACATATAACTGTCTTCATGTTATCAATCAGTATTTGACTCACATCTGTCATTTTCTCCCTATGCTATTAACAAAGGGGTCTTCCTCTGACTCAAAACTATTTACAACACTTGGACTCGACTCCCACTCTATTTTAACTCCTTTTCTCTTTTTCTTTTCATCTTCCCCTTTTTCTGCCTGTCTCATTGTCTTTCTCTCTCTATTTCTCAGGGACCACACATAGCATCAGTTACCTTGGCCGCCTACGAATGGGGCTCTGTGGATTTCCCCGAACCGCCTTATCCAGACCAAATAGTCTTTCCCCAGCAGAACGCATCAACACCAGACTCTGATGCTGAGCAGGTGGGAGTGGAGGCTGTGGCAGCGGTGGGTTCAGCTGCCATCCAGGGAAGCATCTCTCTCTGGACCATCATCTCCAAAGTCCGCCTGGAAGCTTGTATGTGGGTGAGTGCCTGTTACAGATTGGTTGTGCAAAGTCAAAGTATCTTTATTAGTCTCCCTAAGGAGAAATTTGTTTTGAACACTGAGTAACATTGCTGCAAGAGTTACAACAGACACAAAACAACAAGCACAGGGTTAAAACAATTAAAAGACAAATGTGCAGTAAACATATGGGCTACTCAAGGAGCTGTGCAAATTGCAGATTACAAATGACTATTTTCTATACTAAAAGAAGATAAAAGCCATCCTTCCTACATTCTTCTGTTCACCCATACATGCCTTACAACCACCCTATCCTACTTGCATACGCATCCTTGCATTCATTCATTCCTCCATTCATATCCATTAATACATTCAGTCACAGATATACATTAAAAAAATCATAGTCATACATTCATCGCTGCTCATTCATGAGCTTAACTGCGAGAGGATTAAATGAGTGCTTATACTGGTTATATTTGCACAGAGGACTCCTGTACCTCTTTCCTGAGTTCAACAGCTCAAACTGTGAAAACAACACGTGAGAGTTGTCAGACAGAATTGTCTTAGCCGGCCTGATTGTTGCCTGATCAAAAAGCTCCTGTGGGTTGAGAGGTGCAGGTGTTCCCATAACTTTGCCTGCTGTCTTAACCAAATTGAATATCGGAGTTTTTGATTTTACTGTCAAATTCCCAACCCAACTGGTAATACCTTACCAAAGAATTGACTCTATTGTTGCTCTATAACACCGTCATTTCCCAGTTTTTCCCAGTCAATAAATATCTATCTATCTATCTATCTATAGAAGATTAACATGATATTTTTACAGACCCCAAACACTCTAAGTCTGGGCAAAAAGTGGAGACGCTGATGAGTTCTGGCACAGACATTTGTTACATGTGTGCACCAACCAAATCAATATACACTCTTAGATATTTAAAGGAGGACACCTGCTTGATGTCATGACCATGGATGGCTACATGGCTCTGGTCTTCAGCTGATCTGGGGCCTACCAGCATTTCCAGAGTTTTGCTTGTGTTAATATGAAGTTGGTGTGAATCACACCAGTTGACAAACTTGTCAACAGCAACTTGGTGGACACTTATATTGCTTTCTTTAGTAAGCAAACTGAGAAGGACAGTGTGAGAACAGCTAAAGAGCAGGCGGGCGCAAGATCTGCACAGATCTAAGCTTTTATAAACACTAACATAGCTCAGTTTTGGTTGCAGTTTATATTAACCTTGCGCATTTGCCACAGCTTTGACTAGTATTTAGAGTGCATGCTTTGCAATATCGTTACTGTCAGGTGAAAACCTCATATCTTCCTAATGCCAGTTTCTCAGCTTCTCATGTTTTCAGATTGACCACCATGCATTTTTGAATTTATTCAGTGGGCTTGAAAGGGGTCATTAGACAGAGGGTGGTAGAAACATGAAACTTACCAAAATTGAAGGGGCAGCATCAAAACTATACATGCCAAGGAACATGATTTATTCTTCTAAATGTGCATGCAAATGTATTTATTGATAACTCATTTGCTTGGAAACCCCAGCTCCTTATTGTGAATTTTCCCCATGCAGTGTTGGTGGTTTCACACCTCTAACCAGCCTTGTGGCTGCTGAGAAAGATGAAATATGTTTTAATCTACAACCTTTTGTTCAGGGTCAGAACAGAAACATTGTCCTACTTCAAATAAAAAATAGCATGCTAAACTTTGTAATGCCAGGTATATATTTAAAGCTTAAATTCAGGCAAATAATAGCCTTCTACCTTGGTGTCTAGTTACACTTAGAGTCTGAGCTCTGGTGGTTTATCAATGAGTCACACATGTCTCAGAATAATCATGAAACCGCTGACAATGGCTTGTACTACTGTCTCACACACACACACACACACACACACACACACACACACACACACACACACACACACACACAGGACACACACAGGACACACACAGGTCACATACAAAACACGGATGTGCCACAATGATCTAGAATTCGTATCCATTATAGACGTCTTTGTAACTACTTTATCTTTTCATCTCCACTGTTACCGGCAATTTACTTTTTTTTCTTCATGAGAATACACTAAGAAAAGAGAACTTGGTCACTGACATGTGATCACTTTTATCATTCTTTGTAATCTGTTTCCCTGTTCTGCATCATGTGGACGGGGCTGAGGTGAGAGGAAATGCAGATCCTCAGCTGCTTCTTCTCTAACAGGAGTTTTACAGGAACCGGGCAAGCGTTTCACAACCTGCTCTACTGTAATTGGCCCCCAGTCTTCCTTATTGTTTTTAATACATTAACTGTGAACACACACACATTTGTACTGCAATACCTAGTAAAGGCCTTTTATTAATGATACTCATTTACTATATCCTCACTAATTTTAACATTCACCATTTCTTTACATGCTAAACTAAAAACTAATATCAAAGAATTATACTGTAATAAATGATACTGTGACCATCACCTTAACCCCTTACTATATAATGGCTCTATGTTGTTGTATGAGACACAGCCCATCTTAAAGTGCTCATATTATGCTTTTTGGCTTTTTCCCTTTCCTTTATTGAGTTATATATCTTTTTTGTGCACATTAAAGGTTTACAAAGTGAAAACACCCAAAGTCCCCCCCAAAGGGACTTACCATCTCCAACAGAAAACAATGTTAGCCAACTGCTCCAAACAGCTCTGTTGTAGTCCAGTCTTTACTTCTGTGACGAACGTGCGGCACTTTGTTACCCTCGTTATAATGCTCACCTAGCTGCTACCATGGCACGCCCTCATACTCTGCTTCTGCCTGGCTAGTAGTCCTTACCTAGGTACTGTCAGGCCCTCATACTCTGCTTCTGGCTTCTGCCTGGCTAGTAGTCCCTGGCTAGTAGTCCTTACCTAGGTACTGTCAGGACCCTCATACTCTGCTCCTGACTGGCTAGTAGTCCTTACCTAGGTACTGTCAGGGCCCTCATACTCTGCTTCTGCCTGGCTAGTAGTCCTTACCTAGGTACTGTCAGGACCCTCATACTCTGCTCCTGACTGGCTAGTAGTCCTTACCTAGGTACTGTCAGGACCCTCATACTCTGCTTCTGACTGGCTAGTAGTCCTTACCTAGGTACTGTCAGGACCCTCATACTCTGCTTCTGCCTGGCTAGTAGTCCTTACCTAGGTACTGTCAGGACCCTCATACCTCTGCTTCTGCCTGGCTAGTAGTCCTTACCTAGGTACTGTCAGGACCCTCATACTCTGCTTCTGCCTGGCTAGTAGTCCTTACCTAGGTACTGTCAGGACCCTCATACTCTGCTTCTGCCTGGCTAGTAGTCCTTACCTAGGTACTGTCAGGACCCTCATACTCTGCTTCTGCCTGGCTAGTAGTCCTTACCTAGGTACTGTCAGGTACTGTCAGACCCTAGGTACTCATACTCTGCTCCTGACTGGCTAGTAGTCCTTACCTAGGTACTGTCAGGACCCTCATACTCTGCTTCTGCCTGGCTAGTAGTCCTTACCTAGGTACTGTCAGGACCCTCATACTCTGCTTCTGCCTGGCTAGTAGTCCTTACCTAGGTACTGTCAGGGCCCTCATACTCTGCTTCTGCCTGGCTAGTAGTCCTTACCTAGGTACTGTCAGGACCCTCATACTCTGCTCCTGACTGGCTAGTAGTCCTTACCTAGGTACTGTCAGGACCCTCATACTCTGCTTCTGCCTGGCTAGTAGTCCTTACCTAGGTACTGTCAGGGCCCTCATACTCTGCTTCTGACTGGCTAGTAGTCCTTACCTAGGTACTGTCAGGACCCTCATACTCTGCTCCTGCCTGGCTAGTAGTCCTTACCTAGGTACTGTCAGGACCCTCATACTCTGCTCCTGCCTGGCTAGTAGTCCTTACCTAGGTACTGCACATGTGCAACTCCCAACAAAGATGGAAAAGTGTGACGCCTCACTCTGGAGCTAAAACAGAGAGCGCAACACACAGGGTGAAAAGAGGAGCTGCAGCAATGTGCAGTACAACAAATATGTGGTGTTTTTTGAAAATTAAACCATGTAAACTTATTCTGATATTACATCTAAATACAATTATGAACCTGAAATTGAGAAAAATATGAACACTTTAATATACATCCTTGTGTGTCTGTGTGTATGTGTTTTTTTCTGGCTTCAAACTGGAATAAAAGTTTCACTGAACCAAGTCACAGCCACACCTCCAGCAGCAGGACCATGCTCTGAAGTGTGATATAGGAGGTTTGTGGGTGTGTGTGCCACCCAATCCCATTGGATTCACCACCACCCACTCACCACCACACCCGTGTAACCCCAGCCAGGCATGGCCTTGGGTTAGGCTTGTCAGCTCTACAGGTGGAGACACCTGTTGCAACGACAGTTTCAAAGCACCCACGCCAGCATTCCTCCTCCTCCTCCTGCCAGCCTACCATCTTCTGGCGATGAGACATTCCCCTCCCCACCACCACTACCTCTTCTTTTCCTCCTCTCTCCTTTCTCTTTCCTCTATTCTCTTTGTGTCTTTGTCTATTCACTCTTGAAACCTCTCTGTCCACTACTGGAGCTCCCTTAAGTGCTGCACTTCAAACACCACCACTGTGCAGGTGGACGTCTTTTAGTACCCCCCACACAAACACACACACACACACGCTCACAAACAGAGGCAGAGCTATTGAATGGAGCAGCTGCCAGGGAGATTAAGGCAAGTCTCCAAAAAAACTGGCAGATTTCATCAAAGGCTGCAGTGTTAACAAGAGAACAGGGTGTCCACATTAAAGATGCAGTCTGCCAGGTTTTGGGATAGCACCGCCTTCTGAGAATGATTGTTTGGGCTTGTTGTCGCTGCCATGGTTGCTAACTACCCACTAATCATCTTCTGGCTCAGCCATCCAGTAACATACAAGTAATGTGGCTATGATTAGTTAGTTATGTTCTTCTGGGAGAGATATTGAATCTGTGATTTTGATCCTAAACAACTGAATATTAGTTTAAATCTTTCATTTTCTTTTATTGCTGTGCATCTGCGGATGCTCGGGATGTGTTGGGGCTTGAAATCATCTATATGCCATCTGTAATTGTAACTTGCATTAACTGTATCTTTAGCATCTTCTCTCAACCCCCTCGCACCCCTACTCTCCCCCTGTGCCTGGAAACATTAAAGTAATGAGCTGTGAGCAACTCCAAAAACACAGCATTTCTTGGCGGCTGTTTTCATTGTGTTAATTAAGTCTGTAGCCCTCACACCCTCACCCTTCGCTCCCCCCATCCTCATGTTTTGGCGGTATGAACTTGGTGAACCGACCAAGTGCTGAGGATTTATTTTTCCTCAAATCACTTCCGCTTTCTTCCTGTTAAGCCCCTTCTCAACCACACAGGCTCCACCACTTTATAGCTGCAAGCTCCTTTTGGCTGTCAGATGTTGATATCTTGGTTCCTTTATAACCCCCTGGGCTTGTTAGCACTTCTTACATTTTCCAGAAACACTGCATTCCACATGTCCAAAGCAGATTTAAACAGAGCAGCTAGCGGTGCAGTGTGTTGATATGCTGTTTAGAAGTGGCATCTGGTTTTTCACCTTCCCTAGACCTGTGTTTTATGTATCCATGATCGTTTAATAATCTGCGGGATTTTCGTTCTCGTAAATCCTTTCCGTTTTATTCCCATTAAGTGCTCTGATCGCACGATCCAAGACGTCAAGCGGTGAAAGCTCCTTAGGATAGTGGATAATGATATTTTTGCTCCATTAACCCTGCAGGAACCATGGTAATATGGTTGTTGAAATAATTAGCATGACATTAAGACACATATAGCATTTTTATAACTAAACTACACAATGCATGGTAAAAAATACAATTTAACATCAACACAACAATCAATTCAGCCACAGCATTTGAACACAATTTGAGAAAATTGATACAAATAAAAAACTACTAACATCCTTCTCTTTCTTAAAGCTATGTGGAATTCAGATTGATTGGCAGTTGGGACAGAAGCCTGTGCTGCCTAAGGGCGATATCTAGAAGCACACCATGGGCTACTGTAAACAGTGAACTATGAACAGCTGAGCAGCAGTAATTAACAATCTCCCTTTGTACGTCTGTGTTTCTGTGTGAGCAGGGTGCAGGTACAGCTATAGGAGAGCTTCCTCCCTACTTCATGGCATGAGCGGCGAGGCTGTTCAGGGCTAACCCCAACGACGAGGAGTACCAGAGGTTTGAGGAGATTCTGGACCAGACCCTGTCAGCACAGGTGACACACTGCTCCCTGCATCATCTTCAGCCCTGTCATCACCCTCTGTTATTTAACACCCCTCACACCCTCCAATGCTCATCTTGTAGAGATATTACTTTAACTTCTGGGTTGGGTGGTATGGCTTAAAAAATTCACAGTTTAATTTGAAACACGGGCCTAGCATTATCTATTATGGTACGGTACCCGAATATTTGACTCTTTGTATAATCATTTGTTGGGTAGGTATTCATTTATATTTTTGGGATTCGGATATTAATTTTTTTTTAAAAATACTGTATACTACCAGAATCCTTAAAAATGAATACTTTTAAAGTTTTAGTGAGCAATTTTTTGATATTAATGAACATCCGTTACATTCAAGCCTTTGCCCAATGAGTTGCTACAATGCTAATTAAGACTATTAGCTCCACACAACTCTCTCTGGATCTCTCAGTATGACTATGTTCAGAAGTCCGCTGACTTTCCCACGCAGAAACTAAAGAAGATAATGACCCATTCTGAAGAGTCTATCTTGTTTTTTTAATCCTCAGTGTCCTGCTTGGCTACTAGCAACTGTGTTGCAAAGGGGTAGGGGTGCGTTTGTGATCACGGAAGGCTTGTATCATGTGGATGCGCCGACAGTGTTGTTATCATTACTTAGAATTCCTCATGGGACCGACAGAAACTACGCGCTATAGCTTTAAACCGAATGACACAGCACAGTGTTTCCATTTCAGCTCAGTGTGTGAGTCTTTACTGCGTATTGCCGTTATTTACTGTCGCGTTTCTCTACACACACGCACACACCTGGTGCACACTATGTTGTGTTTAGCAATTTTCTAAATCGGCTTTTACCATCTTCAATTAAAACCTTACAAGTTTTTTTTTTATTGTGTGTGTGTGTGTGTGTGTGTGTGTGTGTGTGTGTGTGTGTGTGTGTGTGTGTGTGTGTGTGTGTGTGTGTGTGCAACACTGATTAACCCCACCTCAGTGTCTCAATGTTACAGCGGGAATCAACTGCTTTCCCAACAATACGACTAAGGGAACATTGAAATGTTCCCGCCATTTCCAGCCCTTCATTTTGAAATTCCTTGTAAAAAAATTTCTCATATCAAACATCCCTGCCGTTGTTTAAACCATTTTTTTGTCTTTGTAAATGTTTATTTTTCCACTCACTTGTGATTATGAATGGAGGAGAAGGAATGAGGGGAAACATGCGTGTGCTTTTAACGAGGCTTTTCATCAGACCTGTCAGTCCTGACACAGGCTTCATCCTCAGAAATGCTTTTCTTTCTCCAGTGTGGGTCAAACAGTCAGACAGGTTAAGTGCAGTAAAACAACTTCATCCATAAATGGTTTTGAACTTTACCATGTAATCCCTTAGTTTTGTATTTGCAAATAAACTGTAGTAGACAAGTTGTCCCAGATATCAAGGGATTACTGAGAGTTTGCTTTATTTATAGTATTTATTTCAATTTTCAGCATGCATACAGGATGAGTAACAGTTCAGCCATAATTTAGATGGGAATCATTCAGTACTTGCATGCTGTCTTTGATAATGCAGTTATTCAACAAGGAAAAATGCCTGAAACAAGCAGTATACCTCTGGTTGCAAGATGATATAAGTCCCCCTAATATATTAGGCCATGCTTGTGTATGCATGAGAAAAGAGAAACAAAGGAAAAATAGATAGATATTCTGATCTAGTCCAATAAAATGGAAAGTATTTGTGTTGTTATGTATTGCTTGCTCTAAATGCCTAAAATGCCACAAAAATATATATATGTAAAGTGTGTATATATATATATATATATATATATATATATATATATATATATATATATATATTTTTTTTTTTTTTTTTTTTTTTTTTTTTTTTTTTTTTTTTTTTTTAAATGCCACCATATTCTTTTTCTGCAAGGTTATAACCTGAACTATAGGATATAGCATATTAATGTTTGATCCAAAATTTGATTCTAGATTTTAGGAGCAATCTCCTTTTGATTTAACTCTCAGTCAGATCACTTAAATCATTTCAATTATTACATTCTGCATCAACACCATGTTCTGTGAAAAAGTATGTCAAACAATGGTAAAATGTTTCAAAAACTACTCTTGCCATTTGTTTTGAACAAGTGGCCAAAATTCCTTCAGGATTTTCAGTGTTCCAATAATTACTGCATTCATTTTATAGTGGCAGAGAAATCTTATTGCATTACTTCATTTTCTTTGAACCATGATGCCTTTCTGGACACAGCTCAATCACTGGTGTTACAGCAGGTATTTTGCCTTTGGCTGGATCACATACTCACAAAACACACTCCCTGACACTGTTCCTGCCTTTCCTGGATCTCTTAATATTGAAGTGTGTAGACATTGGTCCAAACAGCATGTTAAGCATCCCTTAATAAAAAATGTCTACAAAATGTTCTAATTATTATCAAAATAAAAACGTAGAGTTCCTAGAGGCACTGAGTATTAATGATTCAAACATTCGGCCCCTGTAGATGTGTTGTATTTCTGTAAACAGCGGGGGGGGGATGCAATATTTAAAGATACCAAATTTTCTCAATACTAGCATAGTTTAGCTGACTCCCAGCACACAAACTGCAGTGATCTTGAGACACTAATACTGAAACAGAAAAAAGGAAGTCACAAAACAATGTGTTAAGAAGAATCGGGTGCTACTGGTTCACAAGGGGCAGGGGTGCAGCACCTGCTGTAAGTTCCACTGTTACTAATGCTGTGGACAGCTGGACAGGTTGGCATCAAAAGCAGCCCTGGTGTTCAGACCACATGTGTGAGAGGAGAGTGCTGACATCACTTAACTGATAAAGTAACGCTTCCCACCGAAACTGCAAAAACAAAGTAAAGACAGTGGAAGAGAGCATCAAACGGGTGGCATGGGAAAGGGGAGATTTTGTCTAAAGGATCATCTCAACATTGAAGAGCTAAACAAACTAATAGTGTGACGCAGGAGGAGCATCGCCTGTTGGTCTCGCATCTCTGCAAGGGCAGATTAGAAGTGACGCTGCTTGCTGCTGTCTCACTACACAGTCTCTCTCTCTCTCTCTCTCTCTCTCTTTCTGTCTCTGACATTATTTCTTTTTCTGTCCTTCTCAACCTAGGCTCCTATTCTTTCTCACGCACTCCGTTCGTCTCCCGCTGTGCATTGCTTTCTCTCTCTTTCTCTCTCTCTGATGATATCTGGCAGCCGGGTGTATGTATGAAATGTGTATGTGTGTGATTGGATAGCATCTGAAGGCAGGTTGCTAGCACCAGCAAGGACCTGCCACATACGGAAACTATTTTTTTCTCGCCAGGGCTTTTACCATTACTCGGAGCTTTTACCATTACTCGGATGTTCTCAGGGTTCCCTCTTTTGCTCAAGGAGATCCCGCAACACCTCTTTGATTTTCACTTCCACTTTTTACACCTTTTTAAGGTGGACATGGAGGCATTCATCTGTTGTGGATTTGTGTCAGAGGTTTTGATTGATAGCTGAAAATCAATAGTAGTAGGCCAAAGTGGAAACAGACTCCACTGGGATTGGATTGGAGAAGCTGTGGTATCGTTGGATCGTTAAACCTTAAACCTTAAAGATGTGACCCCCCTTCAACCCTACGCCCCTCCAAACACACAAGCTTAGACTCTCTCCCACACACACACACACACACCCCCTCCAGCCTGTGGCGGCGGAGCTGGATTAAGATGCTGACTTCGTCCCCTCCGCTCAAGTCACAGAGGTTTGTAGGTGCCAGCAGTTTGACTTAAACCCAGTGGTATTTCTCCCAGCCTGCACGTGCCAACTTCCTGCCACAAGTGCACGTGATGCACAGCAGCAGAGCACGCTCTTATTTTTCTCATTCATTCAACAGAGCTATTCAAGAATAATGAAGTCATACTTTTTTCTAACGGCTCCAGACACTGATGTCATGAACATCAGCTTTTTTTCCCCCTCTTAAATCTCTAGCTCAGTGCGAGAGTGCTTGGTGTGCTGGAGAGGAATCCTCAGTATCGACACAAACCGTCTCAGAGGATCCTGCATGGATCGTATCCATGATTGCTTGTAACTTGATAATTAAGTTATTTCCTGGCTTGTGGTTGTTTTTTTTCATCTGGCACGGAAGGGGTTAACATGCTGTGAATTCTTGATTGCCAACTCCCAGGATTGTATCTCCTGTAACTCAAATCAGGGCCATCTGCGCTGGGCGTATGCCTGCCTTCCCCCCTGGCCTACTGCACTCAAAGGCTCTCTGTGCTGTGGTTTGCCCAGCCCTGTCACATGACTTCTCTGAAAGTGCCCCCTCCCTCCTCCTCCCTCTTTATTTCCAGTAAACCGTTTGAAAGGAGGGGGGTGAGTCAGAGTAAAACCAGCTTCCCTTTAACCACAGCTTGTTAAAGAATTTGTCAACGTGGACTCAGGGGTGCATTTTTGTGTGTGTGTGTGTGTCTGTGTGTGTGTGTGTGTGTGTGTGTGTGTGTGTGTGTGTGTGTGTGTGTGTCTTCCTTTTTTCTTGAAAGGGGACTATTGCGTCAGAACTCCTTAATCACTCCACTTCCTGTGCCAGAGAGTGCAGGCGCGGACTTGTCTAGTTAATGAGATAAACTTTAGCCATCTTCGTGTTGAGGGGCTCGCGGTCCCTTTGGATATGTCTTCTGTGTCAAAGATTTTCATTGACAAAAAAAGACAACACAGAAAGAGGGAGAGAAAAAATGTGCGTGGGTGTTGACTTGTGTATAGGCTATGCATAGATTTTTCCTTGTCTGACACTTTAATTTTCCACATGGAGCAGAGGGCCTTGTCGCTGCCTGCTTTTTGTCTTTGTTTGAACTCTGTACCCCATCAGCAATACCAAAGACTACTGAAAAAGTGTTTGCTTTGCCAACTTTTTTCACAATAAAAAGTCCACTTTTTTATGAGAGAACCCTTAACTTTTCAGCAGATCAAAAATAAACATATCGCATCGTACAATAATGCATTTCAGATTAAAACAGGCAAAGAAAAAAAGAAAACTGAAACAAACCTGACACTTGAAACTGATCCTGTTTACATTTATGGTATATCAAGATAACGTAACATTATTTCTTCCTGTTCATTTGTTTTGGGTTTCTGTATAAAGTTTAAAAAAAACAGTCTTCTCTTTGGTTTTTTCCAAACTGTCATCACCTGGCAATTGTAACCACTGATATTCAAACTATCAGGACAGGACATGCTCTTGTATTTATGAAGTCATGAGTCATATAAGAGGCATGTTTTTGCCATGTACCTAATAAGAATTTAATCTCATTTTAATTAATGATGGCCATGCCATAATTCCATTGTTTTGTGATGAACTCCCAGCTATTCCAATTTATCTACTGTGATTAAATCAAAATATTTCTTATGTTTGAAATGATGCCCAGATGGCTGCATCATTTTTATATCAAATAAACAAAAGTAGCACATGCTCATGAAGCACATGGCTGAACAAGCTGTAAAGAGTGCGCAACTAAACAGGTAAAATGTGGTTTCTAAGGCGCTTGTGATTTGCTTATTCAAATGAGGTATTGGTTAATCTGACTGTTAGAAGTATGTATATTTGCACAGCAGTTTAAATGAGCGTATTGTTCCCCACAGAGGTCGGCTCCATGTGAGGTGACTGTGCAGACTATGAATAAATCATCTGTGCCGGGCAGCCAAATCTGGAACCAAAACCTCTGCCGTTTTAATGACGCTGCACCCTTGACAAGATCTTACCAAATGTAATTGCTGCTAAACCCAGCCCAGCCCTGGTGGGGGGGGGGGGACAGGCAGCCTTTGGCAAGCTGCCTGGCAAAGATGGTGATTTTCCATAAGCCACCAACAACAGAGTCTGGATGTCTGAACCCCAGCCATCCAAGATCTTTCCCAGTCCACAAATGCACAATCGAGAGAGAGTCCAAGTACATAGTTCAACTATAGTAAATCACAGTGTCACAAGTTCACACACACCCTTTTACACCCTCCCCTCATCCTCAGGGACCCTTTGTTCACACTGCGGTGATATTTTCATGCTCGCTTTCACCGCATGAGCCAAAAGCTCAACTAAAGTACCTAATGTAAACAATGCATGTGTCATGATGTCAGAGAATGAATGGGATTCACAGTCCGTCTCCGTGGCAATGATTGGTTCTGCAGGGTTCTGTCCAAACTGCAACAGTTGTCATGTGTCCCTGGTCCAGACACTGTCCTCAGCGCTTCAGCTGTAAACCAACCATACACATTCCTTCCTTCCCTGTCTCCCACCAGCTGAGCAACTCACACACACATGTACACACACATGCACACATTGGGACAGGCTAGAATTAAAAATACAGGCTAGTCCAAAGAGAAACCTTTATGATTGGACATCAGTGGAGGCAGAAATTCAAATTGTGAACCAATGAGATTCTGTGTCCCTTTGCTCCCCCCACCACCACCTTATTAGGCGACCTCCAATGTCTCTCAAATTTCCCGTCCGCTTGGTTGCACCCCGTAAAGAATGTCAACAGCACTGTACTGGTTTTGTTGACCATATAAGGTATGATCGTGTATTGCCAGACCCCTCCCACATCTCTTTTTTCAATTAATATGATGTTTTAGAAACTGAGGCCTACTTTTAGGAAGAAAACAATTTTATTATTGTCTGTTGATATGATTTTTTTTTCATTGTCACTTGATTTGATATTGTTTTAAAAAACCTCCAAATTCATATACAAACACAGACCATTAACTATTTGGGTTTCATTCTACAATGCAATAGATGCGAGTTTTTGTGAAAAACTTTGTTCCATGAAAAAGGAAATATTGTGAAAACATAAATGATTTGGTTCAAGAAGAATACACAATTTTATAAGTGTTATGGTGAATGTTAGCTTTAATACCAACATATTTATATGTTCATAACAGCAGTCAGTGTGAAAGTGTGTATTTTCTCTAAATCTTTTACTATATATAATTTTTTATTATCAAGAATGGCATTTGCAATTATTCATTAATTACTGAGGTTTTTTACATTAATTGCTATTCTGTTTAAAATTCAATATGAACGGCACAAAAATATGCTTTTATTGTGAAACATTACAACTTCTTCATACAGCCAGAATAATATGCAATATATAAAATATGCACATGTGTTACAGTATAGCGGACATACAATTAAATGAAATCATTGAAATAGCTTATTAATGAGCATAAATCTATGTAAGGATTATTTAAACACACATTTAATGCTTCTACAAATACAAATATGTATTAAATACAGAAGAGTGAGTGCTTATATTTGTCCAATATGACATCAATATGATTACTTTGATATACTGTGAACTTTACAGTATTGCAGGCAGTAATACATTAATTAACTTTGCAAACAAATAATAATTGTATTGCTTTCCCCAAAAAATGCAACAACTTCATGCTCAGACAAATGTAGAAATAATAACAAATGAAAGCCATTGTGCCGTTTGCCAAATTATTAACATTAAGGCCTACAAAATATAAACTCTTGCTTCATGTATTTTGGAAATGGAATCTCCTCAGTATATTTTATAGTTATTGTTTTAAAGGTTTTTTGATTTCCACCCAGAATTAAACTATTTCTGTGCAAAACACAAATCATTTTATTTAAACAATAGTAATCCTTGAATTTGAATTCAATACTTACCTAGATATTGAAAGACCATCCAAAAATCTGAAAGGTCCTGGATCAAGGGGTTTCCTTTGCATTCCCACTGTGTTCCCAGAACTAGATTAGGTCAAATCCAAACAGATTAAGGCTCCTCTTCCCAGAAAAGGTATATTGCTGGAAAAAATCTCTCATTGCTGTGAAAAGAGGCTTTTGTGGAGCTGTCAAGAAGGATAGGGCAAGACCAGCAGAACAAGCTAGAATGTGTGAGTCACAGGAATGACCTACGTCTGTTCTGTTGTTCACACATTCCCAGTGACAATTGAATTAACTGGTACAATGTTCAATACTGACATGCTAAAACCGGATTTACCACTTTGCTAAAATTAGGAAGCATGTTTAGAGAAGAGCCTCGCAATTCTTTTAGAATATGTGGCAGGTGAATCAGTGTATTTGAGCTGTGAACTTGAAGATATTTATGCTGGCAAGACGGTCAGGAATTTAGCAAAGGACTTTAATTTAATTGTGGAACCCACTTTTTTCATTCAAACATTTAAATAAATACATTTTCCCTGTGAGAAGTTGTTTATTATTAGATAAGTTAATGTCTTGTTTGATAGAATTAAACAGCAGGGAATAAGTTCCTCATCACTTAGACTTTTCACATTTAGTTTGGTAAATATGGATACATTAGAATTAAAAAGTGCAAATATTATGAAAAGTGCATCTTTAGGCATTTTTGTATCATTAAACTGAAGCATCTGAACTTGGGAGAGTTTAGAAACACAGATTCTAAGATTTAGTAGGTGAAAAACACTACGATATACAATCCATTTAAATATATAGATATATATATATATAATATATGTTTTTTTAGGTTTGAAACAGTTTGCACTGCTGTACATCTAATTTCTGAGGATGTAATCATTTGGTTTGTCAGTTATCTTGTTCAATAATAATATTTTTTGGGAGGGCACATTTACAGGACGTGGAAAATCCTCCTGTAGCAGCTGCTGCTCCTTTTCACTTATTTAAACACAAGCAGAGATAAAAACAAAAAAAAGAAACAAGTTATATACCCATTTTTCGTTTTATTTGGACATCAAGATGTTTTTAGATATAAAATGGAAAGAGTTAATGTCAGTAAACAGATAATAACTTGTGAATAAATTAAAACATTAACATTTGGAGACAATGGAGAAATCCTAAAGGCAGAAATTTGATTATACAATGTTATCCCAAATTAGGATCTTATCCTAAATTCTTCGTTTGTTATAATGTTGCATTTGAATGGGTTCTAGAGCACTTATTCAAAATTACTATGAAAACATTATTCCAGTTGGTGAAACACATTTATTTCATACACTTCTGCGGCAGTTCTTTTTCCACCGAAATGCTTAAAAAAACTCTGCTCTAATAAATGTTTAAGTAGCCCAATTATTTATTTGAGTCTAAACAAATGTACTTATCAATCTGAAATTTACCAAAAAGGAATTGTAAATAATTTATTATATGAAATGTCAAATCAGTAATAATCAATTTAAACTAATCTGTCAGACATCATCCAGTATTTATAAAAACAGTGGGATATGTGACTGTGAAAAACTCTACAACATTAATTAGGAAAATAAATTATTACAATTGGCTGTTTAGTAAAAATGTGTGAAGCAGGTTTGAGATGTGTCCTGTAAATTAAGCTATATAATATGGCTATATTAAGCATACAGCATACATACTCTATGTGATCAGTATCAGCTAAACATCAGCAAGTCTCTATAGAAAATGAAATCACACATTTTTCTTACTTCTGCTCTTTTTCAGGACTTTGCCACCTGAGCAAAGGTAGCAGTGCAGAAACTCATCCAGATCATTGGCCTGTGCTTCATTAAGTAACATCACGCATACAGTTTTTTATTGTCATAAATATTATTCATCTCCATTATGGGGTTTAACAGTTTAAATCATTTGTTGTCATATATTCACATAGTTATTAATGTATTGGTGTGTGCATAATTCAAAGGACTGGACAGTCTAGAACTGTTGAACCTAAAAAAACAAAATGTTGATATTATGAAATGTATATTTGACAAGATAGATCAGATATTGTCTGTCCCATTCTATTGGTATGCCTAGGAAATACAGATATTAGAAATGTCAATATTGTGCTACATTGTTTCGTGCTCTTTCTCTATATGATTAGTTTCTTGAGGTGAATTTACACCATACCAAGTCTAACCATCTCGGTTGTTTCCCCCCAGATTCCTAATCCCTTGTTTGACCTGGCAGGAATAACCTGTGGACATTTCTTTGTCCCCTTCTGGACTTTTTTTGGTGCAACACTCATTGGGAAAGCAGTCATTAAAATGCACATTCAGGTGAGCTCCAGTTAAATCCTATACATCCATGTAAATAATGCCAGGGCAGATTTTTCCAGTTTAGACTTGTGTACAGTAAAGAAATCTTTCCCAGCACTGTGTATGTATATATTACTCGCCTGCTATCTGTTCTAGAGAAAGATGGTCATTTTGTAGAAAGTTTGAGATCTGCATACATCATTATACAATCATAATATTGATCAGAGGGAGAAGTGTGTTAAATATTGAATCACAGTCGTGCACAGCATCGCTGTACTGTTACACTGGTAGTAAGGAGGCCAAAGTAGGGGAAGTCAACCATTTTGTGATTGCAGCTGCAGCACTGCCAGTACATTGTACAGTAGGCTGGTCGGACGACAGCAGATTGAGAATTTATGGGAAAGTGAAAGATACATCCTAACCCTTGAATAGGATAGTGCTGTTAGGAGACTTAGCATTACAAATGTTTCTTCTAATCCTGTAAAATCCTTTTTGTGTCCAGGAATTTACAGTATGACTGTGATTACTGTCAGAGGGTCAACTCTCTGTTTTTTAAGCGAATGTTGGAATTTGCTCACTGTGTTTCAGAGAGGAAGGGTTAAAAGCAAAGCTTTTTTTCACACACGCAGAAAGCATTGTCCTGCACCAAACTAAAGATAAAGGTGGGGGGATGAACCTAGTCAGTGCAAGCTAAAGCTGATAAACATTGTCTGTGGGAGGTGATGGTGAAAGAGAGAGGGAGAGATAAGGGGAAGATGGTGGTGGGGGGTTGCATGCATGGCAGGCACAATCAGACACACAGTACCAGATTACACCCAGGGGTCCCAGGGACCCCCACTGACAGGGGAGTGTCCCCCCTGTGTCTTGAAAAGAAAGACTTCACCCAGCTCTCCGGCATGTCTGGGGGGCCCCAATCTCTCTTGTAGCTGCTTGGTTCAATTCTCTTCAAGCTCAGGTTCTCCTTCTAATGCAAATGATTCAGTAGTTTACAGTGTGTGAGCAGAAAACAACGCAGGTGACGTTCTCACTCATGGGCCAAGAGGGAACAAGAGGGGATTTTGAGGCTTGTGTGTGGTGTGTGTGTGTGTGTGTGTGTGTGTGTGTGTGTGTGTGTGTGTGTGTGTGCATGTGCGTGTGCGTGCATCTTGGCTTTGTACCTGTGCTTCAGGTGTGTTCTCAGTAGTCTCCAAAGAGAGGCTTTTTATTCTGTGCTGCTTTCACCTTTTATGCTCATTAAGCGTCACGTCTGAATGTCCACCGTAGAATGGTTAACACCGCCGCCTTTTGTGACGCAGCAGGTAACTTGATCATGATGGGTGATGTCATGTCAGGCCTTGCCTCTTGGCTGAGGACAGAAGAGGGTGAGGTGTGGCATGGAGGACATGGACTTAGAAATAGCAAAAGAGAAATGAGATGATTGTTTTTGTTACACTGTTTGACTTTTTAATCTGAACGTTGGCAACAGGATGTTCTTACTTCCACATTACTGTCAGCTCACTTGATGCACCTCATGGTTTTTGATAAGGAGTGTTCCTTTTTTGTAAACTATTGAGAACTTATATAATCCTTCCCCCTTGTTATTTGTATGTGTTTGTGTGTGTGTGTGTGTGTGTGTGTGTGTGTGTGTGTGTGTGTGTGTGTGTGTGTGTGTGTTCTTGCGTGCATACGTAGCTCTTATCAGCATTATCAGTTAACTGAAATGAGCGAGGCTGACTATGTCACTGCCAGTTTCCGAGCAGACACATTTATGACATGTTAGTCAGCTTTCCTGTTTGCTGTCCCTTCCTCCTTGCTTTGTGTAGGATTTCAGATCACTTGTCAGTGCCTGTTGAAGAGATGTAAGCATCACTCTAAAATTTCTTCCTGAAGGGTTAATGAGGGGATGTTTATTTTCAGCTAATGTCAGTCTTTTTTCTTGTTGTGGGTCTCAATTATAAGTTTTGTTATTTTTGTGACATTGCAAAATGAACAAACACATGTATGAGCTGGATGACATGTTACATGATAACCTTACCATGAACAATTTACTAATCAAAGACTGCCAGCACATGAAGTGTTGTAAATGTGACATTCTGGGTGTTGTATTGACGTGGCTGTCACATTTCATTTTGTTCACTTATAATGTCATTTATCTTTAGCTCTGCTAAGGTGGTCATTTTTGTTTGATTGGTAGCAGGATTACAGAAAAACTACTGGCCCGATTTCCATGAAACTTGGTGGAAGCGTGTAGCCTAGGCCAAGGAAGAACCCATTACGTTTTAGAGATGATCCAAATCACTTGGTGGATACACAAATCATTTTTCACTTTCATTAACATTGCAAGATAGGGAACGGCATTGACAGAGGTCTGAGCTCTGAGTATCCTTCAAGCTCCTATTGTTTTTCCAATCTACACTTCCATTGTTTTTAGGTTGTCTGGGAAGTTAATGGTGGTCCTCATTAACAAACTGCTAACATTTTCCCAAAAAGACCAATTTGCAGCATTTGTACTTTAAAACCTCTGATCAATAAACTTCATACTCAGTTGAGGTTCATGTATGAGAATGATCTGCATGTCAGAAATATTTGAATATATTTATAAATTGTATATAAGAAGGGACAATGCACATAAATAAACATGAGCACTTTTGTCTATTATGTAAATGTGCTAGATTTAGCCATACAGGCAATTTTAATTCTGCAGTCCCTTATTTGATCAGTATCATTTAGCCTGTTGCAAAAGCATCACAAAAAATATTCTACTAATCCCAAACTCAAATTCAATTTCAATAAAATAACGCCAACTAAATTCCATAGGGACCTTTACTACTTTCAGCCTAAGCCAAATGTTTTAACAGTTTCACATTAAACTATATGTTTTTTCAAACTTCTAAAATTTATATTGAGTGAAATATTAAAATCCAAGATTACATTTGTATGCCTCCTTCATCACCAAAAACATGTCTGACTTTCCCCTGTAATTCAGCAGTATAAATTTAGTATCTTTGGAAACCTTGGGATCTGGACTAGAATTTTAAATAAGGTTCTGTGGGTTTCAACAATCCTTTTTTGCACAACATGAGTTTGTAATAATGGACCTGCCAAAAGCTCTGTTGGTTTAAGCCTCTCTAATGCCATGTTGAAGGCAGCCTCCATCTTACTGGATCAAACCACATTTTTAGTGGTCAACGCGCATGTTTGTTTATAAGAATAAAGCAACCCACAACAAATCAGAGGGCAAGAAAAAAAAACTGGTCAAATATTGGGTGCATGTTCATGCCCCCCTGTTGGAGAACACAGGGCTAACATGAGGCAAAATGGCTGCCAGTCGCCTGTCTGGCCCAATGACTAAGCAGAATCAGACCGGACAGGAACCGGCCTACAGACCCCCTTTGAAGCTGAAGCAATGATACATCTTGTTTGATTCCTCTACTCCTCTATCCATCCATCCATCCTACACACACACACACACACACACACAGCCAGTGTGATATGATGATCTAGTGTACTGTTTTGGTCATGTGTCATAGAGCCTAGGCCTTTTATTTCATGGCTACTTTTAGACCAAACCGCCTTGGTGGTGCAAGGCATGGGCTCGGGCATAATGGGTTTTCTGTGTGTGTGTGTGTGTGTGTGTGTGTGTGTTTGAGGGGGAGTTAAGGAATTACTGATCAAACTATGATGCACATGCTGCCTTGTTCTGCACCCCAACAGTGACCTCATGGTTCAGTAACTGACTCGCTCTTTCTCAGTGTGTTTCTTTGTCATACAGAAACTGTTTGTGATCGTCACCTTCAGCAGGCACATAGTGGAGCAGATGGTCTCCCTCATCGGGTGAGTAAGCCTCAACGGGTGTGTGTTGTGTGCGTTTGTTTGCCCAGCAAAAGTACCCTGTGAGGTGTGCAGCTATCAAACATGAAAGTGTTAATGTAGAACTTGACAGTTGAGGGACCTTTTATGTGGTGAAATCTGCCTCCTCTTTGTGACTCTGATGAAGGTCAGGCAGAGTCAGAGGTGGTTTTGTATTAAACATGGTGATTTAAGAAGATGTCTAGTTACTTTATCCTTTATCTTGAAATACTTTGTGCAGGCCTTGAAACAGAGGGTTTGTCACATTTTGTTTCCCATTTGGCTCCTTACTCTGCTGTAATAGTCTACATGGTGATTAATGGCTTGGATTTTTCCATGGGATGACTATGGGCATGAACATGTTCCAGTTGCTTCACAGGACGGGATGAACTCTAGTCTATCATAGAAACCTCCTCTCCGCTTTATCACTCTGCACTTTTAAGAATCAGCTGTTACCTAACTGATATTATGGTTGGATGATACAAGCCAAAAGAGAGGGCCTCTTCTGAGTGTCCATGGATCACTGTGAGCTGACCTTTAATGTTTTCAATTAAAATAAGGTCCTTCATGTGTCAGACCTCTCAGGCAGGATGTGCAAATGTGTATTAGCCTTGAATCTTTGGGAGGAAAGAAATAAAAAAGGAGTTTGAGTTACCGGTGAGAGAGATTTGGAAACTGCATCAGTGTAGTGTTGAATATACAATCAGACACAGGCTGGTTTTGAAGGTATAAAACCAGTAAAACATTTTACAAAAAATGTAAAACAAAATGTAAAAATTACACCTACACAAATACACACAAGTACAGTCTCTGGACCTCTTAAAAATAAGGGCTGGATATAAGCTGTTATGGGCGTGGGTGCTGGTGGGTGCCATGATGTCCTTGTATCCTTGAAGAGATGCCAGGCGTTGCAGCTGGAAACTGCCCTCGACACACCTGCTGGTGGGAGTGCCGGTTATCACACACACACATGCGCACACACACACACACACACACACACACACAAAAGAATGAATTCAAGCGATAAGATTGCATCAGCCCTCTTCCTTGCTATGTTGTCTTTTTGCACTTTTGCAAGACTTTGGTCAGAGAAGGCTACTTAAGAAGCTGTTGTTGCTCTTTTCTCCACATGTGTATTTTTATAGACAGTTCTTTATTCTTTTTTCAATGCCACAACTTAAAATATGTTCAGATTGAAAAGTTTTTATAACTGTGTGTGCTTATGTGTGTGTATGTGTGCGTGTGTTGGGTTGTGAAAGACCTGTCGGCCCTGGCAGTCACTGTTCATTGAGCTGCAGACTCAATGCGACAGATCATTGGTTATTGACAGGTTTCAGTCTGACTTGCTGCCCGCTTTTTTTCTCAAGAAAGTTTCCCCAATTACAACTCGTCAACCGTCAGCTTCCTTCCTCATGAGGCCTTTCCACCAACTCTGATTCTCTTTGCCACTTACTCTCACTCTCAATCACACATGACCTTATGAATGGGTGACAGCCTTTCATTTGTAAGCCCTTAGACACAGGAAGACCGCGGTGTCAGTGTTAACTCTGCAGTTGCTTTAAAATAAATGTACACCTTTACACCCGCTTGAATGCAGGCACCTGCAGTTCCTCCCACCCACTGTGCACAGTTGCATGCAAACACACAAGATTTGTCCTAAGGATGTCCTCATTCTCAAAAGTCAGTTATACTAAATCTCTACATCTTGTTCTTTATCACCACACTCACAGGACTTTTTTTAAAATATTTAATGAAGCACTTAAAACCTGATTTAAAAAACGGATTTTCTTTTTTATGTATTTGGAAGCTACTCTTTTCTTTCTTGGTTTTGCATGAACAGATTCCTAACATAATGATTTCATGCCATAACTGCACAGAGTGTGCTTTATAACATTTTATGTATTTTTGATTATCCCATTTGAAATCTTATAAGCTTGCGGAGCATTTGCTTTTTCATCTTTTTCAAGCAGTTTATGCTTGATGATTAAATTAAGACACAAATTGTGTCTTTATTTTTAAATTTAGTCTGGCTTTGTTTTTGTTTGCTTAGCTCTGGATTCAGCGTCTGTAAACTTAGGGAATAGTATTTGTCTTTGTAGGGGATTGAAGTGACCATTGGTTGGACAATGACCAGGGTGATTTCATGACATAATACAATACAACACAATTTATTTTCTGATCTTTGCATGTCAGGTAATCTAGTTGAGAGACACACACACACACACACACACACACATCAGCATAGAAGACACAGAAATCAGTTTAACCAGTTACCAGTGTAATGCCTTACAGAACATGTTTTGCACTGGAGACATTTGAAATATCAAATGATTACACTGAAACATTACACAGGTGTTATCTAGATCATGTTTTCTTTTTTGAAAGTTATTTTTCATAATTTAATTGATATGATTTATTAGCTCCCTAACAAAACACACGATAGCACCTTTCACTTTTAGTGCATCACAACTTGCTGTTTGTTTCAAACTTAACACAAGTCCTTTTTATGATGAATACCCTGTATTGTGTGTTGTAGGGTGAAAAAGGCCAGACTTTGAGTTTCACTAGTAGTTCAGATAGTTTTGGTGAGAAGAAAAAAGAAGTGTGTTTGTGTGTGTAATGTGGTGCTTTATCTAAGTGTTGCATATTTGTAGCACATGTATTTTCTAACTTGGATAAGGTAATGGTTGGATATTGAATATATATACTCAACACGTTAACACTGGCTACTGGTTAGATGCTGTAGTGTGATTGTCAACTTCTGCAGTACAGTACAACATTATAAGTTAATGTCACAATATTGCTGTAACAAAGACAAGGTAGATTTTCTTATTCACTCAATAGGGAGTGCCCACAAATTCTTTTAAAGTTTCATTTAAAAAAATATTGTGTGTTGTAACACTGTCACTTAAAAATTGGTTATGTGGCAATAAGAGTTAAGTATCATGATAAAGTCATCTAATGTATTACTCAATTTAGAAATGTGGGTTTTTTAGGGATATTTTTAAAGATTCGTACTCATTCATCAGCAGTTCAAATCAGGAAAGTAGATTTTCTATGAATGACAAATGGAAAGTGTGTTACTGAAATTCAGTCTCACAAAAGAGCTTTGGATCTGAGGCTTAAACGTCATGAGGCTCTAAAACTGTCAACAGCCATTTTCATCACCTCTGTTAACAAAATGACCAACTGCAGAGTTTTTTACTGGCTGGAAATAAAATGTAGAGAATATGCAAAGGACTAGAACAAGTTGAACATAAGTGACTTAAAATTTCCATTATATATTTATGACTGTCTGATGTTCCCTTTGAGAGCAAGACCAAAAAAATTACTGTCTGTTTGGGACAAAAGAAACTGCGTGTTAGACATTTCAAACTTAATAAATGACTTCTTCGTGAGTATTGTGGAAACAGATTCTTCTATCTCTGGCAGATTGGGTTTCACTCTTGTTTTCCTGCTGTGCAAAGCATTTAAAGTTAAATATATAACCCTCTGTCTGCAGTAGTTGGATAATAATAAAGATAATTTTGCTTTGAACTGCCACAAATTCACAATCAAACCCTCCTTGGATGCCTTTTGGGCTGATAACAATAAGTGATAGCCAGGTTGGTTGGAGCTGTGTGTCTGATCAGACTTGTCAGGTTTCTTATGTCCTGTGACTAACGTACAGATGTCTCCTCTTCAAGGCCGGCGGTGCATGTACAGTCATTGTTTAAGGCAGGAGAAAATTCTGCAAACTGACATTACTCAAGGCTTTGATCAAGATCTAAAGGAGTTCTACATCAAGGGCTTCCATGCAGTTATTCCTTATAAGTGTTCATTTAGCAGTTTTTTTGTTGTTGCCACTAGTCATAAAAAACCTGCACAGGCTTCCCACCTTTTTTGACGAGTCTGGAGAGTTTTTAGATTTGATTTTAAAAAAGAGACCTTATACATTTTTGTATATGAATGTGCTTACAACTTTAAAATTACATGATATCACCCAAATTTCTCATTATACCCTAACTCTATGGACCTCTCATGGCCACCAGTGAAAAACCTTTTTTTAATCCTATTTTGTTGACTGCATGTAAACAGGTACAATAGTGAAATATTTATTTTCATTAGCCATTTAAACAGCTTAGTAGGAACATTTTTGCTTTTCAGAATAAGGGCAAAAACCTTAAGATTTTGTGCATGTAAACATATTTGTTAAAGACTTTGCACCATGAGAAACATTTATGACTATTGTCCTGTCTTATCCCACAACAGGCTCATTTTATACACTTCAATTCCCTTAAATTTAATGTGCACATGAGGTCAATAGAAGGACTTCAGAGAATGAAAAAGCCCCTGCTGCTATGCTCCATAAATCTTCAGGGAAACAGATTCATCTTTTTCTGTGCCCAGTCCTCCCAGTCCTCCTTTTTCTTATCTCTGCTGGGGCTTCGTCAGCCAGTGACGTGGTGATCTACAACAGGAAAAGATCAAAATCACCCATTGCATGCAGTAATGGAACAGGGAGCTTTCCTGTCTTTGACATGCTGTCTGGGCCTACAGTGTCCTTGTTTGATCTGTTGTCAGGAGCTTTGTCTAGGCTAGATTTCTAACTCTGATTCATGCCACTTTTTCACCAGTCATATGTGATGATATGTGAACCGGGAAAAAATAGAAGACTTCCTTAATTAAGGAACCAGCTGTAGTGATGAGACCTGTTAGGTGGCTTTGCTGCTGGTGATTCACTGTCTGCAGGAGTCCAGTGTGTTCACAGCTTGTCAGTGGTGACTGTGGTGGCACTGAGTTTAGTTTGTGCAGAGGTGGAAAAGTGAGAAATAAAGAAGAGAGGAACAAAGATAACACAAGACAGACACCATTTTACAGTTATCTGTCATCTTACAGGATCTCATCTTCTGGCTTTGCACTTAAAATGACTGTTCTCAATAATCCATCATCTTGATTGAGTCAGACACTCTCTGTGTCTTGTATTGAGTTTGGCAAATCCTTCAGAGCCATGTGTCAAGGGAGGCCTATCACTGTCGGGCTCTTGGGGAGAAGGCCATTGAGATGCACAGAGCAAGAGTTGAGACCTGAAAAGGTTATCCAGTAGAAACAGGTGCACGTCTCCATGAGAATGCACCCATTTCCATGTGAGTCCATCTCTAAAGGCAGGGGTCCATTACCAGCACAATGGGCCTGCAGATGGTTGTCCCTGCCACACAAGGCTGTCGGTAGAGGATCACAGCAGGCAGCCCTGCTCAGAGGAATGCTAGGACAGAGTCACAGGTCATGGCATGGCAGCCGGGGGTTGTATCACCGGGTCATACTGCAACTGCAATCAAATTTGTATTAAATTAAAAGATAGACTCCAGTTCTTGTTCTTGTTGTAACTGTCATCTTATACCTTACCTAGGTACTTTAAGGTAGTTATTGGAGTAAGTATAAATCAATTAACAACGTTAAATTACTATGCAGACATTTAAATTTCTCTCTGCATTTACGCTGTTCCACTTGGTTTCTTTCTGGGTTTTGATTCTGTGTATGTGGGAGAATTTTGTTCTTAAAGGACTATCTTTAGAAAATACCCACTAGATTTGTGTAACTCAGCCTCATACTAGCTTCAAACAGTAGGAAACGAAGGTATGAAGGTTTCAATGTTCATTGGCACCCAAGTGTTGTTTTCAGACAGGCTTGAACAATTGTGAACCTTCTATGTGAATTGTGAAATCCTTTAATGTAATCCATTTTCTTGTTATGTTCCTGTTTTGTACTATAGTCTTGAGGTCAAACAATTTCTTCTGGATGTTAACTGTCAAACAACTCAAGTAAAGTTGGGTCACTGGAGAAGTGAAATTGCTGAGAACCATGCAAACTATTTTGGGTTTTCACAGTAGTGCAGTTATATGCATACATGTAAAAGTACTGGAGTTAGGGGAGAATTGTCTGTTACTGCTTGTTTCCACCGAATTCCCCCAGCTCATATAGAAACTGGGTTTGTCTGGTTTCATGCTGAATGTGGGGTTGTCTGGGTTAAAGGTAACTGTATCCTTGTCTTGTAATAGTTGAAAGTCACCTAGCAGAGGGTTTTTTTATGTCACCACATAGGTCTATGTAAAGCAAATTGCACCAATTTGAGGCAAAGAATTTCAATCTATTTTTTGTGCAATAAATATAGAGGATGAAGCTAAAGTGAGCTGCAGTCTTTGCTAAAGCTTATTGGCTTAAGTTATCTTAAATGTGGGGATGTACAGTATTGCACCTTTTGCAGCCTGAAGCTGTTGCCTATATTTTCTGTATAAGAATGGTAGTGATAAAAAATCCAAAATGTCAATGTAGTTCTTTAACCATTCACAGCTCTGTCACATCACTGATTCTATAATAGCCCTCTTTGAGCCATATGAGCAAAGTATTCCCGTTAACCCAATCTGCCAGAAGGGAGTATTTTCAATCCTATTAGTCATCGGGTGCTCTGGTCACCTGAGAAGCACCCTGACAAAGATGGCATTGATCAGTCCTTCCACGGCCTGCCCTTCTCTCCTCAAACACAGTCAAAAGCCTCCCTTAGGATGACGGGATCAGAGGCAAACAGGGAAAGACAGTGAGAGTGAGGGATGGAGCGGCAGGTCGCGGCTGACTCTCTTTTTATACAGCGTCGTTAAGTTTAATGCGAAGCCCGGCGGGGCGTCCATTTTCTCAACTCTTCCACTTCCATTCTGATTACCTTGGCCCACAAGTTCTGACAGAAATACAGAGGCAGTAAGCGTCAAAGACAGGTTTTACTCTGAGCCAAAAGGTCTTTAGAAAAATATTCAGTCGCTCAAGAAGACTTATTGTTCAGATCGTGTACTGTAGACCTATTTTGTCAGTTAATAGCACAATGAGGGATTTAGAAGGGGTACACAAAGATCGGCATGTAATTGTAGCTTTGACAAGTAAGTGTGTATGTGTGTGGGTGTTTGTGCGAGAGAAAGAAAGATACAAAGACAGGGAGAGGTCACATGTGTGTTCTAGGTCTGAGGTCCGGTGTCATATTATGTGCCTCATGGGCACATTGTGTGTCCCAGGACTTCCTGCTTTATTCAGCCCTGATTCATTTGTTTTGTCCAAAGTCTCACAGTCTGCACCAAGTTACACATGCTGCTTGCTCATCAAATAATTCCTACACATGAAATTACTGATGTATTTATTCATCAGGATGGGAACTGGCTTGCATGTTGTTTCAGGAAACAGTCCGCCATTGATTCATTTTTAGAACAGCTCATTTATCAGGGGAACACAACCTGACCTCTAGCTGTTATCATGCACTGAAGTGTATTGTTTTGTGAATCCCATGAACATCGTAATGTGTGCTGTCATTTCACTGGTAGTCTGTAGTCTGTATGAGAGGAGTCATCCCAGACAGGACCTGACTCAGAAGGCAGCCGCCCGGACCCCTCTCCTTCCCCGCCCTGCCTCCATCACACCTCACGCAAAACAGACATGTTTTCCCCCATCAGTCCAGTGACAAGTATATTAGAGTGAGGCCAGAAAGTAAGGACAGTTGTTTGTGATATTTCTTCCCGTAAATATCCTCGGCATTGTCCAGTTATGGATCATTCGTGTTAGGCCTCAGCCAAAAAAAACCCAGAGCAACCATAAATCTTAATTATGAGGAGGTTGTGTTTTATTTGTTTTATTACAGA
Organism: Etheostoma perlongum; assembly: GCA_026937815.1. Taxonomy (NCBI): domain Eukaryota; kingdom Metazoa; phylum Chordata; class Actinopteri; order Perciformes; family Percidae; genus Etheostoma; species Etheostoma perlongum. The sequence continues at coordinate 28,681,061 of CM049383.1, forward strand.
CACATAAATCATTCACTTATTATTTTGTTTTGTGAAACCTCAAAGATTCACCATTGTGAACATAATGTATTGCTTTTACTAAATCTTAGGACTAGACCGCTATGGGTTCTTAAATTACATTCACACATTATAACAGTTTTATTCAGAAATAATGTAGTGTATTGCTTTTTGCTAGATGTTCTACATTTCTTCAGTGTTGTTGCAGCACATTAAGACATACTGTTGCATACTGTCGCATAGACATCGGGAACTTTCACTTGTCTACATTCGGTTGCTCATAACCACAACCTCTGCAGAATGTAAACTTGAATGCAAAGCTATACTTTATGCGCTACTGAACAGAAAGTTAATCAGATAACTATAATCACGTTGGACAATTTGACTATTATGTTTATTACAGATTGTTTTGACCTTGCTGGCTGTCTTTTTGCTGAATTTCTCCTTGTTGTTTTGTAAAGCAGTCACTTATAGAGCAGTCAGAGTAGAACATATAGTGGAAGACATACAGCATGTTGTGGCTTTTGAATGGTAGATAGTAACCTGTGTGGTTGTCTGAGCAGCACATCTCACAGTGTATATGAACCACACTGACTGTATACAATCCCACAGTGTACTACTTACTGAAAAAAGTCTCATATACTTCTGTGCTCGCACTGTGTTGGATTAGTGACTTACAGTACATTACGTTCACAGGAGAGGCAAGCTTCAAACAGTCTCAGGTTCTCATTTATTCCAAATGCCATTAATTCTCCACCCCGTGACCTTGGTTCTCTGGTGTGTTTCTACCCTTTACATTTATTTAGCTTGTTCTGTGTTTTAGTTTTCTGACTTGCTGCAGTTTCCAATTTGGGACAAATAAAGTGTAATTTTTTGAATACATACAGTAGGTAGGGTTATCACAGGGTCATTAGGTGTTCGTTTGAAAAGAGGGCTACATGTTGTCCCATAGAAAAACAATGTCACCATAGATCCCATTCCTCCAAGCATGACATCACAGGATGGATGGAGACACTGGTGTATTGCCCTTTACCTCTTCTTCTTCTGTTCTTCCATCTCCTCCTCTATTTCCAGCCTGTCTGTCAATGCCGCTCTCCTGAAAAATATGACTTGTCTGGATATGTCTCCAGTCACATCTGACTCATTAAACCACACTTTCTCACCATTGAAAGGGTCCAGGCCTGGTTACACAGTGACCCAGCAACTCCACACCCAGGGTCTGTTTGGGCATGCCGACCTGAACCTGGGGGGTCGTGGGGGTTTGAGGGCTGTTTTATGTGGCTGTCTGGGAAGTGAGAGGAATAATAGACTGCTATAATTGGTGCCCCCTGATTTCCTGGCAGCACTGCGGGCACCAAAGAGGATAGCATGTGTCCGAACTTGTGTGTGTGTGTGTGTGTGTGTGTGTGTGTGTGTTTGCTGACTGAAACAGATGGCTGTGGAGCAGGGATGTGATAAACACACTGGGCAGGGGGATCTCCGTCCAGCAGTGGGCTCCATGCTTTAGTGGTGAAGTCATTGGGAAAAAGCCCGGTTGAACTGGAGGAGGAACAGATACTCACTCACTCATACACACACACACACACACACACACACACACACACACACACACACACACACACACAGATACTACCTTACAACACTTTTCCTCACAAAGTAAAAACCCACTCCTCCTCCTCCTCCTATAATTCTATTATTACACTTAATCAAATCAAATTGGAGCAGTAGTAATTTATCAAGCCATGAGCTGATAAAATGAAATGAGTCAGAGCATCTGTGTTTTGAGATAGTGTAGAGGTCAGAGTTTTAGTACCTCAGGTCAGAGCGCTTCCTAAACAGTGTGTGTGTGTGTCTGTGTGTGTGTGTGTGTGTGTGTGTGTGTATTTGTTTGTTTGTTTGCTTGTTTGTTTGTGTGTGTGTGTGTGTGTGTGTCTGCATGTGTGTGTGTGTGTGTGTGCGCGTGCATGTCTTGCGGCGTCTGTGATGTTATGTTAGGTGTGAACTGTGGCCCTGTAGAGCATTGGGTAACACTAGTGATTGCCTAAGCCAGTTGTGATGATGTCGTAACCAGTTGGACCTGGCCAGGGTTTGGCTGTCATGTGAGCCCTTGTTCTCTATCATCCCCTCTGTGTGTGTGTGTGTGTGTGTGTGTGTGTGTGTGTGTGTGTGTGTGTGTGTGTATGCGTGTGTATGCGTGTGTATGCGTGTATGCGTGTGTGTTGTTGGAGGTGGCAGCCTTCAGAAGGGGCAGACAGGTCAAAGGTCTCCACTGACTCATGGCCTGTGGAATTTAGTTTTTGCAAAACGAACACAGGACGCCCAAACACACTCCACACTCTGTGAACAGCAGCAGGAAATGATAGTTCATTAAAAAATGAGAGGCTGACATTGCACTCACAAATTAACCCATCACGGTAATAATCAGGCTGCAGGAAGTCGGGAGAAGTGGGGTTTTCGACCATATCAACTTTTTTTGTGAAAGCGTATCTCCCCCTCGTTTCTTTCCTGATTATCAATCAATAAGCGTCTTTTCTTGGCTAACAGGCCTGGTTTCTGAAGTGTTGAGGTTTTTGCAGGTGAAGGGTATAGGACAATAGGAGTACATTTCTGTACTCAAGGCTGGACTAGCTGCAGTACAAACAAGACCAAATGTGTAGCTTTTGGTACCTAATTGTAATTTTTTAAGTTACAAATTTGGAGAAGAGAATGCTATTTTGTACAGGCACACTCCAAAAGACTCCATAAAATACCATGTGCTAGTTTTTCTTTGTTATAAAGATTAGGCAACGGTGGGTGACTGTGCTTCAGAATTATCAATGTAAGTGGGTAGAAGTCCTTTGTGTAGTTTACAGGAAATATTTCATTTTATATTCTATTCTGAATTCTTTAGCAGACAGATGTGATGACCTCTGTTGCGTTGATGAGGAATGGGAACTAGAGAGGTCACATATCTCTCAAATCTTTAATAACCCCTACCTTTTCATTTTAAGAATTGCTTTGTCTTTATTATTTTATCAGATTTTTTTTGTGTGTGTAAATTAAATATTTATACTTCATATATTTATTTGTCTGTGTGTGTGTGTGTGTGTGTGTGTGTGTGTGTGTGTGTGTGTGTGTGATCCATTCACCTAACAAACCCAGAATAGCTGATCACATACATGCTTGTTTGGTGATCTAGTGTAAAATGAGCTTTGTAGTAAAGTCCACTAACAACACTGTTGTCTTGTTCCTATGTCTATGTTGCACAGATGAAGCCTGCTGGGCGAACGCACTGAGAATGGTTTGGAAAAAGTGATCCTGTAGGTCTGATGGCATTCGTAGGGTGGTGGTTGTGTGGTTTCCCCTGGATCTCTCAGTGAGAACTGTTCATGTTCAAAGATATTGATCAAACTGTATTGTTTGTATTTACTGAATTTATTCTTGGATGAAATGGGATTCACGTTCTCAAAACAGTCATTTTGCACGCTGTAACAGGCTTAAACAAAGCAAAGTGTGTAATAGAAAGTGTGTATGGACGGGAAATGTCAATTTCTGAACTTTCTTTTGAACTTTTGTTTTATTTGAACTTATTTGAAAAAGGGATCCAGTTTTATACCCGCATCAACCTAAAACTAAACTCTGTTGTCTAAATGCTGTTTGAGCTGCTGAGCTTCTTTGTGACAATTAGCTTCTGTATATTATATTACATCTGAAGAATTCATGAATACAAGTGTCCTTGTTGCAAGTCTTTCAGAGATTTACTTTGGACTGATACATATCTTTATTTTAAAGATAATTTCGTTCAGTGATTCATTTAGTGACTACATGGCAATCACTTGATGGAGCTACGATCATTTGCTCTTCATATCTAGAAGCCTGCATGTTACCTATTTGATGTTGATTAAAAAAGTAATTATCACACACACTTCTTATGTTTCAGAATATGTGCAGGTATATAATACACAGCTATAGTGATGATAATAAACCACACATATTTACTGGAAATATTTTTTTTAAGTGAAGCTTATGCTTTTTACACAACTTCTGGAAGTAATTCAATTACTTGGAGAGCAGCTGTTATAAAGTTTGATAGGTTCCACACATGCAGGCTTTTATTGTTGTAAAACCACCTACATTTTAAGACTTTCATTGTTGTTATTATTATTCTTTTTAACTATCCAATATTTTTTCTCTTTTGAAGAAGAGTGAGAGTGAGAAGGGTCATATTTTATGTCTGTTCAGATTAACGGCTAAGTGTTTTATATACTGCAATAAATCTGTTTTTCCCATTTATATTTTTGGGTACAGGTCCACAAAAAGCAAGATTATAATATAAAATACATAAATAATTGTTTATAGTAAATGATATACAACATTGAATAATGTGAAAATCGGTTTCTGTCCTTTACTGCCTTTATTAAATCATGAGAAAGAAAAGTTTGAAGAAAATAACTATAAATTGAACTTAATTTTAAGCACATTTATGTCACATCTGTTTCAGCTGATTAAATAAAAATAGAGCCTATGAGCTTTCATTTACATAATGTTTTATCATTTTATCAATTTAAGTAAGAGCTAAATTATTTTAAATGTATTACCAAATTATGCTCACCATAAATTGAGACATGATAAGTTATTTTTTTTTTATAAATAAGCCTTTATAGTAAAACAGAAATTGAATTCAAACTGAATTATTTGCGTGTTTCTCGAGGCCACAGTGTTTTAGAGCCTCACCTTGGAAAAAAGATACAAGTGAGGAGTTTTCTGGGAGTCTCATTTAAAGCACGGGTCGTTAATGTTTGATCAGTAGCTGCTGGGTAAACAGTTCAGGCTTATTGTTTGCCAAATTATATCTTATTGCTGTTGTAAATTTCAGCTTCTAGTTTTCCCCCTCCTTTGCCTTCACTCAACATAGGAAGAACTGAGAAAATACAATTTCACATTTTCAAACTTTTACTTAGAATTAAAATCAACTTTTACAACAGCTACTGTACAACATAATACCATCTATTACATACATTTAATGCATGCACAAGTTACACACATTTCTTATTTAATGCCAGATAGAAGTTAATTTTTTTTTAATTTTCTAAGAAATATAAACTTCTTCTTTTCACAGAAAGAAGTTCAACACAGGTACTCACGGGGAAATTATGAACACACTTACAGTAGATATTTCTTAAATCCAACAATTTTACAACATCTTTTGCAGAAAGTGAAAATATATTCCCAAAAAGCACAAAAGCTCCCGAGTTTTAATGGAAAGACTAAGAGACGGTCCCGACTCTGAGGCATTCTAAATGTGTTTTAGACTGCTAGCTTTGAGCTTCTGTGTTGGTGGATTTGCCCAGGCTCATGACTCAGTATTGCTCATCGTGTAGGAGATGATTCGCCGCCATTTCTCAAAACTGTTTCTCTCATTCTTTGTCCTTGCCTTTTACTTTTATTTGCTGAACTAGTGTATTTCCCTTTTGTTTTCTAATCTCCTTTTCTTCTAAGCTCATATTCAGCTTTTATCCAGGTTATATACTTTGAAATTAGTTTAGTAGTAGTTTCTGTGTGGGGTAGATAGGTTAGGAATTTTGTGATGTGGGGGATGGGAATAGGAGAGGCTTTGTTTCCCTCCAAAAATACAACCCATGCTTGATTTTTGATACCGTGTGTCCTAACCATTTTCTATTGTGTAATTTAAAGCCTGATGCATCTGTTAGACTTCCTGTCTGCTTTTCCCATTCACATGTAGGATATCCATTACCTGGTATGAAGTTAATCATTACTAAAAGGCTTCCTTGTTATAAACTCAGTCATTTAACACAATCTGTTTTTTTTCTCACCATAACATAGGTGTGTGTGTGTGTGTGTGTGTGTGTGTGTGTGTGTAGAGGTGGGAAGGGACGGAAATTGCTTGCCTCCCTCAGAGAAAGTTGCCAGCTATAAACTCAACCGTATGTGACATGACTGCCCACGCAAACTGCCTTAACATCTTTGATGTGTCTCTGAGTTTTGATGAAGTGAACAAAAGACGTAAAAGTGGAACATAGGGAAGGTTTTAAAAACAGCTCAGGGGATGTAATTGACTGTGTATAGTCACAAAGAATAAGTGAAGGTCTTTAGTATGTATTTGTTTAGTGATTAATCACTAACTCCAGCCTAGGGATGGGCCACTGATTCGCTATTCTAGGGCATTCTCTGCAGTCTCTCGTGTCTTTTTTCTATTTGTGTGTGTGCGTGCGTGTGTGTGCGATTGGAGGGGAGGGAAAGGAGGGGGGTTCAGTAGTATGCTTGTAGTTGGTGGCTAAATCTTGTAAAGGGTTTCCTAATATGGGCTGTCTTACAGGAGTGCCCTCCCTCTGTGGGCCATCCCCCCAGATCTCAGCCAGTGATGACACAGTTTGGGTACGACTCACTTCCTCATTAATTGGCTGAAACCAGTTCTTACAGGAACCGCCTGTGATAAATGTGAGAGTTCTGAGAAGTCATTCATTTCTCCTCGCTGCAGCGGCAGAGGAGGCACTGCAGGGGAGTTGAACGAGTTCACCGATGTGTGTGTGTGAGAGAGGGAGAGGAAGCCGAGTGTGTGTGTGTGTGTGTGTGAGGAGAGCAGAGCAGAGCGGGAGAAAGTGGGTGACTACTGCTGCCGCGGCTGCTGTATGAGGAGCAGACAACTTTATTCACACCGGTTTTGATCGTCTTTTGACTTTTTTTTTGGTTTGTTTTTCAGCAGCACTATTTTCTATAGCTGTGGTACAGTTTGTACTTTTTTTTCTCTGTGTATGTTTATGTGTGTGTATCTGTGGGGATGAGCAGTGAAGGGATTGCACTCGTTGCTCTCTCCATCTCTCTCTCTTCTCGGAGAGAGGAAGCAGGGGAGAGCGACACTGTACAGGACATAGGACAGCATGCCTCCCTTTGTTGCTGCCCTTGGGCTGGTGAGTAACAATGATGTGACGTGATTTGTGCCCCCCCTTCCACCCATGATCCCCCCCCACCCCCCCTTTCTCTCTTCTTCCTTCCCTCCCTCTCCCCCCCTCCATTGGTTGAGGCAGAGCTGTTCCACTGCTGGGTGCGGCACTGCAGAATCCCTTCAGGGAGTACTTGGAGGCCCAGAAGGCCAAGCTGCACCATCACGCTGGAGAGGGGATCCCAACTGTAAGTACCCCCCCCCCCATTCATTCACGTGTACACCCCGAGAAAAGAATGCAGCCCCTTACTTTTGCCTCTTTCACTTCTTCTCCCTCCACTTTTTGTGTTCCTTTCTTCTCTTTATCTTTAGCCTTCCTTTATATCTCTGACCCATTTTGCACACAATTCTGTTTTCAACCTCTTTGCTTTCAGTTTAAAAATTTTAATTAGTTCAATATTTTACACGAGAAATGTTGATGTTGTAGATTTTACTATAACCTGTAGAGGTACAGTAGATTACAGAGGCTTGTTTCGGGCCAGAATGACAGAGTAGGTTAGCGCTGCACTGGGCGGGCTGGAGGGGAGGGAGGAGAAGGAGGGGAGGGGAGGGGGAGGAGAGGGGCCAGTGTGGGGTCTGGCTCCACTCGCTGTATTGAACTAATACCGTAGTGCGGGACGTGCTGACTCATGCTCCATCCTACCAATTGGGAGTGTGTGTGTGTGAGTGTGGTCACTCCCCTATGTGTCACACACACACTTGCACTCAGTGCCCCGCCTGAACCCAACACTGGCTGTAGACCGGGGCGCCCTCCCCCCTCTGCCAGTGACAATCCATCAAAAACCCCTGTCTAGAACAAAAAGGGCCAATTGTAGCTGTAGCCTATTTCTCTTTCAAAGCTTTTTTCCCTCTTCTCCATTTCTCTCTCTTGCCCTAAGTGATTCATTAAAAACAAGTTTACTTCTCTTAGTCGCCTACTAGGACAAAGAGTAAAAAGGATCAACTTTGAGATACACAAGGACAGATTAAGGCATTTCTAGAACAATGTTCCTTTTTTCTTGTAACTTGAGCCTCCTGCAGTTACAGGAGGAGAGAAGCGAGGCAATTTAACTTGGTGGAGGCAGGCTGCAGGCTGGGGTCAGTGAGGGCGTTAGGAGGGAGGCTGGTGGGGGCTGCCGCTTGTTTTATTACCCCTGATCTCTATCTGTCCTGCACATGGAGCTGGATCCCCACCTAGCCTACAGCATCAGGAGCAGAGGGGGGGTTAGGGTTGGCCCTCAACTTACTGACCGAGCTCCTCTCCTCTCTCTCTGTTCTTTCTGTGGTTCCCTGCAGGAGGAGAGCAGGCTGTCGTGGCTCTTTGAGAAGGTTGTGGTCATCATGGTATGCTTCTTTGTCTGCTCCATTGTCAACTCCATGGCCCAGAGCTACGGCAAGCGCAAGCAGCAGGAGAAGTACTGAGGGCAAAACGGAGTGAAGGCCAGAGAGCATCAACGTCACAAGCTCCCACTGATCCTTTACTCATTCAGCTTGTCCTTCTGGCTGGTAGCCCCACCATTCTCTAAAGCAAAGTATCAGCCTCCATCTGGTTTCTGTCGTTATTGTAGCAACATGTTTTTGTTCTCTGTAAGGTAGGTGCTTGTTGGAGTGTGTGTGAGTAAGCTGTTGTGTTGTTTGAGCTCTCGTGTCGTTGCTTTTAGCAGCTCCTGAGCACGTGAGAGGAAGCTGCTGGCAATACTTCTCCTCAGTGAGGCCTTAAGCTGCTGTTTGTTCAACTAGAAGAACCTTAAAGTAACACGTCTGTAGACTCACAGAATTCAATTGATTTAAATAAGCTACTGAACTTACTTTTGATTATGTACTGAGTGTTCTGTAAAACCAGCAGTTATTTGTTCAATAACCTAATTATCATCTATATTTGCTGGTTGATTAATAAGACATTGTGTTCTGAAGTTGTTGTGCGGTATCTGATGTAGTTAGATAAGACTGTAAATGATTGTGTCATTTCTACATCGTGTAGAGCTCGGAGTTGGTTGTTGTAAAGATGTTAATGAATGTTTCAAGCGGTTGGTGGTGCGTTAGATGACCACTTCTTTTGTGTGTGCAGTAAAGCAGCTTATGGTACTTTAGGATGAGAAATGATAAGTCGGCCATGAATCACCCTACTGGTCCCTTTGTCTGCCCTTATTGTTCGGCTTCCAGGAAGAGAGCACATGAGTCAGCCCTGGGCTACTGTACCAGATGCAGCCATATAGTGAATCAGATGTACGACTGCGTGTGTGGGAGACGGAGAGGAAGAGGGAGATGCCACATTTGTTGCTCCCTTTGATCTTTTATGGATTAAAGCAGGCAGATAGTAGCTGTTCCTTTAACTTCAGAGACAGTCTATGTCGTGGTAAGTGTTTTTCTTTGTTTTCACTTGTCCACAGATTATTTTTTTTATCCTTTTCTCATTTTCTTATTTTTTTCTACCTCAGACGAGGACAGCGAGCTCATGTTTAATATTACATGAGCATCTCCTCAAACAAAACTCTGCATGGGTTTTATAAGATCAGTGTTCTATTTTTTTCTTTTTTTTTGCTTAATGGATAACGTCAGCGGGCTCTCAGTATAGGCAGTACCTTCTCTTTTTTTTCATATTGCTGGAGAAACGTGCTATTTTCTTCTCTCTCTGTAGCGCTGCTGTGCTACGCTGGACTGAGCACAGTGGGCGCTAGAGCGGGCACAAGCAGGAGAGAAAGAGAGAGAGAGAGAGAAAGCCCTTAAACGCACAGTGAAAAGCGTCTGTGCTGTTACCTCAGCTGAACCTTAGAGTGAACTCGTTGCACTGCCCCAGTCACGGAGCCAGGAGACGAATCACTCGAGTAGATTCAAAACAGAGGGGTACTGTTGAGCGGGCTGAACTCTGCGCTCTGTGCAGCTCTAGTCGGAACATTTACATCTCCTCTTTTCTCCTGTCATGGTAAGTCGGATGAGGATTCTTTTTTTCCCTCTTCATTGTTGTCGTCTCTGTACATGCATACGTCTCAGACATGTCCTCCACTCTCTCGGCCTGTCAGATAGCTTATCAGACTGGTGTTGGCTGTTAAGATTGCAAGGCGACAACAGTCTGTAGGCTGTCTGACATTTCGGGCTCTTTCATCTGACCAGCATCCTGTTTTGTCCTTCTGTTATTGTCATTGTCTCAGTTAGCATCAGTTCCCATTTAGAGGTGTGTATGGCAGTGTCACTTCCCTTTATCCCAACCACTTGTGAAACGTCAGAAACATGGGTCTATTGTTTATTTCCTCCATGCTGACGTCTGTGAGGGTTTTTATGTGGTTTTATGTGAGGAACTGTGTTCGCATGTTTGCAAATGCAGATGTAGTGATGTCAATAGTGTACTTCTGTTAGTGCGTGTGTGTATGTGTGTATGTGTGTCTCTGTGAGTTGGCCCTGTCCTCTTGAATTTCCAGAGAGATCTAGACAGTACACACCTTATTGCAACACATCACATTGTGACACCCAGTCCTAGGTATGGTACACGCAGTGCTCACCCAGCCCCCCTCTTCTCTTTTACACTTCCCTCTTCTCTTTTACTGAGAACTTTCTTATGTTGCTTAATACAAACTTTTTTGTAGGAGGCTGCATTTGATTGGAACAACTCTCTTGGGGGGTGTTTTTCTAGGCGCCACAAATTGGTAATTATACAAAGCTGAAAATTATTATTTTTTTTTTTTTAAATCCTTTTTACTTATTTTTGTTTTCTAGAACAGAGCAAAAGGGTAAAACCTTTTCCTGGTCATAAAAGCAAAATCATTGATTTGGTGTGTGTGTGTGTGTTTATATTTCAGTGTGTAAGTGCCACTATTTCTTGTTGAATATGTCTGTACCAGGGTTGTTTTAAATGTATCTATGCAGTGTTGTTTTCTATAAATAAAGTCTGTTGAAAAGAGGATCGGTGTTGTGTTCATTATGTGATAAGCACTGACCACGCTGGGCCGGTGTTGACCATCAGGCGTCCAAAGAATCTCACGTGTCAGCCGAGACGGAGGGGAAGAAGGATACTGAGTCCATCACAACTCTGATTTCACCTTCTAATGTTTCCCATCCAAACGCTTATCACGTTACTGACATCATCTCCATTTCAGATTCCAAGTTAAGCCTTTGCTCTGAGTTGTGAATATAGCTACACTTTCTCTTTAACTAATTTAAGTCATATTAAAACGTTACACTCTTACATAAACAAAAAGTTTGTACTAGTATTTGTTAATAATGCCAAACATAATTTGTATTTTGTTTCAAATATATTGAATAATCTGGAAAAAAAGCTTCTTTTTTATCATGACCTAAATTTGGGTTTGAAAACAATTTTAACAAAATTATAAAATAATTTTAATTATGTTTGGTTGATGTTTCACAAGCATTTACAAAAATCCATACATGAATCATTAAATCTCTTCATCATACATTATACACTGTACATATGATTGGGGTATTTCTGACCTCACGTCTCTGTGGTTATGAAGTAAAACAAAAACAAATGAGAACCTGTGCTAAGAGACCCCTGTTGAGAGAAGTCCTGTTCCCAGAGCAGCCACACCCTGAGCAGCACGAAGACAACTGTTTCCACCAACCCCACCCTACCCCGGGGCTCCGGCTGAAAACCCAACATGCAAATCCTGCCTGTCCAAACAGGCTGGGGGCCTGATATTCAAATAATGACACAGCTTTTGTCCTTCCCTCCTTTTCTCTTTGATCTCTCAGTTGAATCCGGTGGCGCTGGTTTAAGTTCTGGCACATAGACCCCCCCCCACACACACACACACACACACACACACACACACACACACACACACACACACCTACCACCTCCCTCACTGTCTGTCACTCTCCAGTTTTCCCCCTCCATGTCAGCAGGCTAACCACAGAGGGATGCTGAAATATCACTGACTTCATCCACCACCCACCCACAGGCCCACTCTGCATTTGGTTATCCACTTAGTTCCTTTCACACTCTGTCTCATTACATTATGCTGACCAAGTGGATTTTTTTTTCTCCTTTCCTTTTTTCAAAATTCAAAATCACATTAAGGTCCTTTGTCTTTGGGAGTGGCAGTCGGGGTCATATCGGGCCACAGTGGAGTGAGCAGGCGGGACAAATACTACAGAGAAAGACGCTTGAATGAAAGTTTCAATTTATGGGTACATGACTCAGGATTGCCACCGTTTTATTTGAGGAACACACCATTTTAGAATGAGAGTAGATACAATATCATACAGTTTGATATGTACAGTAGTATCCAAATCGGAATCAGAAATACTTTATTGAACTCTGTGTTGCAGTTGCACAAATGGTATAAATATCAGAGTAGAAAAATAAATATAAGGAATGTGGATATGTACGGTATTTACATAGTTAAAGGAATGTTATGATACAGTATTTACATAATTAACATAATTAAGGAATTGCAATGGTGAAAAGTAATAATAATAATACTTGTAGCAGTTGAGTATTGCAACTTAAACTAATGTAAGGTTAACTGGAGATTGATTACAAGAATAATTCTAAAGTCTAACAATAAAACTGTGAGGAGCGTAGAAAAATAAATACATTTTATGTGTGTGAATATCTCTTCATTACCACGTTTATATGTGCGCACACACACATGCAGTACATTATAACTGGTTACTGTAAAGCCCCAGCTCCAAAAGCCTTTGTTTCCTTTATTGTGGCTTTGGCATGCCGAGATCAAACAGGCTTATCAGACTCGTCATAATTCACTCCATCTGAGAGGAGACATATTATTGGTTTCATTTGAATTGGATCACTCGGGCGATTCAGAAAGATTGAGTGAACTTATCAACAGACGCTCGGCTGGCCTCTGTTGTTGCATGATTTACAATTATTTAAAAATATCATCAATATCAAACAGTTACTATCTACTGATGCACTGTTACTCAGACTGAATCTGACACATTCAACATGGTCCTGCTCTGTGTTAAATGATGTGAGGGGTTTAAGCAGGAACGTCTGCTGCTGCTGCCCACACAGTGCCACCTGGACCCAACACACCTCTGGAGCTCCTCCGCCGGCCGCTGTCTCAGAGGGCCAGTTGTTGAAAGATAAACTGATCGGATTTTGGTTATCAGATTGGATCAAATCTTGAAAATGGAACAGAACAGAAGGAATCTGAAATCAGATTAGATCACGGAATCCAATCTTAGTTTTCATCTGGATCAAACCTTCAGTTTGTGTTGGTCATCTTTGTTTGTTGATTTGGTCATCTTGAAAACTGTGTATCTGGATCAAGGTGATCCAGTCCAATGTTGCTTTGAAAAACATAGAGAAAAAAATCATTCTGATCCAGATTAAATATTTTGAACAGGCCCAAGGAGTTGACACTCTGATCCAAGTCAGGTTGTGTACTGGTTGTACTTCACTCGTACAGCAACATAAATCACGCTGTAGTTGAATCTCTCTTTCAGAGGAAAATAATGTGACTAAACGCTTTGTCCTCGATTATCGATTATTATATTGTTTTGCTTTATTTTGTTATAACTCTGTTCCCTGTATCTCCCTTTTTTGTCTGTAAAGCAACCTTGAGTGTTGAGAAAGTCGCTGTTAAATAAAATGTATTATTATTATTATTATTATCCCAAACAATTACAGTTTGGGTTGTATGACTTCATTCACGTGTTGAACACAGAAAATCCTTTTGTTTTTATGTGTCATAAGAAGAGAGAGGAGTCATAGACCTGCATAATAGCTTGTTGTGCATTTTTATTTCTGCAATATTTTGTGTCCCAGGTGTTTTGTCAAGGAAACTGCGTCATTCAGGTGTGGCATGAAAACATGGGGAATGTGACCAGAGAGCACAACAAAGCAGCAGCATGCCTGAGAGTAGAGTAGGGGAAACATTCTAGAAATGTACCCAATACTCCAGCACCCATGCACACACACACGCATGCACACACACACGCATGCACGCACACACGCACGCACGCACGCACGCTAAGTGCAGTTTAACCCTCGTGTTGTCTTCCCGTCAAAATTGAAAATCAACAATTTTGTTGACGCTTTTTATTGATCTTTTTAACTTTTTCTTACGTTTTTGACGCTTTTTTTCAATGTTTGTCTCTTTTTTTGACGTTTTCAACACTACGCAACACTAACTTATTAACTTTAGTGTTACAGTTATTTTTGGAATTTATGGTCAATAAAGCTCATTTATAGGAAATTATACCTAATGTTTGAGTTAGAAAAGCAGAAATTAGGAGTTATTTCGACTAAAATGAAAGGAATGGATGTTGATGGATAATCACAGACAGAATATGTCAACTTTTACTCAATACTATTTCAAAAACACTTCAATTTGTTTTTCAAATGCTAAAGAATTGAATAAGACGCCCCAAAATTACCCATCAAAATCACCCTGAAGAGCGTTGTGTGGAATCAGTCATGTTATTTTGGGTAATTATAATCGGGAAGTTAAAAAGAACATTGATATAGAAAAACGGGTCAATTTGACCCGAGGACAACCTGAGGGTTAAACACAGCGTTACGTGTCAATGCAGGTTTACGTATCATGATATGATGCCATCTCAGAACTATTACTCAGGAAGGTCTCACACTGCCTTCCAAGCATTCCAATGCTGGGACTGTGTGGTCTGCACTTTCTGTTGATGATGCAAACTAAGTGGTCAAATTACCTTATGCATATTTGGACAAAGTTTTAGGTTTTGTAGGTACGCTGGGTGCACTATCGAAGGGTGTGGAAAATAGTCACTCTAGACTAGAGGAAGATGTCAATAGGCTTCTTCCTCTTGGGACCATGGGTATCTGTACCTAATGCTGTGGTAATCCAATAAATAGTGGTCGAGGCAGTTCACTAAGAACCAAAACTGTTACATGGTACTGGAGAAAAAGTCAAGGGATCTGAAAATCAGTAAGATTCCTCCCCTTGGGACCATAAATGCTATCATTACTGTTAGCATGCAAAGCTAGAATTTTAAAGCTCGTGTTAAAGAAACAAGTTTGACATTTTTAGGAAATATTTGCTTTCTTTTCGAGAGTTTGATGATCTGCCATATCAGATCGGTTTAAGTCCTTCACAACTAAAGAAAAAAGAACTTTTTAAAACATTTGTCCCTAATGTTGAACAAAACACATCAAAAACATATGACATTACTTTTACTAATAAGCTCTCCGTCTTTACGGCATTGCAATCAGAGCTCATTTTCGTCTTGTCCACATACTCTACATATGAGGTCTGTTCAGATCGCCATGCTGCAAACAACCACAAAGAACAAACAAAACACAACACACACATTGAGCTGCAGCTCATCTGGACGAGCTTTTCTGCAGTGATGTTCCACCAAAGGACTTTTACTGCTTTACCAACCTCACCTGAGCCTCTAAAAATACTTTACTGCTTTACCAACCTCACCTGATTCCCCAAAATACTTCATCTGTGCCTAGCCATTGCAGTGGTACGCAGAACATCCACAACATCATCCTTTCAATACCAAAAGGGGGGGCTTCTTTAAGAGCATACAGGACTCTGTAGGCAGGAGGGTTTCTATATCGTCTCACACACTAACAGGATTTTACAAAAACCTTTCTGGAAGTCCTCAAGTATCAAGGTACAGCAGTACTTGGCTTTATTTCCTAATCTAATCAGTATCTTGAGGGAAATCAAACATTTACGTCCTTACCTCTCTTTTTTTGTTCCTGCAAATTCTCAGTGGTTATGCAAGCCCATTGTTGCCAAAAAGAAAAGACATTTAATTTTCGGTTGTGATAAAATAAAGATTTTAATACGAGATATGCGGATTTTTGTTTTAATTATGACTTTTAATCATGGCTTACTTCATCTTTCAGGTAGGCTAAGGAAGTCAATGTCTTTGCTTTATCTTAGTTTTTACTTTTTAGCATTTTTCCCCATAAAAAAATTAGCTTCAATACTTTTACAATCATCAAACACTGCTAATATTTCAGCTGCACATCATTTTTAAAATGTACTTTTTACCTTTTTAAGCTTATTCGGTCAAACTCTTGTTTAGAAACCCATGGCATATATTTGTATATATGTGGTTATGCTTGTGAGCTTCAGCCCCAATTTTTTCCCCCTCTCTTACTTTGAGGCATAAGGTTGGTTTAGACATTTCAAACATGATTTGCTGTTTAATCGCTCTGACACGTCTGAGCCAAATCCAGCACAGCCGACCTGGCGTATATATTATAGCTTACTGTACCAGGTGTTTAGATCTCTGGCCCATCCAAATACATTCCCTCACCTCTTCCTGTGTGTTACAGTTGGATCTCAGCTCCGATCACATATCTTACTCTTCCATTGTGCTAATGTGTGCCAGTTACAAGTTGCTGTGCAGTTAAAGGAGAACACCTGCTATGTTAACAGTTGTGTATTGTTTATGGGGCAACTGAGAATCCTAAAAAAAGGATATGGAACTGTTTTCGGAAGTTATTGTTGTTCACATGAAGGACATTCAGATTGGGAAAGAACAAGTCTTTGTTCTGCAGTAAACACCAGGCATGTGCATTCAAGAAAAAAAGAAAACTATCAAGATGCTGACAGCTTTCACCCTCCGTTTTGAATTAATGACCTTCCATATTGACAAAGCCCAAACATAAGAAGACAACGCAGTCCGTTGATACGCAAAGTGATTTCTGAATGAACACAATACTGACCTCAAGTCATCACACAGACCCACAACAGAGCTCTGAGACTTTCTAACAGTGTCTAGTCTGTTCTTTTATCAATAGAAACCAAGCTAAACAAAACCGAGAACACACACAGAAAACAGATTTTCTTACCCAGTGCAGCTGGTTTTAATCACCGGGCAATCAAAGTAAAACAAACTATCAGATGAAACTGAGGCAGCACTCCCAGTCCTGCTGCCCTGCAGGGGAGCCGTCCTGAGCCTTTTGGAGTGAGCTTTCAGGCCAACCCCCACAATAAAAGAAGCTGTGGTAGAGATTGACCTCCTAGCTCCTAGACTGAGGACCTAGTGGGAATTTCATCTGCAATCATTGTCACTTTGACAAAATTATGGTGGATATCAATATGTCGTTCTCTTTTATGAAGAATCCCATCACTATTTATACCCTGCTGACTGCTTTCACATCAGCTGTACTGGAGGAACCAGCAGGAAGGGCTGGCTGAAGATTAAATGTAGTTAATTTGCACTTCCAACAGGCTTTCCCGTTTACCCCCATCATCATTATGAGTAATCATACACTGAGATTTGGAAAACAACTGACTTAAAGAGGGGAACTGTTTCCCCCATATCATTATAGAAATCCTACAGATGACTTGTTTTAGGACTTTTGGAGTCCTATTGTGCAGCAAGTCATCTGATGTTAACTGATATGACTGTGTCCTATCTGTACTGAATTAAGTTTTTAAAGTGCCGCTTCATTCAAAAATGACTTTTGCTCATTGTTACTTTCCTTGAGGGGTTATCTTCCCTCCATGGTGATTTTAGACCCTTCTGTGTTGAACAAAAATCTCTGTGCCTTTGGCATTCTTCTGGATGAGAACACATTGGCTTTTTGACTAACTGTTGAAAGCAATTAAAAAATATGAATGAAGATATTAATGCATTTCAAAATGCCCCTGTACAAAATTGGGATTAACATATTTTCAATTGATAGTGTCTAAATTTCTATGCAGCACATCTAAACAAATCTTACAAAATATGTAAGTCATGTATTTCTAGTTGTTTAAAGTCTAAACAGTCAAAACATTGTTTCACTGTGCAGAGAGAAATGCCTATCAATTTTTCTTTTTAGCTATACTTCTTATGGCTGCGGGTAGCTTAATTATGAGAAAACGTCATATTTTTTTTTAGCTCTTTTCGTGTTATGAATGCAAAAATCTTCTGTATGTACTTCTGGCTGCCACAAATATTTACTTACATTCCATTATTGGAATATTATATTGTTGCCATAGCCTACATTTAAAAAGGCAGCTTATTTTAGGTGAGGAAAAAGATTTCTGTCTTTTTTTTATACGGCCGCTGACTCAATTCTATTGTATATAAATCATTCCCCTTCAGCAATTATTATTATTGCAAGTCCCTTTACTATGTGTTTACGTGTCTAAGCCAACCTGAGCCGAGTAGTGCCGGTGGCCGACACTAGAGGCTCGGTCTGCTCACAGACCGTTACACGGGCCATGGCTCCTTGTTTTGGTTAGCTCCATGTTAGCCCATGCATTCTGCTGCCGCCGGTTGTAACGATGAAGGCTCTCCCATAAGGCGGGGGAGCGGGACTGTGTTTTCTGGCTGAACACCGAGTGAAGTGCAGTGGCCATGGCCGGGGTTTTCGACATTGATTTGGATCAACCGGATGAGAATGTCTCTGACGACGAACTTGAGGACGGGGTGAGTTAACGTTAACGTTGAGGCTAATACAGCCGCTGTTAGCCAGTTAGCGATCTAGCACTTAGCAACCCCGAGGCCTGCGTAGCTAACATCACTGGCCAAGGAACGGTATCCGTTATCTGTCCTGTCCTAGCTACTTAACCCCTTTCCCGCGGAATCAGGTAGTGTCCCATTTAACAGTCACTCTACTGTATTGAAATACATCTCCATTGCATTTTCTGAATTTAATATGATGGCCGAGCACAGTTCAGTTATATCGCCGACACCGGCCGGTAAAGCAAACTAGTGTTGACTGTGGACAAGTTGGTGTCCCGTTAACTGTATTGTGTTAGCCATGTGTCCTCCGCCGCGTTAATGTTAGTGAAACCACAAACGCCACACTGTGAACATTGTGCCGTCGGAGGAAAATATGAAAAACACCGCCAGGAAACAGTCATAACGAAAGCCGAATACAAAGGAAAGTTGCTACATTTTACTGGGCTGCTAGCTAGCTAACTCATATGTCCGACAAAGGACTTCTAAATAAAGCGGTTTGCATCGGCATTCGGTTGTTGTATGGGATGTACATTAACATTATAGTGTAGATTAATTAGTGTCTGGCTATGACTAGCTACATTAAAACGGGCTGAAATCCGACCGGTGCTAGCGGGACTGGATCTAAAATCCCAGTTTGCACCGCGCTAACTTAACGTGAAGTACTACTTTGGTCATAGGTTTATGACCTATAAGTTACAGACATGGGCTTTTTTTAAATTATGTTGGTAGTTAATGTTAAATAAAGCGTGTGTTTATTTAACCAGTCTGGTAATTAGTTACTTACTTTATTACTTAAAACGAATTAACTAATTTTAGGGTAGAATGTTTAACACTCGTAGTAACAGTCCTTTGCATTCCTGTACGATCAAACAGTGAGATTTTCTATCCGGTGTCTGTTGTTTTCAGGTCCAGCTCGGTGAATACATGGACCAGTGCAGTGGATTTGAATTGTGAGTACAAGCAAAACTGTAATTCATTGGGACCCTAAAGGGGCAACAAGGTTTAATGTGACTATAAGTAATTGGGTGGGGGGGCATCTGCATGTTTATCCACTAATTTCTTAGAGTTTTTCTCATCTCATCCATATGGACCCAGTATTAGGTGAATAATCTTGGACAGGGTCTTTTAAGGCAGAAATAATCAAATTGGGAGTCACTGCACTATTGTAGATCTATATCTAGCCCCATACGTTTGTATCTCATGTTCTTAATGCTGCTGTTTGTCTTTGATATTGTAAACACTATGCTGAGTGACTGCTTCAAATGTGATTTTTTTTTTCCTTTTATTTTTTGTTTTACCAGTAACATGGATGACTGTGAGAAGTTTGAAATTTCAGAGAACAGCGTGAACAAGGGAACAGAGCAGATCAGGCCTGAATGCTTTGAGCTGCTAAAAGTTTTGGGAAAAGGTGGATATGGAAAGGTAAGGCATCTATTTATCTGTAATGAAAATGTTCAAAATGTGACTCCCTCCATTTTCCTTTATGCTGTAACATGACTTGACATTTGGATTTTGAAGGGTGGCGGTGGGTACTCTATATAACGCATTGAGTGTAGAGCTGTATAGCTGGGTTTAGTTTATTATTAAATTAGTTTTTTAAAGTGTGGAAAATATCGTTTGTTTTTTGGCTTGGGCCCTGCAATCAAGTAAGTTTATGGGGGAGGACATCACAATTATCTGGAAATTCCTGTGAGTGGGGATTTTTTTAACAAAGTTTCAGGAAACTGAGTTTTGCATGCTAGAAATCTCAGCTTTTGCTTTCACCAACCTTTTCTTTTTTCTCTCTTTATTTAGAATCACATATCAGCACTTAACACATTCTGCTTGGTTTGATAGAAGCATACAGGGATACGTCTTGACAATTAAAAAAAAAAAAAAAAATTAAATATACAAATATGAACAGAACATGGGAAGTTTCAAAGTGGCAAAAAGAAGAAAACAAATAAACTTAGAAGAGAATAAAATAAGAAATTACGAGCAGTTAAACAAAAGAGGGGCGCAATATGGAGCAATATGCATTTTCCACTTTTCTCTAGTCTCACAAAAAAGGCAATTTTTTCCATTACATAAACTTCATAAATTATGTCACACCATTTCTCTATTGATGGGCCATTTGGCTTGAGCCATTTCTTTGTAATTGCTTTTTAGCAGCTACACTCAGAATACCAAACAAGTATTTTGTTTTACTATTTACAGATGCTGTGTAGAAAACCAAAGAGAAGCGTGTCCCATTTAAAAGCAATTTTAGTTCCAAATATCATCACTAAATCTGTGTAGATCTTACGCCAGAAAGCATTTACAAGTGGACAAGCCCAGAACAGGTGGTAATGGTTTGCGTCCTGAGAAGCACATTTTCTCCAGCAACTGGAGGAACCTGAGTGAAATAAACAGATTATCATCTGCTGAGGCTCTTCCAGCCAAACACTCTCTGAGAGTTTGAGCTTGGTATCTTCCATAGAAATTCACAATATTTGGTCCAGACCCCCTCTGTGATGCAACTGTTGGTTTTGCTTTCCCATTGTTGATTAATGTAGATGTTGCTCTTCGTCTTAACTCCTTGGAGTCGCTTATAAAATCTTGAAATTATTTTAAGCCCTGAGTCCACTCTGTAGTCCCTATTAAACATTTGTAACAATTTATTTTCAAATAGTTTTTGGCTCTTCGGAATAGAACTATTAATGAGATGACAAACCTGAAGATATTTAAAGAAGTCACTATTATTTAAACCATGTAATCTCTTCAATGAGTCAAAACTGTTCACTGTCCTTGATTTAAAAAAAAAAAGAAAAAGGTGCGGTATGAGGAGCAACCCAGGTTAACCCATGTTTTATAGCTAATATCTAGTTTATTTGGTATAAAGTTGGGGTCATGTGAGCACCATCTCAAAATCTTTTTCTTCCTGCAATCCACTTTTACTTATGACAGCTAGCCAGGTTTTAAGGCTTAAATGAATCCATTTATTATTTATTTCCATTAAGTTTTTAATCATTCTTTTATCCCCTGTCCTCGCCTGAATTGTATATTCCCTGATATTCTTTCTTCAATTTCTTTCCATCTCGCCTGGTATTCAGAGTTGCAACAAAACAAGATCCTTAATTGGACTGAAATATAAGAATCTTTTAAGCATGGAAGTCCTTCTTTATCCTTTTGATAATTGGAGAGTTTGAAATTTATCCTTGGCTTTTTCCCCCGCCAAATAAATCTTGATAGTAATTTGTCCCATTCATTAAATTGTTTATTATTCATTTCAACTGGAAGAGTCTGGAACAGATAATGTATTCTAGGAAAGATATTAATTTCACGGATTCAATTTGTGACTCAAAACTCAATATTGGAATTAAATTCCATCTCTTTATATCCTCCTGTATTTTCTGATTTAATTGGTTGAAATTTGAATAGTACAATTTTGCTGAATCTTGTGGGATGTTTACCCCAAAATATCTCATATATTCCAGGTCCGATTTAAATTTGAAAAGTGGAGCTTATAATCTGACTGACTATAGTTAAAACTAAGTATTTGGGTCTTTTGAATATTCACGTTGTACCCAGAGAAAATACATTAGTTTCAGTATTGACGTCTCTGGGTGTGACAAATGGATTAACATGTCATCCGCAAACGGGGAAATTTGATGTTCTCATCCTAGCATTTTTATACCTGTAATACTATCATCTTGAGTTATCTCTTGTCTTAAAGCTCCAATAAATTGCAAAAAGTAGAGGACTACTTGGACAGCCTAGTTTAGTCCATCTTTCCAGACCAAATCGCTTAAGATGTTCCCATTTATTTTTTATCTTTGCCCTTGGATCATTATATAGAGCTGGAAGGGTCGTGATAACTCTGATGTAATCCAAATTCCTGCAATACTTACTTATTATCTGGGGAAGGATGTTTTTGAGTTTTTTTGCCAAGACATGAGTAAAGATCTTATAGTCCTGGTTCAGTACACTTATGGGCCAATAGCTGCCACAGTCGAGCTCATCTTTACCCTCTGTTGGTACCAAAGAAATCACCGCTTTATTTAGTTTCAAGTTTGAAATAGCTTTTTTAATTTCTTCATCTGTAATTTCCTCGATTGGAGTCCTATTTTGATCATCCTTTTGGTCATTTTGTCAGGTTTTATTAGAAAGCATCCATCCTTGTTTGATCCATGCTAGGCTGAGAGTATAGGTTTTTGTAAACGGTTTCAAATGATTTATGAATTTCTTCAGTTTAACAGTGTATAGAATTTGTTGTAGAGTCCTTTTATATTGAAAATTATGTTTTCTGCTTGTTTTTTTAGCCTGTAAGCCAGTAATTTAGTTGATTACTCTCCCGCTTCATAATGTCTTTGTTTCAAGAAGATTAACCTTTTCTCTATGTCATTTGAATATATTTCATTTAGTTCATTCTTTGTCCTATCTATTTCCATTTTTGTTCCCTGATTAAGTGTCTTTTTATGGATGTCTTCTAGTTGTTTTAATTCTGTTTGTAACCTATCAATCCTTTCCCTCCTCTGTTTTTTAAAATTTGAATAATAACCAATATCCCCCCCATCCCCCCCAACAGGCATCCCAGAGGATCAGTGGAATTACTTCCCCATTGTCATTGTCATCCAGATAGTTTTTAATTTCCTCCATGATTTGTTGCCCATTGTGATTTAAAATCCCTGTGTACCTCCAAACAGTATTCTTTTTCTCAGAGCCTAGTATTAAGTTTAGTATTACTGGTGTATGCTCCGACAACACACTAGCCAGATCTCTTTGGAACATAAAAAAGTAGTCAAGCCTAGAATAACCAGAGTGCGGGTGGGAGAAAAAGGTGTAACCCCTTCTGGTCGGGTTCAGTTCTCTCCATATGTCTAAATGTCCAGATCCTTTAGCATTTATTTGATGTTTTTAGTAGTTTGTTTCTCTCCCGGGATGCAAGGCTTTGAAGAGTCCAGAGCAGGTTGGAGTCAACATTAAAGTCGCCTCCAGACATAAGGATACCTTGGGCTTTAGAAATTAATAATCCAAAGATTTGTTTTTAAAATTCCCAATCTGATCCTGGGGGGACATAAACATTTCAAAAGGTAAATAACGCCCTGTAGATTTCCCTGGTCCTCCAGACCCTTCCATTGTGGCGACATTATGTTCCGCTACTTCTTTCCCCCCATGCAGTCTGATGTTATCACGTCTTCAATGTTCAGTCAGTTCAGCTTCCGTCTGCTTAGTTTCACCAGCTGCACCAGTACATCCTCCGTGTCTCGACCGTAGTGATCTGCTCCTCGTTTTTGTCAATATCTTCTTTAATGCTGTTTAATTGCTGAGTGGAGTCCCTCCTGAATTCGCCGTGGCGTTAGCTCGGAGGCTGTGTTACGTGCTCGTCTTCCTCCATATTGCTGCTAGCTTGTGATAGCTTGCCAACCTCTTCTTCATCGAGGTTATTACTTTCAGCGTGTATCTTCTTGTCTTTTTTGGACATTATTTTAGGCATTAATTACCCATAATGTCAAACTTTGCTTGAGCGCCTCTCTACTAAAAATTGAGTTATATTGGGTAACTTTTTAATTATTATTATCGAGACCTGTCGCTCTATGCTGCCATCACGTTGTACGCCAGACCGGGAAGTCCCTCAACAACCTTTTCAATCCCCAGAGATATATTTCAGTGTCTTTTGCACCTTTTTTAAATGTAGGTTCTGGCATCCCAGAACCATCTCCTCTATTATCCATATCAATATGATGCAGAACTGTAATCCCCTGCACCCCCGGTATCTAATTGTAAAACCATTGAGATGAGGAAATCTGTCTTGTTATGGTTATACAGTGCCTTGCGAAAGTATTCGGCCCCCTTGAACTTTTCAACCTTTTGACACATTTCAGGCTTCAAACATAAAGATATAAAAATTTTATTTTTTGTGAAGAATCACCAACAAGTGGGACACAATTGTGAAGTGGAACGAAATCTATTGGATATTTTAAACTTTTTTAGCAAATAAAAATCTGAAAAGTGGTGCGTGCAAAATTATTCGGCCCCTTTACTTTCAGTGCAGTAAACTCACTCCAGAAGTTCAGCGAGGATCTCTGAATGATCCAATGTTGTCCTAAATGACTGATGGTGATAAATAGAATCCACCTGTGTGTGATCAAGTCTCTGTATAAATGCACCTGCTCTGTGATAGTCTCAGGGTTCTGTTGAAAGCGCAGAGAGCATCATGAAGACCAAGGAACACACCAGGCAGGGCCGTAATACTGTTGTGGAGAAGTTTAAAGCCGGATTTGGATACAAAAAAGATTTCCCAAGCTTTAAACATCCCAAGGAGCACTGTGCAAGCGATCATTTTGAAATGGAAGGAGTATCAGACCACTGCAAATCTACCAAGACCTGGCCGTCCCTCTAAACTTTCAGCTCAGACAAGGAGAAGACTGATCAGAGATGCAGCCAAGAGGTCCATGATCACTCTGGATGAACTGCAGAGAACTACAGCTGAGGTGGGAGAGTCTGTCCATAGGACAACAATCAGTCGTACACTGCACAAATCTGGCCTTTATGGAATAGTGGCAAGAAGAAAGCCATTTCTCAAAGATATCCATAAAAGGTCTCGTCTAAAGTTTGCCACAAGCCACCTGGGAGACACACCAAACATGTGGAAGAAGGTGCTCTGGTCAGATGAAACCAAAATCAAACTTTTTGGCCACAATGCAAAACGATATGTTTGGCGTAAAAAAGCAACACAGCTCATCACCCTCAACACACCATCCCCACTGTCAAACATGGTGGTGGCAGCATCATGGTTTGGGCCTGCTTTTCTTCAGCAGGGACAGGGAAGATGGTTAAAATTGAGGGGAAGATGGATGCAGCCAAATACAGGACCATTCTGGATGAAAACCTGTTGGAGTCTGCAAAAGACCTGAAACTGGGACGGAGATTTATCTTCCAACAAGACAATGATCCCAAACATACAGCAAAATCCACAAAGGAATGGTTCACAAATAAAGGTATCCAGGTGTTAGAATGGCCAAGTGAAAGTCCAGACCTGAATCCAATCGAGAATCTGTGGAAAGAGCTGAAAACTGCTGTTCACAAACGCTCTCCATCCAACCTCACTGAGCTCCAGCTGTTTTGCAAGGAAGAATGGGCAAGAATGTCAGTCTCTCGATGTGCAAAACTGATAGAGACATACCCCAAGCGACTTGCAGCTGTAATTGCAGCAAAGGTGGCTCTACAAAGTATTAACGCAAGGGGCCCAATCATTTTGCACGCACCACTTTTCAGTTTTTTATTTGCTAAAAAAGTTTCAAATATCCAATAGATTTCGTTCCACTTCACAATTGTGTCCCACTTGTTGGTGAATCTTCACAAAAAATAAAATTTTTATATCTTTATGTTTGAAGCCTGAAATGTGTCAAAAGGTTGAAAAGTTCAAGGGGGCCGAATACTTTCGCAAGGCACTGTATTTTGGTGTCAACATTGTTATTTTGGTATTATCAACCCATAGAGCTCTGGGAAGTTTCTGATGTTCTCATTTCTAAACCTGACTATGAAAGTGGACAACAGTTATTTTGAAAACACTTTTCACTTAGCAAGCAGACACATGACTTATTCTTTCTTGAAGTGGTTTTGTATATGATGACTAAGAAGTCATTTTCTACAGTTTGAGAATTTCTCAGCATTACAAAGTTACAACACATTGTCATTTGTTTTGATATTCTTGTGTAGATACAGTATATGTTTTGGCACAGATTCTAAGTTCCCTGGCCTTTAAACTCAGAGCAAATAGTCTTTCAAGAATAATGTGGGAAACTGATGCTGAAAACAGACTCAGCTCATTCAAAATCAGATCAGTCCCTGGTCGCACTTTAGTCATTTTTACACATGAATACCTTTGTTAATTCCTTGCTTAGTTGAATGAGTACACATCATGGTCAATAGCAGCTTATAAACTTAAAGTCAGTGCTAAAACAGAATGCATTTTTGTTTGCCCCAAAACTTTACTCTGAATTTCCCCAGCATGACCTTGTGTATTTTCTCAAACCATAGTTGAGACGTAGAAGAAAACATCTGGTCTACACAGTCAAAGGAATAGTTACATTTGAGTACCTGTAGGTCTTCAAAAGCATTGAATTCAGTTTCCTTACAAAAGTCTTAAATATTTTCTCTTACCAGCCATAGGCAGTAATGGTAGTAAATGTAAAGTGTTTTTGTATCCTGTGCGTGCTGTGCTGTTGGATGATGATTATGATGTACAATTTTACAATTTTAATTTTTAGGTGTTTCAAGTTCGGAAGGTATCAGGTGCCACCTCCGGGAAGATATTTGCAATGAAAGTTTTGAAGAAGGTGAGTGAATCTGCCTGTCTGATTTGGCTTAAGATTTTAATATTCAGTGAGAAATATCTCATTAATTAGATATTAAGTTCTTCAATCACCCAGTAAAGGTGGGTCTAGCTCCCCCTGGTGTACATACAGAGAAGTGTAGTGTGAGAGGAAAAGCATCTGCATTATCTAATCCATATGTAAGAAAACACAACTAACCTATATGTATAGGGGATTAGCACAATAAATACTCAGTTAACTCCCGGCTCAATGCATCTTAACTGTATAGGGTTTCACATGTACTTTTCTGGTGACATGCTGGTGCATTCAGCTATGAGGCCAGAAGTTAAGGGCAGACCACCAAAAATAATAGCAGCATGCTTTTCCCCATGAAACCTCAGATCTGCTGCTTCTGTTCAGCTTTGCCTCCTCTGCAGCTGACACAGAGCTGGTGCCAGACTTTGGTTGAAAAGCCAGCTCTATTCCCCGAAGCTTGAGGTTTCGGTTACTTGACTGTAGCTACCAAACCGGTGTTCTTGCACTGCCTCTGCAGCTCATGTTAAAGCTTTGACACTGGCTAATGCTAATGAGCTTAAAGTTATTGCCTGAGTAGTTTCACACCCTGAGTCTCTGTGCTTTTCTTTTGTCCCTCTCCAGGCCATGATTGTGCGTAATGCAAAGGACACGGCGCACACTAAAGCTGAGAGGAGCATTCTGGAGGAGGTAAAGCATCCTTTCATCGTGGATCTCATCTATGCCTTTCAGACGGGGGGGAAGTTGTACCTTATCTTGGAGTATCTGAGCGGTGAGCATAACACTCTTAACCCCTAACACATGCAAATGTTAGCTAACGTTACCAGGAAACTTAACTTACCCTTTAGTGTCGGCGAACAACAGTCATGTCGATGTCTGAACTCGGAATTCCCAAACTCCTGTTTTTTTAGCGGTGATTTTTGTTGCTTCCTTTAGCTTCTTTTGAAACAAAACACTCTAGGGTGCTAGTTAGTGTCTGCTAGCTCACAGGGCTCTAGGGTGCTAGTTAGTGTCTGTTAGATCACAGGGCTCTAGGGTGCTAGCTATGGTGCTTTTCCATTGCGTGGTATCTACTCTACTCGCCTCGACTCTACTCGCCTTTTTTGGTTTTCCATTACGAAAAAAAGTCCCTGGGACCTGCTACCAGGTACTTTTTTTCGTACTACCTCAGTCGAGGTTCTAAGCGAGCTGATGCGATACTAAAAGGTGACGTGGAAACCTGCAGACTGCTGGTTGGTCGGATTGCTGCGTTGTTAGCAGACAAGAGTGCGGAGTGTGTGTCCGGAACAAACGGGACATTTAAAAAAAATTCTAGCCAGACACCGACAGATTATCTACTCTCTGCACTATTCTCACTTTAACTGTTCAATATTAAGGGCTATATATTAGGGATTTATGTTGTTTCCAATATTGCACACTGTTACTTTAAAAAAACAAGACAATATATCAAAGAAAAGTTTTTATTTAGCTATTCAAGTAGCGCATCAAACCCTCCCGTGCATCCCGGTCTTCTTCCCCTGCACCCTGTGACAGTGTCCCCCCCCCCGGCTCTGCTGTTCCAGATGCATCCCAGTCGTTGTCATAAGCCATGACTCTCATAAAGATTATACCAAGCCCAGCAGGTCAGAACCAGAGATTTCACCCGTCGGACATCGCCCACCTGACGGTCTGCGGCGGCGGTTTTGCAAAGCGTTAATGCTCTGAAACACAGACGGTACACAGCAGACATATTTTGGTGTGTAATCATGGTTGCTAAAGTTCATGTACTTTATATAGCGTATAGTAAATACTGATCGGGGTCCCTAACACATGCAAATGTTAGCTAACGTTACCAGGAAACTTAACTTACCCTTTCGTGTCGGCGAACAACAGTCATGTCGACGTCTGAACTCCGTCGGAATTCCCAAACTCCTGTTTTTTTAGCGGTGATTTTTGTTGCTTCCTTTAGCTTCTTTTGAAACAAAACACTCTAGGGTGCTAGTTAGTGTCTGTTAGCTCACAGGGCTCTAGGGTGCTAGTTAGTGTCTGTTAGCTCACAGGGCTCTAGGGTGCTGGTTAGTGTCTGTTAGCTCACAGGGCTCTAGGGTGCTAGTTAGTGTCTGTTACCTCACAGGGCTCTAGGGTGCTGGTTAGTGTCTGTTAGCTCACAGGGCTCTAGGGTGCTAGTTAGTGTCTGTTAGCTCACAGGGCTCTAGGGTGCTAGTTAGTGTCTGTTACCTCACAGGGCTCTAGGGCGCTAGTTAGTGTCTGTTAGCTCACAGGGCTCTAGGGTGCTGGTTAGTGTCTGTTAGCTCACAGGGCTCTAGGGTGCTGGTTAGTGTCTGTTAGCTCACAGGGCTCTAGGGTGCTGGTTAGTGTCTGTTAGCTCACAGGGCTCTAGGGTGCTGGTTAGTGTCTGTTAGCTCACAGGGCTCTAGGGTGCTAGTTAGTGTCTGTTAGCTCACAGGGCTCTAGGGTGCTAGTTAGTGTCTGTTAGCTCACAGGGCTCTAGGGTGCTGGTTAGTGTCTGTTAGCTCACAGGGCTCTAGGGTGCTAGTTAGTGTCTGTTAGCTCACAGGGCTCTAGGGTGCTAGTTAGTGTCTGTTAGCTCACAGGGCTCTAGGGTGCTAGTTAGTGTCTGTTAGCTCACAGGGCTCTAGGGTGCTAGTTAGTGTCTGTTAGCTCACAGGGCTCTAGGGTGCTAGTTAGTGTCTGTTAGCTCACAGGGCTCTAGGGTGCTTGTTAGTGTCTGTTAGCTCACAGGGCTCTAGGGTGCTGGTTAGTGTCTGTTAGCTCACAGGGCTCTAGGGTGCTAGTTAGTGTCTGTTAACTCACAGGGCTCTAGGGTGCTAGTTAGTGTCTGTTAGCTCACAGGGCTCTAGGGTGCTAGTTAGTGTCTGTTAGCTCACAGGGCTCTAGGGTGCTAGTTAGTGTCTGTTAGCTCACAGGGCTCTAGGGTGCTAGTTAGTGTCTGTTAGCTCACAGGGCTCTAGGGTGCTAGTTAGTGTCTGTTAGCTCACAGGGCTCTAGGGTGCTAGTTAGTGTCTGTTAGCTCACAGGGCTCTAGGGTGCTGGTTAGTGTCTGTTAGCTCACAGGGCTCTAGGGTGCTAGTTAGTGTCTGTTACCTCCACTTTAACACTTTGAGCCATGAAATGTTAGGTCTTAGTTCAGGGACGTTTTAGTTGTTACACCAGTTCCTACTGTAGCTAACGTTAACGTTACCTGCTGTGAAACGTGTTATTAGTGTTTCTAGCGTGACATGCAGTCATTTTTCTGGTCCTCTAACATCTGTTTTGGAGTATCAGAGAGCAGCGCAGACATTTATGTGGCACCGTAATGACGTACCCAAATCCTCATTAATATTTTGTCTGGTAGATAACGGGCATACAACATACAACTTGTGTGAATGTGAAAAGCAGTTATAAATAGTCTATGTGACAATAAAATGTGTTTTGGTTAAAATCAACAAATAATTGTGATAATTAATCATGATCTCAATATTGATCAAAATTATCATGATTATAATTTTGGCCATAATCGTGCTGCCCTACAGGGCGGGTTTTTTTTCTTTCAATAAAGTGAAAATGACATTCTCCATTTCCACTTCGTATCAGTTTGACTGACTTTGTATGTTGTGAATGCAGGAGGTGAGCTGTTTATGCAACTGGAAAGAGAGGGCATCTTCATGGAAGACACAGCCTGGTGAGTTAGTTTGTCTGTCACCTCAACCATCTGGCCAGGGATAACAGTAGGATTTAGCTTTCCTTGGACTAATTTCTGGTGATCAAAGGGAGTTTATTCCCATTAATATAAAATAAAGATTTGAGTTTTTTGAAACTATCCTGTTTCAGGATGTTATGCTTAAACATGTCAAATCTTTTCATCCTCTTTTTCACTCACTTCCTATGTTTGTACACATAATTTAAAGGCCACCCCCATTATTTACAATAGGAAACTAACCAAATAGCAACAGAATGGGCATCTTAACAAACACCCAGTGTTTTGCCTGTTGTCTCAGAGGTCTTTTCTTGCTGACTCATGATGTACAACAGGGTCAAGAATGCTGGATTATGTCTCAATGCCAGTGGGATTTGTTGTATCGGGCAGACTAATGCTAGCAATTTAAAAAAAAATATATATTTTTTTACAAATTTTAAGGGCAAGCATTTAGTTTTGTAAAAACAGTGTGACACTGTGTCTGAGGCAGTGACTTGGAAAAGGGACAAAACACTTGCATTACCTGCTGTTCAGTTTTTATAAATACAGCCTTTAGATGAAAACGGTGATTGCATGAACCAAGCTGCTGAACAAATGACGGTGTGCAATTCTTGGAGGATAACCTTAATGACATTGAGAATTACACCTCAACTGCAGATATCTAAGAATCATGTAGAATATATATAAATATAGATTCAGTGATTGGTGAAAAACAGATTCACATGTCAATGAATTTGGGACCTGCGTCTTGCTTTTTTTCTGTTGACAGTTTCTACCTGGCAGAGATCTCGATGGCGCTGGGTCACCTGCACCAGAAAGGCATCATCTATAGAGACCTGAAGCCTGAGAACATCATGCTCAACAACAACGGTACACAGACTTCAAGGGTCGTTCACATCAAAAGGCCGATTAGAAAACACTAAGACATATGTCTTTTTCATATTACCTTAAGTTCCCAGACTAAATTATTTTTCTGGGTAATCTGATACTTATCTATCTTGCGTTATGTTTCTCTCTCATATTTGGCTTTGGTTCGGTTTCCTTTTAGGCCATGTGAAGTTGACCGACTTTGGTCTTTGCAAAGAGTCCATCCATGACGGAACGGTCACCCACACCTTCTGTGGCACTATCGAATACATGTATGTCACACAATCATCATGCAGATTTTGTAGATCACGCACATTCAGTCACATTTCCTACTTTGTAGTGTTTCTGCTGTATCACCTTGGACATTTCCTCGTCCTTCCTCAGGGCTCCAGAGATCCTGATGAGGAGTGGACATAACCGAGCAGTGGACTGGTGGAGTTTGGGAGCTCTCATGTATGACATGCTGACTGGAGCAGTAAGTGCACACTAGTAGTAGCATTGCTAAAAGTTAAATTCAAGTAGGAGGCATCTGATACTATTGGTAACTGTTTTCTGTCCTGCTTTTTATAGCCTCCATTCACTGGTGAAAACCGAAAGAAGACAATTGACAAAATCTTGAAATGCAAACTCAGCCTTCCACCTTACCTCACACAAGAAGCCAGGGACCTTCTGAAAAAGGTGAGCTGTAAAAATCTTCCTTCTGCCTCATGTGTGTGGATTTGTTGTCTCTGCTGAAACATTTGGAGTGGTATGAAAAATAAGTCTCCAAACCTGCTCTTTCAGCTGCTTAAACGAAATGCCTCGTTGCGACTCGGGGCTGGACCAGAAGATGCTGCTGATGTCCAGGTAAATATATCCGTTGAGTAGAGTCACAAGTGTATGCATGAATCTATGATTTAATACAATAACTCAGAAAATGAGCATGCTTCTTGGGAAACCCTGTAGTAGTGACAAAATATAAAAACCCTGCTGCTGTCTGTTGTTTCCAAGGCCCACCCATTCTTCCGGCATACAAACTGGGATGACCTCTTCGCTCGCAGAGTAGAGCCTCCATTTAAACCATACCTGGTGAGTTTGTCTTTTAATGCAGCAAGGTCCTCTGTGATCCGTCTTGTGTCCCTGCAAGATGATTAGCTGACCTGCTTCTTTTGGCAGCAATCGGCTGATGACGTGAGCCAGTTTGACTCCAAGTTCACCAGCCAGACTCCAGTGGACAGCCCCGACGACTCCACGCTCAGCGAGAGTGCCAATCAAGTCTTCCTGGTGGGTAACTAGTGCCGTACTGCCTAGAACACAGTGGACCTTTGTGCTTCTCTGTCTGTCTCTAGAGTACAGCGATTCCAGAATTTGTCATAACTTGATAAGCAATAATCCATGATAAAAACCTACAAAAAGTAATGCATGACTCAAAGGTCCATAATAGATTATTTTGTTTGTGTCCACTTACTGAAGGTTAAAATAAAATTATTGTTTATTGCTTTTGGACCAGTACTGATTTTTTTTTTTTGTATATCATAAAGTGATAAAGTTGATCAGATATCAATATCAGTTATCAAAAAAGATAATCCATAGCCTGGAGCCAGTCTTTAAAGTATTATTTAAGACTTCATTTACAAATAGGCTTGTGTAAGGACCTCATTTTGAGTCATTTTAATATTGAAATAAACTAAAGTTCTATTGCAACACTTTTTAATTGCAGCTTTTTTAATAGAAAACTGTGTCCATGACTCTAGCCCTTTACCGTTTCTGTGCTGCCTGCAAACAAACATACAAACATAGGCCAGCTCTGGACATAATGGTTTTTATTTCCCTTTCAACAAGTGGGTCTTACGAGAATCGGTTAATGCATCCCATCTGGTGTAGTCCTGCTGGTTTTCCTGGAAGCTTCACTCACTGTTCCACCACATTGCATGATATGGTTTACTCAGCATTTCATTGCTCATCATCAGCTGTGGGTTGTTTTTGGAAAGATGGTCTTTGAAGAGGTGGACTCAGATCTCTCTGTTTTTTGTCCCTTCACCCCCCTCCCCAGGGTTTCACATATGTAGCTCCATCTGTGCTTGAAAACGTCAAAGAGAAGTTCTCTTTCGAGCCAAAGGTGCGCTCACCACGGAAGTTCCCAGGAAGCCCAAGAACACCTGTGAGGTAACGGCAAGTTGTTTTTCTCTCTGCTCCCATTGAATTACTTCTGTTATTTATTTCACAGTTTATGGTTACTCATTTGCTGTCCCAAGTAAATGTAGCTGGCTTGGCCTCAATAAAGCCATCATTAGAAGGATAAAAAGGCAATTTGAGGTCAAAGGTGAACGTTGGCGTGTCATGCAGATAAAGTAAATTGATAAACTTGCAACATTTAAATATTACGAATTTAACAAATATTAAAAAATCATTTTGGGGTGCATGTTTTGCTGTCCCTGTTTTCTTATGTTAAGGTCAAGAATTGGTTGCTAATGTTAACCTAGCAACTGTTACTTTCGAGCCCTGCAGAGAGAGGTCTTCAATAGGCTATTTTGTATATCCTGTGGTGCAGACAATAGCTTCTCACATCTTACTCCACCACAGTCCGTTAAAGTTTGTCGGAGGGGAATGCTGGCCGAGGGGACCCCCGCTGACCAGCAGCACTGTGGAGCAACCTATGGAGGTGTCCACGGTAGAGCAGATGGACACAAGCAGCAGCAGCGCCTCTGAGGCCTCTGCACCACTTCCCATCAGGCACCCTTCGGGCATCAATGCAGGGTCCTACAAAAAGCAGACCTACCCCATGAACTGCAAGCGGCCCGCTCATCTACGAATGAACCTATGACGCTCGGCTCACCTCCAAACATTAGGACTCTTCCAATTCCACATCCTTTCCCCTTTTGTTTCCTTTCAAAGAGACTTGTAGGTTTTATTTAATTTTTTTATTGACTGACACTGTCTGTGCAGATCACCAGCTCTTCCAGCAGCGCCTTCCCATCCCTCCTGACTCAACCTGGACTCCTCAGCTTCATGCAAATAATCAGCAGTAGAAGATATAGTGAGTCGGAGGAGTTGTGTGAGAGACGCGACTTGCTTGTTGGCTGGCTAATGCCTGCTGACGAATGGGCTGAGGCGGTTTCATTATCATATGACTTACTGGTGCTCTTTTATGCTCAAATCTGGACGTTAGTTTTTAATGTTAATGACTAGTTGCCTCCATTGCCGTGAGAGAATTTGGTTAAAAAGGGCATTTATTTCTCCTTCAAAATGCCCGGCTTTGTTTTTGTAGAACTTGCAGGTTGCACTGTCAGGTAGAATTATTTGAACAATTCCACAATGAACACAGTATTGTTTTTATGTTTGAGGAAACCATTGCCTTTGCCACTGTTGCGTGTGGTTAGGAGTAGGTGAGGCACGACCTACGGAAAAGCAGCTATAAAAAGATAGAAGTGAAATCTCAGTTTAAAGCATCACTTCCACCACAATCAATACCAAATGCTGGCACTGCTTTATTCGTATGACTGGAATGTTCTCTGTGTGGGGGCCTGTCCAGCACCATTGTTCACTTTCTTTGTGTTGAATGTAAACAGACTCTAAATGCCTTTTTGTGTAAATCTCCTGTGCTTGGCTCCAATGACCCCTGCAGCAGTATCCTTTAACTTATCTATTCATGCAGTCTCATTGCCACTATCATGGTTGGAAGACTAACAGACATATACACTTAGCCAAATTGACATCACTGCCCTTTTTTGCTTCAGGCAGTGTTCATGTCTCATGTGTTTGGGCGTTTTGTGTATGCTCTTTGTGCATTTACAGTAACAGGGTCTCAGTGGTAGGGGGATTAGTCTCGCATTGCCAGACCTTCCTCCACCGTGCTGCGGGGAAGGGTCTGGCAGCATTCTGGGATGGGATAAAAACCTGTTCTGGTTTATCGCCACAGTGTAGCTGCAAAATAGCCTCAGGAAGGAAGTTGTTTTGGTGGAACATGTGTACGTTCAGAAGTAGTTTTAGTCGCCAACAGAAAACTCAGATTGGACAGATAGTCTAGCTAGCTGTCTGGATTTACCCTGCAGAGATCTGAGGACCAGGTAACCATAGTCCTCAGATTGGACAGATAGTCTAGCTAGCTGTCTGGATTTACCCTGCAGAGATCTGAGGACCAGGTAACCATAGTCCTCAGATTGGACAGATAGTCTAGCTAGCTGTCTGGATTTACCCTGCAGAGATCTGAGGACCAGGTAACCATAGTCCTCAGATTGGACAGATAGTCTAGCTAGCTGTCTGGATTTACCCTGCTGAGAGATCTGAGGACCAGGTAACCATAGTCCTCAGATTGGACAGATAGTCTAGCTAGCTGTCTGGATTTACCCTGCAGCCAGGTAACCATAGTCCTCAGATTGGACAGATTCTAGCTAGCTGTCTGGATTTACCCTGCAGAGATCTGAGGACCAGGTAACCATAGTCCTCAGATTGGACAGATAGTCTAGCTAGCTGTCTGGATTTACCCTGCAGAGATCTGAGGACCAGGTAACCATAGTCCTCAGATTGGACAGATAGTCTAGCTAGGTCTGGACCAGGATCTGAGGACCAGGTAACCATAGTCCTCAGATTGGACAGATAGTATAGCTAGCTGTCTGGATTTACCCTGCAGAGATCTGAGGACCAGGTAACCATAGTCCTCCACCGGAGGTTAGAACGGCAACGCAAAGAAAGCGGAAGGTGAAGGACACCCGGCCGAATTTCCGGCAGCACCGGAGCAATCCCGGACGTGGAACGCCGTGGACATAGACTATAAGGGGGATAAACCTAGACTTAAATGAGTGGACCATCTCCCAATTGCTGTTTGAGACGTATGGCCTGTTTGTGTGACGTGTAGCTGCTATGTGAGCCTCTGGAGTCAAGCCATTTGAAACCTCTCGCCCTAAAACTGACCCCGCTGTCGGATGCAGAGTCCCATGAGGATAACTGAATATCAGCTTCAGTTTGAATGGCTCTCTGATGTTTCTTGTTATCCTAAAGCTTAGTGTTTAATGAATTGACCAAAAACACTGTTTCAATGAACCAAATGAGTTTTGCTGGTAAACACCCTGGACAACCATGTTTCTGTAAGAAGGGCAAGGTTCAAAGGTCAAACATGTTTTGTTCATAACGTCATATTTAATGAAACTGACTTTGTTTTCCACATTGATGCTCAAAGAGGCAGTTTAATGTGTTCCTTTTAGTTACTTTGCACATTTGTAACTAGATGAAGCTAGCTTGGATCGCTGTTCTAGTACGGCTGTCTCCCCGATGTGAGACGAGTGGAGATGTGAGTTGTGCATGTGAGACGCAACGAGAGACTTCTGTAATGTCAACCCAGTGAAAAATGGACTTACTAAATGAAGTTGGTTCACTGCTGGCTACAAGTTAGCATCAAACACAACAAAGGCTGGCAGTTGAATGGTGTTTTGAGCTAACCCTAGCAATCAAAAAAATCATAGATAGCTAAAACGTTTCTGAAATGATTTCCATCTTATTGTTTGTAATGAAGTTAATTTCATGGATTTCACTCATTTCAGTATGCCACGTTATGCTGTAAACCGTTAAAATCGGAGAATGCTCGACTCCCATCGGGGAGGGACTATGGATCCGTGACAGGCTCAGCCCTTCTTTTTCTTCTACCATTGTTTTAAGTCACTCCACTTACTTTCTTTGTTATATTTATTTAAAGTGCCATTGTGTTTCTCCTGCATTGTTCACACTATGCAAACTGTATTTATTATGTAGTATTATTTAGATAAGGCAGTAGAATGTGATAATTTGATTAGGCATTCTTGTAAGACTTATTTTGGCATAAGCATGTACAGTATAATTTTGTTTCCGCATGACATTTCTTCCAACTTTCTTTGATTCATTTTTTATTTTTTATTATTCCAAACTTGAGAACAGTGACCTGAACGTCTTACAGTATTGATTGTGATTGTGTGGCATAACATATTGAAGGGAGATTTACAAAAACATTTTGATATCTTAGACTTCCCTTGATGAAAACTTGAAGTTCAGTTTGTCTTTTTGTCGTTCCTGTTGGGGGGGGAAACCAATGCAAAAACCAAGGATGTTAATTTCTTTTGAGAACGGTTAGACTAAAAATGAGACTTTGTGCTCCTGTCCTTAAGTATTCTCCACACTGAGAAGATTGAGAACCATCTTATCAATCTTACTTCAAGTTGGAAACACCATCTTAGAGTAGAATGGGTGCTTTAATCACTGATGGGCATTAAATAACATTGTCACCCCTAGATCTGCCCCTCAGATTGGGTATGTTAATATGTATCATGTACATAAAGTCAGAATAAAAAAAATGGATCTAGTCTCTGAGCAGAGCCACTGTAACATAACGGATAGTACAAAGCACAGTGGCAAAATCTGTTCATTCTAGCAGTTGAGTCGGGTTTTCTTGTAACATTTTAACGATTCATCACTTAATTTTAAGCGAGCTCTACTCAACCTCCGTACACCAGTCTAAATATTAGACTTGAAACGATTGTCATTTTGTTACATGAACAAGTCACAAACATTACAATTGTACATCTTTATTCAGATAGTTTATGCATCTAAATGGATAAAAATAACAGTGAAATGATTTTTGTACATATTAAAATAGATGTTTTTCCCGGTCTTTGGTTTTTATAAAAATGAGGTTATGTTACCTCTATAGAAAAATAATGTGTAAATCATTATCTCACAAGCTTTGTTGCATGCTTTTTATCAGACATGAAAAAAGTATCATTTATTTAGTGCAGAGGCTTCCTAAAAGCCTCTGGCAGAACGGCAGGCAGCATCACTCCTGAGCCGAGGGCAGCAGCTGCTCGCCTCTACACGTTGGTTACAAATCACAAGTCTCTTCCACAAAATTAGAAAACACTGGATACAAGTGAGTTCATGTGTAAGAGGAAAAATCGGTTTAAAATACTTTATATTTCTCTGATGTTCCCATTTTCTGTACAAGAAACTGGGGGAAAAAAATGTAAGGAAGGTTTATATGAAGATAATTAAAAGGTAAATAAAAGCAACACAACAGGAAACAAATCACTTTGGGACATGACGATAATCAACTTTCTGTTGTCTTTGAGAGTGGCTGATAGCGATGTACTGGTAAATAAGCCAGAAACACTACTGTAGGTGCAAGTTGTGTGTCCTTACCGACCACAGCCCTTAACTCATTTATAAAACAGTGTGTACAACATTACTTGTCAGTGGGATTTGACAGCCTCAGAAAATAACATTAAATACAAACTAATACCAATGTACCCCACCCAAAAGCCCGCCACCTATACGCTAGCAATCAATAAATTTGCAAGTGTGAAGATGTGGCTCCATCCCTCCATTTGGAAACCTTCTCTGTGATCACGGTGCGACATAGAGGGCAGCTCTTCTCACGGTTAAACCACAGAGCAATGCATTCGTCACAGAATATGTGCTGCAAAGCAGGAGGACAACGGGACGTCAGCATGTCGTGCACTTACCATACATGACTAGATCTTTATAACTGATGCACTTCAGTTATCTGATATCTAATTATAAATAAAGACATGGCTTATTATCACAGTAACACATAAGTTAGAAGGGTAGTGAATAAAAAGAAATTTACAGGTGTAAAACTGAAAATTCTGATTTAGGTGTTTCATTTTCACATTAGTTTTCTCTCTTAAGTAATACTGCTTCTTCCTCAACTGCTGTGTACCGTGATAACAATTGAAGAGGAGGGACGTGTGACAGATGCCTGAAGGGTCTTAATCTGCCTATTGATGCCCACACGGCACAGTAAGCTAACCAACCACCACTTTAATTTAAAATACTACTAAAATAAAAAACACAAGCTGACTTATGGTTTGACAGGCCCTGTAGTGCACACGTGTGAGCTTTTACCTGACAGAGTAGAACCCGAGGCTCCCTGTACTCTCCCTGACAGATGGGACAGATGTCTCCAGCCTCGCTGCACTGACTCCTAGTGGCTGCTGGGCCTGTATGCTGAGGGACAAAATAAAACACTTCAACATAGCTGCTTACTGGATGTGACCATTTACTATCTAATTAACAAGTGGTTTACCACTGACCTCGCCTTTTACAAATATCCTCACAGTTTTCATGAAAGACGTCCACTGTCCATACAATCCTAAAAGCTGAAAGAGAGAAAAAGAAAAAAGTTTGAAAACCCCATTTATTTTAATCATGAAAGGACCCGTGTGTGGGATTTAGTGGCATCTAGTGCTGAGCTTGCATCCAACTAAATACTAGGGATGCCACAATAAGGACATTTTCCCACCAGTTAATAACTTGTGACAACACCAGTGTTTCTGATTAAACCGGACATTTGACAAGACGAGATATTCCCTCATGATGCTCAATATCTGCAGTGCTTCCTTTAATCTCTGGACTGTGTGTGGAGCAGCTGCCGGAGCGGATTGGGACCACTCTAGACAAATGGCGCCACCTTCAAAGTTTACAGAGTGCCTCATTAATGTTATCAGGTTTCCTATTAGCATTGGGTTTACATATAAATCATTTAACAAAATAAAGAATGCCAAATAGATGCCTTAGCAGACACTTTTCAGTTTATATAATAGTGTCTGTCATCTGACTAAGTATTTATCAATAAGTATCGTTAAGTATTTTTACAAATTATGTAAAAAAAAAAAAAAAATGAAGCAGCTGAACATGGGCGCGGATACGAGAAAATTAACTGGATTTTATTTCTATAACCCAAAAAATCCAGCTCCGTGGAAGAGGACCCGCTCCCTATGTAGATATGAACAGCTCATTTAAAAAATTATTTTACACTTATGAAAAAACTAATTGTGAATATTACATTCCATTTCTGCCAATACACCCCGCTAAATCCTACACACTGGTCCTTTGATAATACAAAGATCTATTGCTGTTAGTTTGACTGCTGACACCTTCAGTATGAGGTAGAGCAGAGCCAGCAGGACCCCCAGTGTGAGTCCGGGGGGTGCCGTCCACCTCCTCGTATGTGACCAGGTAGCGGAACCACAGTGGAACAGGAGCCATGGCCTGGTGTACCTGACCAAGCTCCTCTGTCAGCATCACCCAACGTCCCTGCAGACATAAGCACGCAAAATAACAACTACTGCACCAGCACTGCCAAGACATGACCTCGGTATTTTCTTCTTCAGGATAAATCCACCACACATACCTGGGTTCTGTAGGTCACCAGTGAAGATGGCAGCAGCAGAATAAGGCACTTAATCCCCATAAAGAGAAACTTTATTATGAAGTTGGTGATGCCAACAGCCCACAGAACCTCCCAGAAACCCAGCGGCTCAATGCTTGGGCTGAGGAAGATGAGGCTGGAAGAAGGTTGACATTCAGGTTAAATGGCATGTTCATGTTGGCACCGTCCACTACACTCCTGATTTAACCGTTTACTAAACTACAGTAGGTGGGCAATACAGACATAAAATAGAGATTTGACTCTTCAGTAAATAATGTGTTTGATATTAAAGTCAGGGATTCTGCTGGACCAAAGAGCTGTACCCAACAAGATCCCAACAGGGTGTTCCGGCTAAATTCACAGCACAAAGACTAAGGTTATACTACAACAACAGGTAATTGGTTAAAGGAAATAGACACCTAATCTTGTTCTTTGGGGTTATTAATGTGAAATGATGCATTCCCACTTACCAATAGTGAAGCGTCTCAGGGAGAAAGGTGTAGTAAAGCAGCAGGGTGGAAGAGGTAAGGAACAGTAGCAGCCAAACACACTGCAGCTTGGACTGGCGCTCCTGAGGGACACACAGGCAGAAACACGGTTTAAAATCTATGAAATGCATAAGGAATCGGCAAATGGTTTCTGTTCTTGACTGACCTGAAGAAACACTTGACTTTGAAGGTTTTTATTCACATAGAGAAATGTTGTGAAGAGGCCAACCCCAACTGCAAGACCTGGTAAATGGAGAGAAAACGTATAAGTGTATAAGTTGTGTTGTGTCCACAGTTCAATAACAGTGTTTGCTTAGCCCATACTCACCCAGAGCATGTTGGATGACCAGTTTAGCACACAGTAGGACAATGAAAGGAAGACTCTTCTGGAGCCAGCGGAACAGACAGCGGAGCTCAGACATGGAGGTGCTGGGTTCTCCAGAGTCCAGATCAGAGTCAGGCGGGTCAAGCTCGGGCTCCGTATTCAAGTGGTGTGGCACCCG
The DNA here is from genome assembly GCA_026937815.1 of Etheostoma perlongum. Classification (NCBI taxonomy): domain Eukaryota; kingdom Metazoa; phylum Chordata; class Actinopteri; order Perciformes; family Percidae; genus Etheostoma; species Etheostoma perlongum. Next base: position 28,722,398 of record CM049383.1, read on the forward strand.
ATTATGTGCATGTGGCTGAGAATGAGAGTGGCTGTGGGAGCTGACTCTGGACCTCCTGGATGATGCGCCTCCACTGCACTCCCCAGGATTGCTGGTCATGGTTACCCGCACCTCGTTGCTCTCAGCAGGGGCTGGTGTTCTGGTAAGTTCTGGTTGCAGAGGAAGGGATAAACCGTTTCCTGCATGAGCACCCCGCTCACTTGAAGTAGGCTGCATAACAGTAGGGGACTCCCTCAGTTTCACTGCTCTTCTGGAATCACTCCTTTGACATAGAAGACAGACCTTTACTACAGCCTCCGGCACCAACTGGTTCACAGCGACATTAACAAGTCTTTTCTAAGCTTTTATTGCAGGACTTGGCATTCATCTTTGAATAGAGGATTCCCAGCAAGCAAACGAAACAACGACGCCACTACTTCCTTATTATTTGACTAGGTGTCTAGGGGACTACATACACCTGTAGATCGTGTTTCAGGTCGGCTTTAAGCCCCTGCCCCATCCGAGGCTGAAGGGGCTCCGTAGAAAAGAAAACTTGATAAACTAGCTAGTGGCTGTGGACCTGACGTCGTTAGAGACCCATATGAATGTCTCGTGGACTGGCTCAGTAAGGTTAGCTGAGCTATGCGTCTGTTGATTTCACTCGATCTAAACGTAGTGAGAGACAGAGAACTGGGCTAGCATTAGCAGCTAGCTAACAGACCAGTGAGAACGGCTTCAGCTCACCTGTCATTGTGCAGCCGGAGTTTCATGGTGAGCTGTCGGTCCCCATCTGGTCCAGGTCCAGGTCCAGGTCCAGGTCCACGCGAAACAAAACAAAAAGAAACCAAAAACTAACGAAGCCGTTACGTTTCAGGCTAAGCTGTGTTAGCAGACATCTTTACGTTGTTTACGACAGCAGACGTCGCAAATCCCATAGACATAATAAAGAGTAGACGCCGCATCGACCGCTACTGCCTATTGGCGCTGACGAGATTTGGGGCCGCCATCTTGGACCGGTCACCCGCTCCACTCAGTGTAATGTGTTTGGCAGGTGCAATGAGCTGTCAGCGCGTTTAATTAATCAATCTCACTGAATACCCAACTGATTTTCATGTTTTTTTTGCTACAAAGGTCATACATGTAGCTAGAATACAGGACACATGATTAGGCGTATTTTAATATTCAAAGTGTGCTTAACAGTAATAGAATATTCTGATATGATATAAATTCACCAGACGTCCGAGATCAAAACTGGAAACATAATCCCCGAAAAGGGAGAGCAACGGGGATATTTCCAGTTTGACTATAAATCTGATTGAAAAACCTAATGTTGTGTCTTTAAAAAAAAAAAAAAGAACAAGGACAGAGGTAGTTTTTCTTCTGTATTTAGTCAGGGGACAAAAACGGGGGGACTGTCCCCTAAATCCGAGGACGTCTGGTCACCCTAGACCAGACATCCTCGGTGTATCTATCATTTGTAAATGATAGGTATTTGCAAAATACCCCTACATCACATATATGATGTAGGCTATAATAGGTATAAATACCCCTACATCACATATATGATGTAGGCTATAATAGGTATAAATACCCCTACATCACATATATGATGTAGGCTATAATAGGTATAAATACCCCTACATCACATATATGATGTAGGCTATAATAGGTATAAATACCCCTACATCACATATATGATGTAGGCTATAATAGGTATAAATACCTATTATAGAAAAATAATTTGCACACACATTATAAATATGATAGGGAAGAAGAAACAGATAGTGACCGTAAAGCCAGATATTTAAGTACAAGAAACAATATGATTATATTATTAGAGTCTACTTGAAGCTTTTTATATTTGTCTCTCTCTCACACACACACACACACACACACACACACACACACACACACACACACACACAGTACTACCACGTTGTTCTGCATCAATTGCCTCCCAGACCTTGACATTTAGCAGCCCCACTCCCAACACACACCCACACACACACACACACACACACACACACTAGGGTTGCACAACATTGACAAAATGTTATATTGCAACATCGATATGAATTCCGATATTTTTAAACATATATAAAATTACAAAATAGATTCATAACAAATTAAACAAGTTTTCTTACAACACAAGGTTTATTTTAACTGAAAGTTATATTGGACTGGTCCAACATGAATAAATAACTAAGGACCATGTCTACAGAACAGGACGGGTTCTACTGGTTGGACAGTATAAAATATATAAATAAAGTTATAATATAAATAACTAAGGACCATGTCTACAGAACAGGACGGGTTCTACTGGTTGGACAGTATAAAATATATAAATAAAGTTATAATATAAATAACTAAGGACCATGTCTACAGAACAGGACGGGTTCTACTGGTTGGACAGTATACAATATATAAATAAAGTTATAATATAAATAACTAAGGACCATGTCTACAGAACAGGACGGGTTCTACTGGTTGGACAGTATACAATATATAAATAAAGTTATAATATAAATAACTAAGGACCATGTCTACAGAACAGGACGGGTTCTACTGGTTGGACAGTATAAAATACATAAATAAAGTTATAATATAAATAACTAAGGACCATGTCTACAGAACAGGACGGGTTCTACTGGTTGGACAGTATAAAATACATAAATAAAGTTATAATATAAATAACTAAGGACCATGTCTACAGAACAGGACGGGTTCTACTGGTTGGACAGTATAAATATATAAATAAAGTTATAATATAAATAACTAAGGACCATGTCTACAGAACAGGACGGGTTCTACTGGTTGGACAGTATAAAATATATAAATAAAGTTATAATATAAATAACTAAGGACCATGTCTACAGAACAGGACGGGTTCTACTGGTTGGACAGTATAAATATATAAATAAAGTTATAATATAAATAACTAAGGACCATGTCTACAGAACAGGGCGGGTTCTACTGGTTGGACAGTATAAAATATATAAATAAAGTTATAATATAAATAACTAAGGACCATGTCTACAGAACAGGACGGGTTCTACTGGTTGGACAGTATAAATATATAAATAAAGTTATAATATAAATAACTAAGGACCATGTCTACAGAACAGGACGGGTTCTACTGGTTGGACAGTATAAAATACATAAATAAAGTTATAATATAAATAACTAAGGACCATGTCTACAGAACAGGACGGGTTCTACTGGTTGGACAGTATAAATATATAAATAAAGTTATAATATAAATAACTAAGGACCATGTCTACAGAACAGGACGGGTTCTACTGGTTGGACAGTATAAAATATATAAATAAAGTTATAATATAAATAACTAAGGACCATGTCTACAGAACAGGACGGGTTCTACTGGTTGGACAGTATAAAATACATAAATAAAGTTATAATATAAATAACTAAGGACCATGTCTACAGAACAGGACGGGTTCTACTGGTTGGACAGTATAAAATACATAAATAAAGTTATAATATAAATAACTAAGGACCATGTCTACAGAACAGGACGGGTTCTACTGGTTGGACAGTATAAAATATATAAATAAAGTTATAATATAAATAACTAAGGACCATGTCTACAGAACAGGACGGGTTCTACTGGTTGGACAGTATAAAATATATAAATAAAGTTATAATATAAATAACTAAGGACCATGTCTACAGAACAGGACGGGTTCTACTGGTTGGACAGTATAAAATACATAAATAAAGTTATAATATAAATAACTAAGGACCATGTCTACAGAACAGGACGGGTTCTACTGGTTGGACAGTATAAAATATATAAATAAAGTTATAATATAAATAACTAAGGACCATGTCTACAGAACAGGACGGGTTCTACTGGTTGGACAGTATAAAATATATAAATAAAGTTATAATATAAATAACTAAGGACCATGTCTACAGAACAGGGCCGGGTTCTACTGATTGGACAGTATAAATATATAAATAAAGTTATAATATAAATAACTAAGGACCATGTCTACAGAACAGGACGGGTTCTACTGGTTGGACAGTATAAATATATAAATAAAGTTATAATATAAATAACTAAGGACCATGTCTACAGAACAGGACGGGTTTGGACTACTGGTTGGACAGTATAAAAATATATAAATAAAGTTATAATATAAATAACTAAGGACCATGTCTACAGAACAGGACGGGTTCTACTGGTTGGACAGTATAAAATACATAAATAAAGTTATAATATAAATAACTAAGGACCATGTCTACAGAACAGGACGGGTTCTACTGGTTGGACAGTATAAATATATAAATAAAGTTATAATATAAATAACTAAGGACCATGTCTACAGAACAGGACGGGTTCTACTGGTTGGACAGTATAAAATATATAAATCAAGTTATAATATAAATAACTAAGGACCATGTCTACAGAACAGGACGGGTTCTACTGATTGGACAGTATAAATATATAAATAAAGTTATAATATAAATAACTAAGGACCATGTCTACAGAACAGGACGGGTTCTACTGGTTGGACAGTATAAAATACATAAATAAAGTTAACAGGACAGCTCAACAAAATAAACTAAATATTGCATACTTATTGCGACTTTCGATATATTTGATAAATGACCAGCTGTCTCAGCTCTTATTACATAAGTATTGTATGTTGTGTTGACTCTGTACTCAAGCACATTGCTATTGAAAAGGCTATATAATTATATATATCTCTATCTATCTATCTATCTTATAAGAGTAACGTGCAAGTCTTATCAAACAAATCCCAACTAAACCAGAGACAATCCCAATGTAATAACAACACAAGCATACATTAGTGCTGCTTTTGGAACTTAACTTATGAAGCAAATTTCAAAACACAGATAGGCCTACAAAATGCTTCACAGAACCCAGAGTGAAAGAGATAAGATCTGAGCAGGAATATGCTGCACAGTGCTCTGGCATCTTGTATCTTCTGCTGCCAAGTAACGAGTATGACGGTCCAAGATGGCGGCTGGATTTCTCGCGCTCAGCAGCCAATGCGGCGTCTACTCTTTATTATGTCTATGGCAAATCCAATCTGTTGGCGTTTTACGGCGTGTCGGATGTAAAATGCTGCAATGCCTCCACCTATCTATGGCCTCCACCCACAGCCATCCAGAGACCATACACTGTATATATATATATATATATATATATATATATATATATATATATATATATAGAGAGAGAGAGAGAGAGAGAGAGAGATAGAGAGAGAGCCATAGAGACATGTCATGTCTTTCTCCATCACAGCTGTCTCCACCTACTCGAATATTTTCAAATTCCCCTTAAAAGTTAACCCAATTTAAACACACACAACACTGAAAGTGTGTCACTGTTAACCGTAGAATACAATGTTGCTACATATCCTTGTCATAAACATGTTATTATTATTATTATTGCTAATTATAGTATTAGTAATATCAGGTCATAGACCAGGTCACTCAGTGCAAAGACTTACCATCTACCCCCCCTCTCACACTGTCACATGATGACAACCAGACTTAAGCATTTTTTAATAAATATTCCCTGTCTGGTATATGAGTGCTTTGCATGTTGTTTTCCTGACAGTATTTTTGCCGGTGTAGCGTATTATCGGCCGACCCCAGCGGGGGTGCTGAGTACCAGACCAGACCAGACCAGCTTCTCTTCATCATCTGCGGGTGTGATAACGCTCCAGCAGTCATCCCTGCTCACCAGACAGCAGGACTCCTTCCTCTGGTACTGGCACCTTGTCTCCGTGGAGCCCCGTGCACCTCCATCTGTCCTCTCACTGACCCCTCACTGTCCCAGGCAGCAGGGGAACATGGACTTCAGATTCAGGGTCGTGTTCTTCATCCAGTCTTTTACATTTTCTTCTGATAGGTGCTATATCTTGAGGCATGTATATGTATCGCATTGTTTCTTGCTAGGAAAAGAATCTGAAAATAGTTAGAATAAAGGCTCTATAAAAAACTTTCACATGTTGAATCTTTTATCTATTTTTTAAAGAGACAAAAATCTTAATTTGAGAGTAATAATGTAAAATCATTTTGTGTATGATTGTTGTGCTGACTGTCACCTTACTAGGGGGAAAATCATGTGTTTTGTATGACTGTAACATCTTCCAAGCTAAAATGCTAAATATTTGCTGGTTCTAGTTTCTCAAATATGAAGACTCCATGATGTTCTTTATTTATTGTCATAAACTTATTATCTTTAGGTTTTAGAAAAATACCAGTCATGGGGAAAACGCCAACATGATATAAAAATGTTTGCAAGAGTGCATTTAGTTTCTTAATAAATAAATATAACACACAATAAAGTTTGTGAGAAAATTATAATGAAATAACAAGGAATTTAAATAATTTTTTCATTCTTTTACAATTCCTTTGATTTTCTGCTTCTCTCTGCTAGCTAGCGTTAGCTATCAGCCATGCTATTGTCTCCACATCAATATCAATATCAATAATAAGACTTTCAGGAACAAATTAAGCACAGTGTGTTCTGTCACCCTGAAGCAGGAGTTGAACAGCTGACGGCTAACAGGATGAAATATTAATGGACCGGTAATATTAATATGTACAGTCTATGTGGAACACATTGCATTCTTCCTGCTGCTCGTGTGTTAGCGCCATTGTGTGGTGTTCAGAGGATGAGCCACTTAAGGACTAGCTACACTCCGTGTTGATATCATAGACAGTATATTTATTAATATTAATGGTCTAAGGGTCATTCATTTAGAACGGTAAACAGTCAGTGTCACCGGAACTCTTAGATCAGTGGTTTGGTTTAGTTCAACGGCGCATAGCTAGCCTTTTTTTTAGCCATAGCTTTTCACTCTGCAAATTTGAGTTTTTTGACTCAGTCAGGCAAATGTATCCTCATTCCACAGGCACAAATGGCTTAGTTAGGCCTACATGGTTTTACTTTTGGTCTAGGGCTGTTTGTAGTTTGTGCTAGAAACCTTTGTTACAATTAAGGGAAGCATCCAATAGACTTTTCTAGGTAAATATCCAAGAGTTTGTTGTGGAAGAACAGAGCCCTGATCTCAACCCCATCCATCACCGTTGGGATGAACTGGGACGCCTGCTGAGAGCCAGGTCTTATTACCCACGATCAGTGACCAACACCACCAATGCTCTCATGGCTGACTGGGAGAATGTCCTTGTGGGTATGTTATAAAATCTCACAGAAAGCCTACCCAGAAGAATACAACTAAAATCAAAATTGTGGCAGCATAGGCAGAGATACAGTATTCTGGCTTTTAGTGTCTGAAATGAATCAGTACCAAAAACTAGATCATACAATTCCCACAGTGCAACTCAATAACTGCTTTATTATGCCACATTGTATGTATGTATTTATGTATGTATGTATGTACAGTATGTATGTATGTATGTATGTAATGCAGGCTTATACATTTGCAGTCTCCAAGCCAACAGGATGACATCTGTGTTACTTGGTCAGACTTCATAAAAGACAGAAGACAACTGGCTTAAAGTACTCCTCGTGGTTAGTAAACTACTGTTAACATTGGTGGAGTGCACCTTTTAATGCTTATGGTTTTGGAAGATGTTCAACAATATCACATGGGTGTAATGTTTGACAGTACACATTCCTTTGGCTGTATAGGTGCCATTTCCCATAGAGTTCTCCCTAAATGTCTCCCTAAGTTGACAAGTTTGATTTGTTGGTTTGATTGTGAGATGAAGTGGAGTTGGGAGAAGTGAAGAGACCATTTCATTCTCTTCCTGCAATCAGGCATACCTTACAGTATGAACCTGTCATTAGTCTTCCTCTCCTGCCTGTTGCCTCCGGGCTCCTGGCTAGGCCAGCCATCTGTTTTTTCATCCAACAGCTATGCCTGCCTTCTCATGCTCACCTGCAGCTTAAGGCAGCTGATATGATCTCCTGCAGTTTAATAAATTGGGAGAATCAAAGCAGGCGAGGGGGAAACGGCTATTGAACTTCCCATAATCTCCTGTGTGACAGACTGTGTTGGGTAAATTATACTGTGCACGCATCGCCCCTCCAGTTCATCCAGTGGGATTTAACTTGAAGAGTAGCCTAACTCCTCAACCACTTTTTTCATTTGAAAATGTATACGGATATTTTAGTAGTGTTGTTGACAGATTCAGTTCCAAATCTTGACATTTTAGTGGAAAGTACTTGAATTCTACATATTGTGTAATAAATATGCAAAGAGACTGCCCTGTTCTGGTTGATACCAGGATATTGCAGTTAGATTTTGCTATAGGCTGATCTGGTGCCGGGTGATGTTTATGGTGCTGCCATTGCATTTCTCTTTCTCTTTCCTCACCAGACATCCAACCCTGTATGCTTCCAAAGCTTTTACATTTGTTTTTCAATTGTTTTTCACAGAATGGGATCTGAGCCTGGATTGATGTTTTTAACTCTACTCTTTTGACCTTTTTTCTGTTAAAGATGTTTGATTTTATCTAAAGCCTGCCTTGGCAATGCCCAGACACTGTATGAGTATAAAGTGAGCCATTGTGGTAAAAAGAGGTTAATGTACTACGGCTGTGAGAGCTGTTCCTCAGCGCTGTCCCGCGCCCTGTAATTGTGTTATTGCACTATAGAATAGTCAGTGGAGTTGTACTTCCCCAGCCGAGGCATCGGAGCCGAGTCTGTGGAGGGAGGTTAACTTGATAGATAAATCTGCCAAGACGAATGGAGCACGCCAGAGGGCAGATGAGGAGAGCAGTGACCTGACATTGCTTCTGACAGATTCTGTATATCCCCCCCGTCATCTTTCTGCCTTCCTTTCTCTGTGTACAGTGCCAGCTGCTGCTTCCTCATGTGTGTGTGTGTGTGTGTGTGTGTGTGTGTAACATGATTTACTGCCTGTTCTTGGGTTATTATTTAGGAAATTTTTACTATGAAAAGTCTGAGTCTGAGAGCATATTGAAGATGCGTTATGTTTCTAAAGATGATTTTACTGTGAAGCTTTTGGCATTATCTAGTCATAAGATTTATCTATCATAAGATTTCTAATAACACAAGCAGTTTTAGTTATTGCCATTAACTCGTTTTATGGCTGTAGCTTGTTCAACACCTGTTGCTTTTATGCACCTCACTCAATAATATGTCTTACTGTTTATTGTTTGGGTTTTATGTTTTATATGCAAAGTGTACACACATACCTTACATGAAAGTAAGCAGACTGTGTTTTTGTGGGGGTGGGAAGAGCTGGCCTTTTAGATCCCATTCATAGCAACTGACATCTGTCAGTTTACTGAGTCATCCATAGATGGTTGGTAATCTAAAACTGTCTAAATCTAGCAAGATAGTTGATAAAGGGTTATTTGAAATTAAAATATTACTGATGACATAATAAACTGGGACAAGGCTAAATTTGATTTGACACACTTGACAGAAATAACACTTTTTTATAGTATGCTCTGTCCATAAACATTTGTTTTGGAGACACATATCACCCCTTTACCGGGCTGTCAATGTTATGTCCGGTGCCGACAATGAATGTGTGGGAGGCGCAGTATCTCCTCCACTGCCTTGATTTATATCTGTGTGTCCCCAGAGGAGTTGTCTGGCTGCTGTGTGTGTGTGTGTGTGTGTGTGTGTGTGTGTGTGTGTGTGTCTGTGTGTGTGCAATATGTCCTGTTCTATAAAACTAAATGTGTCACATCAGTGTTGGGTAACCAATAGAATTTCTACTTATACCTGCCTCGTTCCGTGTTTGTCTTAATCATTTGCAGTTTTCCTCCCTCTATGGCCTCCTCTATTGCTGCTGCTGCTTCTCCAAAACCATTGTACCTGGAAATAACATACAAAATGCCCCAAAGCACTTAATATTCAACCCAACTGTATACTACTTACTACTACTGACTTACTGTGTATTTCTTTAGTTTCATTTTTACCTCTTCTACCACTGCCGATACCAACATTCTCAGTTAGAGAAAGTATGAAAGTGAAGCCAGACACTGTTTGCCTGGGGTCCCGGTCGTGTAGCTCAGCTAGAGCGCCAGAGATAGGCAGGCAGAATTCTTCAAATTCCAAACAGCGCAGGTTTATTTGCATGGTGTCAAACAAGTATAAAAAAAATACAAAAATTGAAAATATCAAAGGAAACTGGAACCAAAACAGCAATATCTACTTGTACGGAATGAGACAAGCATACCTATAGACTTCTCGTCTATAGGCTGTACCAAAAAGTCACTAAAGAATGTATCGGCTCGGCTCTTACTTTCTGTTTGTCCACCTAAACAGTCAATCTTTCTTCCTAAGCACGGGTTTGTATCAGCACGGCTTTCCTCTCCCTAAGCAGCTACATGCCTTTCTATAGGGCTCCAATCAGCGCTGGACTGCACCACTATCTTCTACTAAACATTTCTAACCTTACCAAAGTCTGTACAAAGCTATAGTTGCACTTATTTTACTCAAATAAAGAAAACCTTATGAGGGGCATAACTCATATCAGTTATGAGTTGTGTGTGATCAGGTGATCATCATGAAGCACAATGACAACGTTGAGATATCTAAAATATCATGCTGGATCCACTCGGTCACCATATACTGTTGGGGTTTGAGAACCCCTGAAGGGAATGCTGCTAAATAGTATTTGTTGTTTTTTGCACTGTGCATCATATAGTTAACTTCACCAGTTTTCAGGGAGGCATGCATCTTTAGGAAGGGGATTCTTTAGTAAGTATATGAAATTGATCTTGGATTTTGAAACAGGGCAAGACACCCCCGAATGGCGTGTGTGTCTGATGAGCAGGTGTGTAGGTGTGTGTGAGTGTGTGTCTGATGAGCAGGTGTGTAGATGTGTGTGAGTGTGTATCTGATGAGCAGGTGTGTAGATGTGTGTGAGTGTGTATCTGACGAGCAGGTGTGTAGATGTGTGTGAGTGTGTATCTGATGAGCAGGTGTGTAGATGTGTGTGAGTGTGTATCTGATGAGCAGGTGGGTATATGTGTGTGAGTGTGTGTCTGATGAGCAGGTGTGTAGGTGTGTGTGAGTGTGTATCTGATGAGCAGGTGTGTAGATGTGTGTGAGTGTGTATCTGATGAGCAGGTGGGTATATGTGTGTGTGAGTGTGTGTCTGATGAGCAGGTGTGTAGGTGTGTGTGAGTGTGTATCTGATGAGCAGGTGTGTAGATGTGTGTGAGTGTGTATCTGATGAGCAGGTGTGTAGATGTGTGTGAGTGTGTATCTGATGAGCAGGTGTGCAGATGTGTGGGAGTGTGTATCTGAGGAGCAGGTATGTAGATGTGTGTGAGTGTGTATCTGATGAGCAGGTGTGTAGATGTGTGTGAGTGTGTATCTGATGAGCAGGTGTGTAGATGTGAGTGTGTATCTGATGAGCAGGTGTGTAGATATGTGTGTGAGTGTGTATCTGATGAGCAGGTGTGTAGATGTGTGTGAGTGCGTCTCTGATGAGCAGGTGTGTAGGTGTGTGTGAGTGTGTATCTGATGAGCAGGTGTGTAGATATGTGTGTGTGAGTGTGTATCTGATGAGCAGGTGTGTAGATATGTGTGTGAGTGTGTATCTGATGAGCAGGTGTGTAGATGTGTGTGAGTGTGTATCTGATGAGCAGGTGTGTAGATGTGTGTGAGTGTGTATCTGATGAGCAGGTGTGTAGATGTGTGTGAGTGTGTATCTGATGAGCAGGTGTGTAGATGTGTGTGAGTGTGTATCTGATGAGCAGGTTGTAGCTTGTACGGCAGCCTAGGCCAGAGTGTGTGAGTGTGTGTGATGGTGAATGGTTCCTGGACCATGTTACAGAGCTTTGAGTAGTCGTTAAGACTAGAAAAGCGCTATATAGAAACGGTCCATTTACAATTTTTTTTTTAAATTTCTCTTATATCGGTTCAGATGCTATTAATGACATGTGGCATCAACACTACATTAGTGGAAGATGCTGCAAATTTTGGCAATTAGGTTTTCATTATGCTCTTTTAACAAACGTGTGACATTTGATGATTGTGTTGTCATAATGCTTTTTTCAACAAACATTACAATACATTACAATACAATACAAACATTTACTACCTGTAAAATGAAAAGAGTGCACTGCCATAATTCAGCCAGTGGGGTGAGGTTATTCAATTGATTATTAGTCACTCATTTCTAGTACAGATCTTATGCAGAAATCCTTATTCTATCTTGTTTATTACATTTTTGGTTGCTGTAGTCTGTGTGAAATGCCCCTTTTTTTACTTCCATGGCTGAGCCACAATGGATAGTAGCACAAAGAGGGACATTTATACTAAGAGTGTGACTTTGGTAGATACACTTGATTTGTCTGACTGCTTAAGCCTGATATTGCCTTCAGCTGAACTTTGAAAGGGCTTTGGATTTTGTCCCCCACTACTTTTTGACCAGTATGAGTAGGAGAACCAATTACAGCAAACAAAAAAATGTTTTCAGTGTGCATGCAGGCATGTGAGTGTTGTTTTAAGACTGGCTCTGAAAAAAATGTGAAGCTATCCTTTAAAGTTTACTATATAGTAACATCTCACCCCATTTCAAACATACTGTATTTATGTCAAACAAATGTTTGCCTTGCAGTATAAACTATAAGCTGTTAAGATAAACCTGATAATTACAATTGTACTTATTATTATCTGGTAGACCTACTGTATTACTCCCAATGAGTTGATGGATCATTATTGTATTCCATACAGACATAAAAGCCAGTGTCACCGTGTGCAGTGTCATCAAATATCGACCTCAGACTTATAATGTATGCATCATAAAGACCGCAGAGCATCAAAGACACTGAAGGACATATTGTTTTCTCTATTACTTCCCCACAGTTCCTTATTGGTCACTGTTTTCCTTAATGTCCAGCAGGTGGTGCTGTATGATAAGTGATGAAAGGAAGCTCAAACTCAGCACAGATTAATTATTCTGATGAATGAATATATTTTTGTAACCCACAGTAACAGCACAGCTACTACTGCTACCAAATGATAATAAAATGATTCATATATTTTTAAGACTGCTAATTGATACACAACAATAATTAAGTAGTGTACATGGGGGATGCAAACACAGTTGTTTCTTCTTAAAATTGACTCATCATTAATCATTAATCAGCCATCACAAATCATCAGAATTTGTTGGTTTACACAGATGATGTGCACAACTCCATATCGGCTGCAGATAATGTGGAGAGCAGGTTAATGTAGTGCTGTGCTCTTTGCACATCCTCGCAGCACACCGGTGGCCATCAAGGTGAACAGACTCATCCATGGTGACCTCTGTGTGCCTCGGCTTATTCCGAACATGCCCTACCTCCCCTGTCCTCCTCTTCAGGCCTGGTAGCCACTCACACCAGTTTTTTTACAATGCCACAGGCTGCACAGTCGTTCTTTTCCCTTTCTTCTTAATAGATAAGCTTCCCAGCCGCCATAGAAAAAAAAAACAGCTTTATCAGCCACGACACGGCCTCTCAATTGTCAATCTGATCGATGTGTGCAGCCTGGATCTAGGCCACTGCATTAGTCGTGGAGGCTGCTAGCCTCTCACCATGGATACACATCGCTGCTCACATCTTGTTGCTGTTGTGGTGTAATTGTTTTGTTATTGCAGCTCAGACTGGACATAAAACGGTGTCCATTTAAATGTTCACATCACACCGGGCAGCTTAATGTTCATGACTTGGAACATTTGTTAAATGTTATCGTGACCAGAGACACAATGGATGGTCCACCTACAAACACTCTACCTTTACTTTGTGAAATAGAGTTTATTAAACTTTAGAAGCCTATACAGATTTTTGTTCTGTATTGGTGGCTGATGTCTTACTGACCTTTTTATTTTCTATTAAATGATCCCCACTTCCATAACGCTAAGCATTTAACAACCACCTATAGCTGTCAGAGTGAAGAACGCTGCGTGAACAAGGCATCTCACTGAACCCAAACACAAGTTAAAATGCTATTGCGGGGCCCATTAAGAGACACCATGATGGTTTGCATTGATGGTATGTAATATCTCAGCAGAGGTCCTCCTCTCCCAGCACCTTCCCCTCCTCTTCCCCCTGCTAGCTGGAGGCCAAAGCTAGGGCCACCATGCCAGTTCTAATAAATCGTCCGCTAAGAGTGGCGGCGGCAGCAGCAGGACTGCATTCTTCAGAAGCCAGCACTTCCCCTAATCTGCCTCGGAGATGGAGCAACAGTTGGCCTGGCTAGTGGGGAAGGTAGAGGAGAGGGGGGGGGGGGGGCTCCCTGGTGACAGAAGCATGATGTGTTTGTAAAAACACGGGGAATGTTAGAATTGGATACACTCACACTCTTGCTCTCCCTTAAGCAGAGACGCAGAGGCTGATTTCATGTTCATGTATGTTCATCTTCTCCAGCGTCCTGGGCTTAACACAGAGACAAACAGAAATCATTACCCTACCTGCCACACTTGGTTTTTTCCACGATGTTCAACTCTTTGATCTCCATTGGTGTGTTTGTGTTGGAGAAAGCAAAATCAAGAAAAAAGAAAGAAGAAAGAAAGAAAAAAAGGAAGACACTGAGGCACTGGACTAGGAAATGTCTTGCAGATGTGTGCAGAAATGGACCCACTTGTGTCAGCCAAGAGATTTTTGTTGGTGCTAAGAAGAACATAATTCTGTGTCGTAAACCAACTGAGGGGTTTCATGCACAACATGGAATAACTGAAATATATTTGCATCTCTTTATAAGTGCATCCAGTTAGCAGACTGATTGTGTGGCAGACCCTGGTCAATAGGACCGGTTATGTCCAGTTATATAGCTGACAGCCTGTGTGGTCTTTATAGAGAAGTTCAGGCCCCCATGAATAAATTCCTGCTGGTCTCTAGTTTCAATTGATTGCTTTAATTTGGCCCATAATGAGTAGGATGCCTTCTGCCTGCAATTAGTGTATGTGTGTGTGATTGTGTATACTTGTGTGCTTTGTTTAATTACTGCAGTAGATGGATGCTGTGTGGCCCAGCAGGAGCCTGCATGAATGGGAGGATCCATGACGGTACTTGGCGTCCTCGACCCACAGTGTATCAGGGCCAGGTATTCATTCATGCCTTTCTTTCTAAGGGAAGTAGCCAGATTCTTTTACCTTAATACCATGACTCCCAGTGTTTGACCAGGTGAACTGAGCTCCGGTAGACCTGAAGCTTGGGAGAGTAAATCGGGACTTAGACTTAGTAGAAAGTTCCACATCACTTTACCTTACTGTATTAAGCAATTTGACCTCAGTAGCTGAAGATCTGTTCATTAAACTCTTGAGCTCAGTATTACGGTTACTGAGTAGAACTCTTTCTGTGACATTGTATGATTTACAAGTACTCTCATCGTATCATCTTGGTTCCCGTATTTTGACGGAAGATAGAGTAACTGGAGAGAATAAAAGTTATACGACACCACTGACAGGCGACTAAACAAAATCCTGTGTCAGAAATAAAATAAAAAATTGTTGATTGTTGTACACAACTCAACAAAATATATAACATACTGTTGGTATAGTCGTTTTTAGACATTTTAATGCAGACATATTGTGCCTTTTAACTATATATAAGGCAATTAAAAATAGCTCCATCTCAACCAGCTACAATAGTAAAACGCTTATTACGCATTGATGCATCAATATTACCAATTTAAATGTGATATATAATAAAGTGTGAGTCACACGGGCCAAGTAAGAGTACTTCCATAGAGATGTTTGATGTCTGATTGTATTATGTATAGTTCTCACATTTGAGCGCATGTGACAAAACAGGAGGGAATTCATAAGAAGCAACAATTATATAATTGTGAAACCTACATCCAGATGGTAGGCTACCAAAGGAACTCATGTCCTCAGCATAATGAAAACAGCATTCACCCCCAGACACCCTCTGTCTCTCAGTTGTCTCTCTATCGCTCTGTTTTTGTTTAATAAAATCATGCTTGCTCATCAGCAGAGGAGGCCGGGCGTCTCCTTTTTATGGGCGATAGCAGCAGCAGCTCCCTTGGGGCATGGTGGTGGGCTTGGTGTGTGATGCTGCTGTCGGTCTGTAGTTAATGCAAATGAGGCTCTGCTCTCTCTGATATACTCGCTGTGTATACCCAGGCACAAACTCTATCTCTTACTATCACACTCTCTCCCTCTCTGTCTCTCGTCCCATCTATCTCAAGGTCCTGAGGGTACACACAAGGTGCACTTATCACTCAGCTGTCACACACACGCACACACACACACACACACACAGGACCAAAATTGTGTCTTTGTTACACTATTGGAATGCAGACAACTTGGGAGAGATACAAGATAGTGATCATGCAGATCATGAATGTTTTTTGACACTTTGCCTGACAAGGTTGCACTGTAGTATACTCCCAAAACAGGCCTCCCGATAAATAATAATTGATTGTGAAATGTACTAATAATGTATGACACCCTTTCTTGTTTTCATTATTGAATCCCAGACAGCTGGGCCCTTGGTCCCTAGGTCTAGTTCAGAAGGTTAGACGTCCAGGACTGAAACGTGCACTTACCTGGACTGAGTCCTTGATTGGATATGAATGCTTGTATTAGCTGAGAGCAAGTAGAGCATAAAAAGCATAAAAGCATAGTAGAGCATAAAAAGCATAAAAAGCTCTTTTTAGTAAGTGGAAACTATAAAACTTTGGATGATTGTTTATGCTTCATTAATAAGCAGCTGTGATTATTTGTTCACAATTCTCCTATCTCGGTAGGCCTAACCTCCACCTCAACTTAATTATCTTTGAGCTGTTTCATGTAAAGCAGGCTTCTTAATGATGTTGTGTGTTTGATCGCTCTAAAGCTCCTTTACCAGTAGGATGGGTACCATTTGTTTTCCTCAGATATTAAGCAGATAATCTCATGTTGATTGCTAAAAGCTAATTACAATAGTCAATGCGGGAGTTTTCTGTGTAGTATAGAATTAAAAAAGCCATACATGTAGAGCTGTTAGCAGAGAGACCCTGCTGTGCCACCATCCACATAAATAATACATGTATTATGTATCATAAATAATAATAAATATTACTTATTTCCAGAAGAATAGGAAATCATATAGTTTTTTAATTCACTGCTGCTCATCAGCAGTGCAATTTTACAAGCTGATCCTAGAGGATCAGTTGATATATTTGTGCCCAGGGAGACTAAAACAAGAATTGTATGAAACAGTTTTGTCATTACTTTATGGCCTGTAAAGATCGTGTGATAAAATATGAAACAAGGAAAGCACATTGCAGATATAAAACCTTGCTTTTCACCCAGCTGCTGGTTATTCAGAGCATACATTATGGACAATGAGATGTCTTTGTACTTTTATATTTTACAGGGTGGCTGTTTGTGTTCCATTGAAGTTAAACAGATATGTTACAATTTAACCCTAACCCCCCAAAAAAGGTGTAAAAGGTCCATGTAGAGGTCTATTTGCTTTTTAATGCAGATAACCTTATGTTCTTGTACAGAGTATGGTGATAGACATCACCACTGATAATGAAACCAAGGGACAGAATAAAGGAGGCAGATGATGCAGCAATGGCCAGCACTTGTGCAATCAACTCAGTCAAGTTGTAAAGTCAGCAATCAAAAATCTAAGTAACTAGTGTGTGTAGTAGTGGGTTCCTCCCAGGTTTAAGAATCTGTGATATGTGATCCTGGTTCAAGTTACAAGGTTTATGCCATTATTGCAGGAGAAAACGCTTTGGTCATGGTGAAATCATCTTAAGCCAAATAAAATGTGGACAGCTGTAATTTTCATATGTCACGGATTCAGTAATGATTTAGAGTAATGATAAAAACAATGATTGAATCTCTTTTTACAGTGTGTGAAAACACTCTGCCTGCCTGCATCTGTTTCCCATGATTCTCCTTGAATGTCTGCAGTTATTTCAGGACATCCACTGGCAGCCATTCACCTTAGGGGAAGTCTTTCTTACTGAACCCACTAAAGACAGACATTTCCAACATTTCCCTCTCTTTTACATTCTCTGTGCACATCATCCATGTATACCCGTGCTTCAGTCCCTCTTTGTCTATAATTGTTGTTATTGCCCTTGGCCTCAGCTGTGGTGGCAGATATCTCTGAGATAACAGCTTACTCTATCTCTCCTCCTCCGTCCTCTGGGAAAAACACAGACTGATGCTCCTTGCCCTGGAAAACACTGGCTAGCAGGATGGTAAACATGCCGTTAGTGAAGCTTACCTCTGTAACAGATAAGGACCACTTAGTGTATTTATATTGTAAGATGAATCACACTAACTAGAATGGATTTGGAATGCATCCCAGTATTTAAGCCAAGAGGATAATGCTTCCATGCAGGATAACTGGTTGTGTAAAGGAATGCAGCTACATAAGCTACAGCAGTGCTGTAAAAATAGTCAGAAGTTGTGTGTTTGCAAATGAGCCCACACAGCAAAAATTTAGCAAATTAGTTATGCGTGTGTGTGCGTGCATGCCCTTTTGTGTGTGCTTTTGTGAACTTGAACTTACATTTGTCTTTGCACCTGAGTGTGTCTGTGTTGTTGATTGACTTCTCTCGCTCGGCTATGTGTGTATCAGCTGAATGTTGTTGCCTCTGAGACCTGGCCCTTCCAGCGCCTCCAGCTGTGGGGTGTGTGACCCAACACACACACACACACACACACACACACACACAAACACACCTCTTAAGCTAATTTATGCTATTACTGATCTCAATTTACATGCATTACCATAGATCAGCATCATGTTAAGGCTGCATGCAAGGTCACTGCTGAAATGCTCCCCCCCTATTTTTATGGGAGGATAACTTGTATGACAGCTGCAACAGTGTATCCTTGATTTATTTCAGTAACTAGTGCCTCAAAATACTGACACTCTATAGTGCTATATGCTACAATGCCTTCATGTTCCCAGCTACCTGCTTTTACCGCTCAAGTAGATGTGAAATGCATAGACCTCATTACCACATAATTGCACGGTGCACCAGCGAGGATGTCTCTCTTAGCATAAGAGCCCTTAATGCTAAACAACGGGCCCTGTGTTTTCTCTGTGAAGGAACAGTATGTGATGGCATGTGAGTTGGTGAAAAGGGGAGGGGCTGGAGCCAGTGATGTCTCCCTCAGTCCCCGTTTCCTATCCCTGCCTCCCTCCCTCTCAGCTGGTTAATATGCATTTTATTAGGCAGCCTGCTGTGGGGGAACCATGCTCTTTTGGCTCGACTCCTTCACTCTCAGCGTGACTCCTGCTAGGTTTGGACATAATGATTCTCCGAGATGGCAGCAGGTCCAACCCCACATTCCACTTTGCATCCAGACACAGAGAAAGCTGCGGATAATTCACCTCTGCTGACTCCCGTGTGTATGTGTGTGTGTGAATGGATTGGTCTGTGTCTTTAGACTCGGCCGGGTGAGGAAGGCGGAGAGTATGATCTGATTTAAAGCATGTCATGGTTTGTGAATAATTTCCTCATTACCCCCACCCCTCCCGTCATTTTCAGGGCATATTTAATTTACCAAGAAGAGGGAGAGGGCTTGTATGCGTGTGCCTGTGTGTGTATTTGTGCATGTTTCTTTGTGTGTGTCACATCTATGCTGAAGACTGTCTCTATCTTCCCGCTCCAATAGGAAAGAATTACTCCGTGCATACTCTCTCAGTTTGCCTCTCTTTCTCTCTCTCCGACCCCCTGAGAGCTACAGCTGTCACAGTGTCACTTTTCCCATCCATAATTGAGAAGTGCGCACTGCACAAAGCCCATGAAACCATGTCAACCACTTCCAGTTGCTCCTGTTAAATAATCAGGCAGAACCAACAGTGCCGGGGGGGATCTGCCTGTGCAGCTGCCTGTATCGCTAGCTTGTGTAATCAGTCCTCAACTTCCCCCTCTTCTCTTATCTTCTCTACCCGACTACACCCTGCCCTTACCCACCTACCCAAACACACACAGTCCACTGGCTCAGAATCAGGTCACAGTGTCATGATGGAGCTAAAAACCAGCTTTGTTTCGTTGTCAGGTAACAGCAGCCGAGACAGTCCCTGTTAGAGTTCCACAACTTTAAAACTAAGAGTCTGTGGCATGTGCACCATCTTAATTTAGTATGCACCAAACACTAAATACAGCTAATGCTGATGATGGGAATTAGTTGTGCAGGTCCATTATATGGTTACAAACCAAAGTATTGTATGAACAAATGTTTTTAACTGATGATGGTGCTACATGAAAGTCTTTTTTACAAATCATCCACCAGGGGAATGTCTGTACCAAATGGCATGGCAATCAATCCAATAGTTAAGTTGTCAAGATATTTCAATTAAAAAACCAAACATGTCATGTCTCATGGTGGAACGGGAGGAAAGAAAAGCCAGACATTAGTCTTGACTCTTGGACGGCCCTGAATGTGCGATATGTACAAAATATAATGTCAATCCATCCAATATTCATCCAGTCTGGACCAAGACGGTGGGCCCAAACCCACTGACATCCTTAGAGCCATGAATATATCTGTGCACATCAAATGTATTCACTGTTGCAGCACTAACAAAGATAGGTGTAAATGAGATTAAGTTGCTTTTTGCTTCTGATGCCGCTCTCTACGTTGTCATTTTTGAAATGAAGTCTGTCATGATTAGATCACTAACAGTTAGATAAAGGAGCCACAAGGTACAAGGTGGTGTGTTTTCTTCTTTCACCTTTCATCCATGCCTGTCTACACACTCCCTGCCCACATTGCTCTTGCTCTCTGTTCCCATTTCCTTCGCCCCCGTCCCTCTTCTCTCCTGACCCCTCCTCTCTTTCTCTCTCCTGATGGCAGGTTCTCGCTGGCATCTCGCAGCGTCATGAATCAAAGCAGGCGGAAAGCTCCCAGGAAGGCATATGGCGTGCTGTGTAACAGGCACCGAGCTCCTACCCCCCACCACTTCTTGGGTCTCTGTATAATTAAGCATCCCCACCTTCACCGTGGAACTGCAATGAATCACACTGTTCACATATACACCATCTATTAGAATAACACTACCTACCCTGATGATTGTTAGGCACACACCTCGCTCTCACGGCGAGGTTGGTGTACATGTGCAGACAGGGGAAAAAAGCTGGTTAAGATGCAGTGCTGTGTAGCTAGACATGAAAGAAACCTTCAACCACTTCAAAACAGAGCACAGCTTACATTTACAAAATAAGCGGAGCTGCCAAGATAGGAACTGAATGCCATACAGCTTACGTACATAAATTGTCCTGAGTGTTCGTCTGTGCTGATCATAAGAGCTGTCTAGAAATGTACACCCCCTACAGATAGGTAGAGTGTAGGCTTAGTAATGAAAGATCTGTAATTACTGTGTAGTGAACAGTAATGGTAACCTCCCACTCTACAGGCTTTTTGACAGCCACACAGCTCTATCTGGGGAGTATGGAATTCTTTCTATAACATGGTTCTCTAAGTCCTGTAAAAGCTAAAATGTACTATTCCAGGTCCAGTGTCCTACCCATACAAACTGGGTAGGACTTTGGAGAAGTCTGGTGTTGAGATAGAGAGAGAACCGCCTCTGCATTCTTGGTATAAATCCTGCACGGCATCCCACAGTTGGCCTCAGATAAACAGTAAGGGAGAGATGCCTGAAATACACGCCAGTTTGGTACTACTTTCTAATAAGGCATTTTATAGGAATAGTTAATAAGTATTACCCGTAGGATAATTATAACTGATGAATCAATGTGTAGGTATCAATTTGCCGTATTTGGTCTACTTCATATCATGTTGGGTAGTTAATCATTAACAATACATCACATTTCATAAGATCAAAACATGTTTTGTTTAAAAAAAACACTAATGTGTAGAGAAACTAGGAACTTTAGGTGTCTAATAGATAAAGTAAAGTATAAGTACAATATTTCCATCTGAAATGTAGTAGGAGTATAAAGTAACAATACAAGTACTTCAAATTTTTTCTTAAGTTACATAGTACCACCAATGTGGATAAGAGAGTATAATTATTTATTCCAAACTGTAAATCAAAAAGTCAAAAAAACTGTTTGTTAATTTGCAATGTTAAGCATTTCTTAATAAATTACATTTAGTCTGGAGCCTCTGCAAATTGTTGAACTGTCCATTCGGGATGTCTTTCTGTGTGATGAATGAAACCGAAAGACAAATGGGATTTTTTCACAACCTGGAAACCCATGTTGTTTTCAGTTGCTAATCTTTGACGTAGTAATTAAATAATGCATTAACTATTATTTAAACAACTGTTTAGTAAGTAGTCATAACAGTCACAGGGCTCATTAACTACCTTTTGCTGATGATTCTTACACAATTTTACTAAAATCCGTTTAAACTGCAGACTTGATGAATTATTAGGGTGGAAGAAGCTTTTATTAACTGGTGGGACTAACATTCAAAACTATAGCCCTGATGGCTTATTATACATAAAAAAAAATACTCTTTATTAATTTGTTTTTCTCTCTTTATCTTTTATACCACTTTATTAACTCACTGTTTTTACATACTTAACATTATTTACTACCAAGGTACTACAGGTCCTAGTGTTCCTGTGCAATGAATTCCTCTATGATCTACTCATGTGTGTATCCTGAAGGATTATGTCTGGGCCACAGTGCCTCTCTGCCAAGCTACTGCTTTCTTGTTATTTGCAGTGACACATGCAGGGGCTGGTAAAGGTCAATGGCTTCTCCCTATAGAGATGAGTTAGAGAACCTCTGGATCATAACATCTGCATATCTATGAGCCAGAGAGAGTGGCTGTGACTCGCTTTTGTGGATTTATTGACTAGCATACAGGTCTAAATGGGGAGTCATAATTGTGTGGCGACGAAGGAATCCAAGCAGGCAATATTATGTCAATGTGGAGTCTGCTAGAAGAGAAGAAAGGACTGTGGAGTAGTATTTGTGTTTTCCTGCCACTCAGAGTCTGCATCTCATGAAAGGCATCAGCTTCAAGGTTTTTCTCTCTCTGTTTGTACCAACTGGAGCTATTCATATCTGTGATTGCCCCTGAGCAGAGCCTTGTCTGTGTCGTTGACTTACCAAACTACAAACATATGTCTAAGAAATTGTTGTGTTTGTGTGTTTTATTTATTGTGTGTGTGTGTGTGTGTGTGTGTGTGTGTGTGTGTGTGTGTGTGAGAGAGAGAGAATCCTTTCATAATTGATTCATTTTTAAGAATTATTTTTAGGTATTGGGATTGGGTGTTGAACTCTGTTTGCAGAGGTGGGCCCTGCTAAAACAGCCAGCCTCTGACTTGAGAATGCTACCCACTTTTCCCATACAAACTTTAGGATTGGGTTCCTTTAGCAATGACTGGAAGGCAGCTGCTGTCTTCCAGCCTGCCCATCCTCATTACTGGCTGAAATGGAGTAAATTGATTGTAAAGACTGTCATTTTCTCTGAGTGAAAGAGCGGACTCCCTGGGTACTGATCTCACAGTTTACAGTCTGTCTGTTCATACTGTGTATGTTTGAAGCCTATCCTGTGTAATGGTGTGTACAACGTGTGGAGTGACTGGACAATATAGTAAGACTACATGAGAATATATTGTTAAACATGCATACGTACAAAAGAGCACTGAGGCACTAACACCTAGAGGAGCAGAATGATGTGGCGTTTTAAATTGAATAGTTTCATTGGATAAATGGCTGGTTCATGAAAACTTGGCAGGTCTTCATCATGGTTCCAATTTATAGACCATCCATCCATCTTCATCCCCTTATCCAGTATCGGGTCTTGGGGGAAGCAGCTCCAGAAGGGGACCCCACAAACTTCCCTTTCCCGAGCCACATCAACCAGCTCCGACTGGGGGATCCCGAGGCGTTCCCAGGCCAGGTGGGGGATATAATCTCTCCACCTAGTCCTGGGTCTTCCCCGAGGCCTCCTCCCAGCTGGACGTGCCTGGAACACCTCCCTAGGGAGGCGCCCAGGAGGCATCCTTACCAGATTCCTGAACCACCTCAACCGGCTCTTTCAATGTGAAGGAGCAGCGGCTCTACTCCGAGCTCCTCTCGGATGACTGAGCTTCTCACCTGATCTCTAAGGGAGACGCCAGCCCCCCTACAAATCAGGACACATGACCTTTTTAAGCACTAGGAATCAGGAGATAATGGGCATCATTCATAAAATATTGCCCCATGATGAATGGAAAAAAAGATTTTAAAGAGCAGCCGTTTTTGATTCATTGTTTTTTAGAGTTATTTCTTCTGGTTTTTGATTTCAGGGAAGGACCTTCTTAATGGTGCTTATTATGTCTCACGTGTTGTCCCATTCACCCAATCAGGACACACTCCTGAATGATGGCATCATTCTAGATGCTCATTACATGTTGCTGGAAGTTGCCATTTTTGACGCAAAGTTTTCCCCTAACACAGGTGTGTAATCTGCATCTCCTACATGTAATCTGGTCTGCTCGTTAGAGGGCAGATTGGATTTGATGTCTCACTGTGTGATAAAGGCAAACTGATTGTGTGCGGTGTGAATGCTACACAGAAGACAAATATATGCACAGTGTACAAACAAATATTCTCCCTTTGTGGTTTCAGGGGAAGCCTCTTTACACGTGGCTTCACAGTCAAGGATTAAGCAACCTATTCTGTGTGCCATGTGTGGGATTAGATGTGACGTGGTGGGATGTCTTGGTGATTCCTCCAGCGTTGTTTGTGTGTGTGTGGATGATCACTCTGTAGATCGGGGGACTGCTGAGTAGCACACGTGTTATTTAGAGGTCATGAGGGGTGCTGTTAGGGCCTTGCACAACATGATCATAAACTGACGCAACTGTTTATTCAGACCGTTGCGATAATATCTGAATATCACATAACGGCGTCCAGTGCTTCCTTTTTTCATGTAGTTGCCCTCAGTTAAACATTTCTCATCATAATGAGGCAGTTTAGGGAGATTATATTGCCCAACACAGGGATGCTTTTTTGCTGAGATGTGTGTGTTAGGATCGACTTTTTGTGTTTTCAATGGCCCACTAGTCAGTGTGTCCTTGACTCTGTCAGCTGCTTAGCTGCTTGGAGAACATAAGGAGAATATGATCCGGTGTGTGTGTGTGTGTGTGTGTGTGTGATCTCTGATATGTATGCATGCTTAGTATAGATGTTTGTCTCTTTAAGCCTCTATGTGTGTTTGTCTGTACTGTGTGTGCAGGCAGTGCAGCAACCCCGTCTTCCACTATAGCACAGGCCCAGGCTCTGCTCTTCAGACATTTTGTGTGTCTCTGGTGAGTAATCAGGTAATTGATCATAGAGACAGGTAATTATTTCTGTGCCAAGCTCACTGGCAAATGAAAAGGCTGGCAAAAAGCATCCGTCTCATCCAACACAGCCTGGAGTAAAAGACAAGGGAAGAGTAAAAATGGGGCTCTGGGAGGATAGATGACCAAATAAAAAGGCCTTAAATCAGAAGTGAGGTTTTTTAGCACATTGAGTCAGTAAGAGTATTAGAGAGGCGTGTGATCCACATATTCGTGACGAAAACCCCTTGATGCAGGGACAGATGCAGAGATTACAGGGATGCATTCTTAGGTGATTCAGAAGGGATTCCTGTTGAGTAACATGAAAATACAGTTCTCTTCCACAGAAGCTCCCATGGTCGCCCTTTAGGAGTTTGAATAGAAGCCTGAAATTGTAACGGCAGCAATCCAGTGATTAGAACATTTCAATGGTCATGTAGTGTGTTTTACTTGGGCCTGCAGTCTGTGGGTTGTAAAAAGTGAGCTACTGTCGGCATGACAGAGTGCTTACAGGCAGAATTTTACCTCCCCTGCCTACATCTGTGATCTAGATTGCTTGCTTCATTGGTGTCATTTAGGTTTGTTCTGGAGCAGTGAGTAAACCAATCTTCTTACATACACCCCTGTCTGCAGTTTGCCTTGATTTATGAACAGGGAATAACCCAGCCAAACTTGAGGCTCATTTGTCACCTGTCATTAAGGTGTACTGGTAAGGTGTTTTCCTGTTACAAATATCCCCCCTCAGCCCCCTTAGTAGTTGTGCTGCTGCTGCTGCTTCTGGGGCTGTGTTGTGGAGGAGGAAACAGAGAAGAGAGGAGCCTCTCCAGCTGTGTGTAGCTCACATGGAAAGAAAGGGCATTATGTGTTGTCCAGTTTGTCTGCCGTAATTGCATCGCTGTCTATACCAGAAGATCTTGTTCCCCTCACGGCGATCCCTCATTGTCATTTTTTATCTTTGCGAGTGAGTGTGTGCTGTGCCTTTTTCTCCCTCTCCTTTTCTCACCTCCCTTCCCTCCTCCCTCTTTTCCTCATGCACCC
This sequence comes from Etheostoma perlongum, assembly GCA_026937815.1. Taxonomy (NCBI): domain Eukaryota; kingdom Metazoa; phylum Chordata; class Actinopteri; order Perciformes; family Percidae; genus Etheostoma; species Etheostoma perlongum. Next base: position 28,748,630 of record CM049383.1, read on the forward strand.
CTCCACCATGCACAGAAGTGGTTGCGCTCTTGTGGGCTGAAACTCCCACAGGAGACAGACACTTATTTGGCTCCAGGATAAAGCTAGATGTGTGATGAATTGAAATGCTAAGTCTAGCATGAAACTCGGGGGCCATGGGAGACTAATCAGTTGTTGAAAGGCAAATAAATAAATAAAGGCACGCTGCAAATCTAATTTAGCCCGGACGTATGCTCCAGCATTTCGTGAGCATGACTGCTGCTAAAGCCTCAGTTGTAAAACACAGGCAAGTGCATGAGTTGCCCCCCCCCCCCCTCCTCCTTTGTTTTAGTGCAGTGGAGGAGTGGATAAAGGAATAGGAAGGGACATTAGCCCTGAGAGGTGACAGAGGAGGGAGGAGGAGGAAAAAAGGGTAAAACTGGCTGAATGGGTGAGGTTGAAAGAGGCACAGTTGCAGATATGTCATTAAATATGTATTTCATCCAGCAGAAATCCCTCTAAACACACTCCCTGAACTGACATTCACTTGGTATCCTCCGAGCTGTACGGAGGGAGTGAGGCGGGTGGAAAGAGAGACACAGACACACAAAGAGAGACTTACAGGGAAAGAGAAAGACAGGAAAATATGTTTGACAGAAATAAGAAACAAAGGCAGGAGAGGCTGTCTGGGGAGGAGCTGAGCTGACATACCTGTTAATGTACGTACATAGCATTAATCAAACAAACAAGTAAAAGTAATGACAGAACCTGAAATACAAACGGGAGCTTTATTAACCAAATTTAACTTCAGATCTTCCAGATTTTTCTTTCCAATGAGGGCTAAATTGAGGCTGCTGTTAAAGGAGTGAAATAATTGGAGCATGTGTGACAGCTAAGATTACACATAGCTACACAGCTAAGACTCATTAATATCTGAGCCTAATTTAAGCATTTAGAATTGAACTTGTGGGCTTAACAGTCAGTCTATTTCCACAGAGGCTGTCGGTGGGTGTTAATTTACCTGTTCACACAGCACAGAGGTGATACGGTGGCATTAATAAGGGCAAACTTTTAAAGACATACAGACATGTTAACAGTTAACATATTTATAGAGGACCAGAGGAATAGGTCGTAAGAGATGCAGAAGCAGCAGTAGCCTTGGTAGCCTAGTAAGCAGAACTACACGGCATGTTGACTTTTGAGTAACCCCTGTCTGTCATTCTCACCATCTCTTCTGCTCTCCTACATGTGCTGTGATTTGACAGCTGTAGGCAACAGGTTGAAGCCCTTTCGTTGGTAGGTGATAAAATGTAGAAAACGTCTAACATAGGTCAAAGGAAGCTGAAATACTCTAACAAGACAAGTATAAATCCAGCTTTCATCTGCAGCCATGCTAGCAGGTCTGCTAGGCTTGAGCTAAATGCTAACGTCAGCAATTTAACAAGCTCACAGCAGCAATGGTAAAATGTTGTACGATATGATGTTTACCATATTCACCATCGTAGTTTAGCATGTTAACATGCTAATTGGCACAAAGCAAAAAAGTATTGGACACATTGTTTTTGATTATTTTTGGGGCGTTTTCCTTTTATTTGATAGTGACAGTGGATAGACAGGAAAAGGGGGGGGGGGGAGTTGGGGGATGACGCGCAGCAAAGGGCCGCAGGTTGGACTCCAACCCGGGCCGCTGCGGGACTACATGGGGCTCCGACAAACTGAAATTTGACCTGCTGATAGAGCCAGATACAAAATTAAATCGCATTTCTGTCTACACTAACTATAGCATACATATCTGCTCTATAGATCATAGATCCTGTGTTCTAAATTGAGAAAAAATTTACATTTTGACAGAATATCGTTACATCAGTATATGTGAAAGTGTCAGTACCTGCTAAAGGCTAAAGCTACCAGACACAACATGAGGATCTATGTGTGAGGAACGCAAGCCAGCAATAATGAGAATGGAAAGGCACTGGCTTGCATTTTACAGGTATATTTATACAAACTAAGAGACTACAGTACATAGAAATGATGATATTCATAATCCATTTTCTTTCTATTAAACTCAATCAGTGGTATATTTTTAGCATGGCTCGCAAAAGGAAATCTCAAGAAAATCTCAAGTTCCTTTCCGGCGCCTTTATTCTTATGGTTTTGGGCATTTAGTAGCATTACATCCACACCACGTGTATTAACGTAATATTAACATAATAACCCGGGATGTGGGATGTGTTGTATATGACGTGCACAGATCTTTAGTCATTTTTACAATAATTATATTCTGTGTTTGTGTGACACACAGTTCTTCTCATAAGATGTGACTTCCACTGGCCTACTGTATTTGTTTTCAAGAAATTGCTTTCCCTACTGTTTATACAGTAAATTGCCAAAATAATGACTAACATGAACATTATTTCATGCCACCATGATATTGTGCAGCCTGACTCTGGTAGTTATAAAAGTAATTGCATGCAAGATTGTCAGAAATTGTCCGCTTGTCCTGAAAAAAGCTTAATATAACACTATGAACATTTCCCTTAAATTATTTAACACTCACTCCGCTCAACTGAGGTTCCTTCATCTATTTCTATGGGGAAGTAAAATCTACATTCTCCTGACAGTATAAGCCAATACTTAGTTAAAATGCATTGCCCCTACACACACACACACACACACACACACACACACACACACACACACACACACACACATTTAATATCCCAAATCATCCATTAGAAAAAAAGATGTCCACAACCTTTATGATTGCAGAGCTGGATTTGTCATTTAAGCAATGCAGGGATATGTTGTATTGGCTTATTTAAAGTTGTTGAAGGCTGAAGTTCGGTGCTGCTTCCAGGGAATTATGTGACGTCACAAAACTCTACGTAGTTATAAGAATGATAGTTGGGTAAGTTGTCCCGCCCTAACAGGTGCAACAAAGCTAACAGGAGACTGAGTGAGATGTCAATAAAGCGCACTCACTATGCACACTGTCCAGACCTGTTACAGGGAACATAACTGAAAACCCCTGTGTGGGTGCTTTAAGACAGTTGTTTGGAGTTACACCACCCCTCCTTTCGGTATCTGTCTTTCAGCCCCCTTATGTTTTCTGATTTAGGATGTCAACCTTCTCTTACTTTGCCTACCAAAAACTACTAAATCTGGGAATACTGGACCATTTAAAAAAAAAATCTCTCAAAGTGATAGGGGGAAGCAGGCAGGGTCTCCCGCTGTTTCCATCAGTACTGGTAATGAGCGTTTCACTGCTTATCTTGTCAAAAAAGGCGTAATAAGGCCAGTAAGTGAGGGTTTTTAAAGTCTCTCTCAAGACCAGTGCCTGTTCTTTGAAGGGTTAATCATGAGCTGAGTGCAGCAAGACCTCTCCCACTCTCAGCTGGAGCTCACCCTGATGAACACAGGTAGTGGCCATCCAGTCTGCATGACCCCCTGCTGTGGCTAATGGTTGGAGAAACATTGGAATTGCATTCACAGGCTCTCTGAGAGCTGCTTCATCGTCCCTGTTGACCTGAGCTCTTAAGTTCAGCAAACCCCAACTGTTTAGTGCCTAAAATGGCCTTTTTTGTTGCTTTCTTCAAATCCTCACCAAATGTGATACATAACATATTTTGAGGAGCCTATAAAGCTTTTCATTATCTTTTGACATGCTTGTAGGTGGGGTATGTTTTACATATCTGCTCTCGTCTTCTGCACATTGTGCAATTAAATTTTGATAACATGTATAGATTGTATATCAACTCTGAGGAATCCTACCAAGTTGGATGGCATTTCACCTATACGTGGCACTACAGCAACATGATACTTTTAAATGGCTAAAACTCTGACTCAGAAGTTCTGAGTCTAAGGGTCGCACAATTCAACCTTGTATAAAGCCCTAATAATCACAGACAGGATGTAAATAATCATGTAGCCACCTACCTCATCAGTTACATCTCTATGTATTGTATATATGTACTGTATATTTCTAAACATTTTCAAAATATTTTAATATTCTTTTTCTTTTGGTTTAGCTAATGTTATAATTTATATTAGCCTTGTAATAGAGGTCTTTTTTAATGCATATTTTATTTATTCATATAATGGTTGAAGTTATCTTGACTTAATTCTTATTTTGAACACCTAATAAATTTGAGAAAGAATGAGTCAGAGAAAAGTAAATGCTGTGTGCACTGTATGTGTGTGGGCAGTGGGTGGAGGTGCCAGGAGTACAATAAAAGGTTTTAATGTCTTCAAAACCACATCAGCACAGAGCCTCTGTGGCAGAGACTAGCAGGCAGAGGTTTATCTCTAATCAATAAGAACACAATGAGATTACAGCAAAGTCTTATCATCTGTCATCTATTACAGCATGGCTCCAGTAAATATACTGTTGTTGTCTGCGCTACCTGTTGTAGGGGAGTAATATCTGCACTAGAGAACTGACTAAGCTGCTTTGAGTTCCAGTGGCAGTGGTTCAAAGCTGTGGTGATGATGATGATGATAAAGAGAACTCAGCCAATTATGCCCTTCCCAAACTTTGTAAGTGACATCATGAAAGCACTCGAACATGTAAGGGCATATCTGATTTGCAAACCAAATACCCTCAGCTAAAACGGTCTCTAGCAGTTGTTCAGAGTATATTAAAAAAACATTTGACACAAAATGATATCATTTACAGTGTGTATACAAGCTTTTTCACAGCTGCCACAAGCTGCAGAGAAACTGACAGCATGATGAGTTAAACATTTCTATTCCATCTACAGTCGTCTTGAGATCCGGCTGACAGAAGCTTTAAAAAAAGAGAATATTGCTGCTGTAAACACACTGTAATTTCACTATTCTGCTTTTTTCCTACATAAATTAAAAGTTCACATGATCAAAGACGACAATTTCTAAAAGCATGAATTCTTAAAATTAACGAGCCTTTTCCCCCCAGTTACTGGACAATAATATTGTTAAAATAGTGATGTGAGACAATACCTCCATGAGCTGAGTTTCACTCATTGCAGGAAATGGTGCAAGCTGATTACACATTACAGTATGCAGAGCATATTGCCCCTCAGAACAACACACTCCACACAGTAAATGTAAGACACAGATGCACACATGCATAATGCATGAGAGTTGAGCAAGTGTTCACATTGTGATGCGAGTGTGTTATGCTGAGAGTATTTATGGCATATTGCAGCTAGAATAATGACACAAAACACACATATGCACGCACACACATACATTTGCATGTAAACGGATGCTTGCGTGGCTGCAGACACGCTGAACAAACTAGTCTGCTAGCAGTACACACGCATGTTTTCTTGGCAGCTTATAACCCATATCAAACTACATGCTTGGCTTGCACTGAGCAAGTAATGACATGTACACTGTATTATTGCATGCATTAATAGAAATGTACACTATAGTCCTCGCCAGACTGTCAGTTCTATTCAGTGTTGATAATGAGAAGTTATTACTATGCTGTTCTTTACATCCAGAACAGATTTAGTGTACTGCATCTATTGATCACCGAGTGGAGGAGGATTCTGTATCTGTCAGTGTTCCCTGTTGGGAAGAGATTGTTTACAGAGGCCTTGGCTGCTGCACTTGGTAAACTCATTGACCAGTAAGTAGTATGTTCAAATAAACCCTGCTCGTGAATATTGACCGACATCCCGTAAAATGTTTGCGAGTGTGCTCTGCTGGATCCCTGAAGAAGCATAGATGGGTGGATGTATTTCTTATGAATGTTACAGTCAACTGTAGAGATTCTAAAAGTCATTCTCTACCTAAATAAAAAGATGAAAACAAAAATAATTTTAGTTAGTCAGAGTTTTTTGAGTGGTTAAAATCTTAAAGTTGTTTCCCAAGCAACAGTATTTGTATACTTTCTTTTCACATTTTTAGTCATCATTTAATGGTTCAATGTTTCAGAGGCTTTATGTTTATTCAAAATGTAATCTTCATTTACAGACCTAATGAATCCCCGGAATTTCTGTTGAATTGTATTAATACAGCATAGGTTTCACTGAGATCATTGATACTTGAAATATAATGTGACTAAGCTGAAACGATGAAAACACAAATACAGCTTTAATAACGGTCATTATGCATTATGCAGTATTCTACATTTCTTAGATATTATATACTATATGTCCAAGCTATAAGAGGACTATAAATATAACTTAAACTGCATGTTACTCACAAGTAAGTTGTTTTTTCAGAATGTTAAGGTAAAATATCATTTTAGTTAATTAATAAAATTAGGAATAGGAATTGATGAAATGTATGCAATATTTGTATTTAAGTATGAGTGCATTGCATTTTTTATGAAACATGTAACAATATACTCTTCATCAGACTCTAAATGTATGCAATATATTGAAACAAGCTAAAAAACCTTCATTAGGAGAAACGTGTTGCAGTTTTACAAGCAATATAAATTCAAAAACACAAATGAAAATCTAAAACAAATACCACATTGGAACTATGCTGCAAAAGACAAAAAAACGTGCTGCAGAAAGCCAAACAAATACATAATAAGCAAACAGTTGCAAATACAGAAACAATGCAAATAAAAAGACATGCAACCGTAAAACACTGCAAATATAGGAACGATGAAATGTTAAATAAATAAAAAATAAAACCGTATGCAAGTGTGAGTTTCACTAGGGGTCTCTCTCCTGCTACTATTGGCCCACTGCTTTAATGGGGTTTGACTTTTAGCTTCACCCACCCATGCATCCATCCATCCATCTTCATCCGCTTATCTGGTATCGGGTCGTGGGGCAGCAGCTCCAGTAGGGGACCCCAAACTTCCCTTTCCCGAGCCACATCAACCAGCTCCGACTGGGGGATCCCGAGGCGTTCCCAGGCCAGGTTGGAGATATAATCTCTCCACCTAGTCCTGGGTCTTCCCCGGGGCCTCCTCCCAGCTGGACATGCCTGGAACACCTCCCTAGGGAGCCCCACTTTAATTGGTACATCCTCTCCATCGGCTGACAATATAGGGCCAGCCACACCAAAAACAGCAACAATCTGAGCATCCACACTCATAAACGATTAGTGGTACCAAGCACATGCATAATACACTAATGCAATGACTACTGGAATGTCACTAATAATATCCTACATATTCATGCACTTGGGTGCATTATATAATCCTAAAAATAAGGTTCTGGTCTACTGGCAGACTGCTGTCCTGTCGACACCACACAGTACAGAACTCCAAAGAGCCAAGGATTAGGGCGACCGGGTGGGCTGCCAGATCACTTTTGCGACTTTGGGGTGATTAGTATTTCTAATTACGTTTTTTTACTTATACTTTAACAGTTTTACGACATACCAACTTTCTTGAATGATCTTTTAATTGACAAACATATGTGTAATTCATGGCTTAATTCAAACTGGATCAAATAGTTTTTCAATACCCTTTTTATATTTGGTCTGAAATAAGGGCCCTGGGTGGTCCCCCGCAAGGGGAGGGACTTCGCTTCTCCATTGTTCCTCGTGTGAACGGCCCTTAATTCATTTTTCTTCCAACTTAAAAACAAACATTTGTCTCTCTCTCTCTCTCTCTCTCTCTCTCTCTCTCTCTCTCTCTCTCTTTCTTTAACTCTCTCTCTCTTTCTCTCGCTGTTCCACTTAGCGCTCCCCCTATAGGCCTGGAGAACCTCTGTTGTGTTGACTGTATTGGCAGCGGTTCTCTGTACTTTGTGTGTTTGTAACTTGGCGTTGTTTCTGTATTTGCAGCACATTTCACTTAGTGGAAGTGTTTTGGGCCGTTTTAACGCGTTGACCACTGAAGCTGGGCAATATCACAGTGCTACTTTAATTTAGACATTTCTGCAAGTGTTGCATTTTTTCACCAGCATGATCAACTAATGTAATGAGCTCAACACAGGAAGCTAAGGGGCGAGGTTGGGAGGGGGTGCTGATGTGTTGCTGATGGGGCAATCAAATCCTGTCATGATAACTGGAGGCCTACTGGGTAAACAGATCAGCTGAGGAGGAGAGGCAAGCACATGGGCTCTAGAGCCTCCTCAATCCCACACAGCCTCCAATTAAACAATTAGGGGCCAAGACTGGCTGGTCCTGTTGCACAAGGGCCTCCACTCCAGCAGTCCATATGGATGGTGGGAAAACTGCAGTGTCTGCAAACTTGGTTGTATTTCCTGTGGCTGCTGTGTCCTTTATAATGGCACAAACTGCTGTAATCCAAGAGTAAGGATTCACAATGGCACCGTATATACTGTAGGTGCATTCTGCATGAGACTGCCTGTGTCCATTTAAGTGTACTTTAGCTTCTTTTCCATAAAAACTATCACGACAAATATTCATCATGTCCTGGAAAAATAACACCACATAGAAGCGGACGCTGTAAACCTGAATAATTACACCACCTTTCAACACAGTCAGTGTGAATGCTGCTTCCTTGGATGTGGCCTGCTCCCTCACTGTCACTGTGAGGAAAATGACAAAGCACTGTGTCACAGAGGAATGCCGGGCATGTTGTAACCAGTCACCCAGGTCAGCCTCCTGACAGCGGGCCAGTTTTATGGTTTTGCTGACTGCTGCTTTTGATGGTGTAATTGTGACAATGATCTCATTGTCTCCCTCTCTCTGCCTGGTCTTAAGGAGCTCTGTCTCAGCTCCCAGAGGCTGGCAGTCTAGAGGGAGAGGTGGGGGTGCACATTTCATTAGCTTTCAATTCATATTGAATTTATTAATCCCATGCTGGTTCTGCAGGGTGGGAGGCCGCTTTAGAAGGGGGAAAATATACTCGATACAGACACCTTTCCCTCCATCTGCTTGCAATGTGTGTGAAAGTATGAAAGAGAGGAGTGAAGGGAGGGAGAGAAGTAACCAAGAAGGCGGGAAGGGAAGGGAGAGGGAGAGTAACGACAGCCTAACAACAAGGGCTTGTGAAAAGACTGCAGCGGGAAAAAGTGTGTCAGATCATTTACCAGCGGGGATGCACGACTTCGTCTTTTTAAAGGCAGCAGCCCTGCAGAAAGGCTCTTGTCTAGTCAGCACTGCAACAAAGGCACAGCTATGGCTTTATTTACACGCCTGGAATGTTCCTGTGTGCACAGGGGCAGCACCCGAACAGCTAACCCTCAGCTCCATCAAGGGAGGGAACATGGCGCTAACCTCAGCCAGACCTCACCCCAGATAGAGAAGCAAAGAATTGTTGCAACAACTGAGCTGACAAGCACGTCACACTATTTAACTACAGAAGTGACTCAACAAAGAGCAGCTCTCTGCCTAGCTGCCTCTGAATAACACTGTTTGACGCCGTTCTGAAGAGACTTGTGTTGTAGCACAGTGGTCCTGTTACAAAGCAGGCTGGAGAGTTGGGTTTGAGCAGGTGTCAGCTGACAAAGAACTGTATCTATTCCTTGTGAAGTCAGTTAAATAAGCAAACAGCCCTTATTTTTTCATGTTATAATGCACTGTTGACCTGCACAACTACCAAGAATAGCAGGACTTGGCTTTTTTTTATGGTCAGAGCGCTTCTAGTTCACAATCTGCTTTGCAGGACCCCTCACTCAACGAGCCTTTTCACACTCCACTCGACTGCTCAGATGGAGGCTGAGGGCACAGAGCCAGCCCCTCTGCATCCTCAGCACTCTGCAGACCTCTCAAGCTAATAACGAGGGCTGCTCCCACTTTGTCATACCAAGAACTCTCAATTTGCCAATTCTGGGCTTGTTTCTCTATGTGGGAGGGGCTGGGAGGTTCCCATTCAGGCTAAGGTGGTGTTAACTCTTTACAGTGGCAGCAGAATGGGGTATGATGTTAGAGTAAAGCAGAACTTGACACACTGCATTTTCTGCCTGTTAAAAACATGTTTCTCACTCCGCTGCCTAACCTTATAACATCATAAAACCGTTTTATCGGGACACCTAGCACCTGCCAATAAGCTGCCCCCAGTAACAGCCACTGGTGCCTGTAGCTTACACCAGCAGCCATCAATGCCAGATATTCCATTTCATTCATTAAATGATAATTAGACCTCTAGACAGGTTCCTTGATGGGATGTCCTACCTTTACTGTAGATGTATACGTCATGCAAACGGAGCAAAGTTTATTTTGTAGGGATCATATATGTATTCCTGGTGACAGTAAACTTGTAAAGAATACAATTTCAAAAATGTCTGAACTTGAGCCAAACCAGAGCCAATTACATGCTGTGCGTTTTATTTTCATTGCCAGGCTTACCGGCCTACTGCATCGTTATGTTTTATGTTGCAGTACAAGTAAGATTTGCTCTACTCTTTCACAGATCCAACTCCATCAGTACGCTCTCAAACCGCTGCTTTTATTTTCAAGCTTTACTTTTCAGTTTCCTCCTTTCAAAGGGGATTTCCAGTATGAATTTAATAAGACACTGTGCCTATTTCACAGAAGAAAAAAAGCTGTATATTTCTTTTTTTTTCATTCTATTTAATTTATTACTGATTACTAAAGGGTTAACTGCCATCTAGGGAATATGAACCAAATAGAGTAGGTAGTTAAATCGCACATTTTTTATATTTCAAATCAGCCTTGTGGCTCTCAAAACATTATATCACTGTAAATCAAGCACAACCTTGGCTCTCAAGATGTTTTTATTCCACATTTTAATAACTTTGCAGTCAGGGCCAAGTGCCATTCTGTGAGTAAATAAATGGAACAAGTGCTCGTTCTCATTATTTTCAAAAGCTCTCCTCAATCCTTTAGACAAGGTTTGTGTGTGCTTCAAAAAAACAGCTCAATAGGAAGTGTGTGTATATATGTTTGTGTGTGTTAGAGAAAGACAGAGGGCAGGGGAGAGGGGAAAGCAAAGAGCACATATCTCTGTGGTCATTAACATGGGGGCTGGGAGGAGGGCTACTTTATTTGAACATGGCACGCTTGTTGACCCTCTTCATAACTATTCCTCCTCTGCAGAGGGCAAGAATGGGATATCACCACTTAGCCTCTGTAAACACAAGTTAACTCTGTTGAACTATGGACCTCGGAGTCGCGCTATTAACTGCTGGATGCCTCAGCTCTGTCTGCCAGTGAAGAGAAAAACCTTTCCTGTTGGGGTTTTCACTTTTATTGATTTACAGAAAGCTTTTCAAATATGTCACATGGTTCTTGTGATTTTTCAGTAGCAGCGCTATTCGTCCTGTCTCTTGCCTTGTGTATAAGGTCATGGACATACACAACTTATGCACATACACACACACACATACACAATTGACACGAGCATGAGAGAATGAAGCCTCACATTACTTCAAACTGTATTCTTACCTTGAGTGTTTTGCGCTCTGCTATTTGAGCATGTTAAATGAACACTGACTCTAAATTTGAATGCTCTTCTGTCTTATCTGACCACAGGCCCTCATTACAGTCAGAACATGTTCTCTTTCTGGCTGAATCTCAGATTTATTATTCCCTTTCTCATGCAGGATTTAGTCACACAACAGTGGGGCAGGGCCTTCTGGCAAATGCTCCAAACAGAATGGCAGGGACCACAGAGCATGTCAAATCAAATGTCAAAAGATCAGTTGGCCAACTCCAAACTATCTTTACACTTTCATTTTCCCAATATTCTTGAGTGCTGCTGGGATATAATATACATGACAGAATGTCTCTGTGGGACCTAGATAAGAAGGAGCTGGAGATAAGTGGAGAAACCATCAACAGATATGATAGCAATCTGCTATCATCATTAGTTAACCTGCTATGACAACTGTGCTCATCGGCTAAGCTATTAGATGATTTTTTGTTAAACAATCTTATACTGATGGTATCATGCCACAATTATTAGTTTTTTGTAACAAGGAGAGTGGCGACGGAGCGTGGGAAGCCCTGAATATGAGATTATCATTTATTCCTAAAGGGAGATTTAAGGTTGAGAAACCTGCTCGACCGTTTGCAATGAGATGAAAGACACAACGCTTATGTCACAGGGCCTTGGAGACTGCACAATACAAGCACACAACTCCTGTTATACATTGTATTGGCAATTAGTTTAAAGTGCTCGCAAAATTAGCCTATCTATACCAGATCATATCATTTCGATCTGGAATATTTCCTGTTTCTTCATGGGAGGACAGATGCTTCTTTAGCTTTGGAGCAGTGTGTTTATGAACCTGTGATAAGGCTTAAAGGTCATTTCACTATTATTGTATAATTCTGGCACAGAAGAAATGAACTGTCACAGATTGTTGTAGAGCTTGGATTTATGGGCACACAGTCATATATTTACCTCATTTAAAAATGGCAGTGACTCAATAAGAATACAACTTTAGAATAACAGAGATATTTTATAATATTGGGATTACATGGCTAAAGAAGGGGTATTACTAGAAGAAACTACTAAATAAAAGTTGCATTAAAAGGGAGAGTATTATTTATTAGTGAATCCCAGTTAACAGAATAAATTATGGGCTAGCTGGCCAACCAGTTGCCATTCATTTCTAAAAGGAAATTACCATGACTAAAGACAGCTTACATTGTATTATAATTAGGAAGCATTGCACAATGATGAGACTAGGGCTCGCTAAAAACTCATTAATCCTACAGCACTGGCTCTTGGAATTAGAGGAAGTAATATTCTGACTAAGAGTGGGCCCTGGGGTAAAAATGGAAGGAGAGTTCTGTTTGCTAGACTCTGTTTTAATTCTTGGGTTGCATGAATAATTGATCATACAAAAAAGAATATTTGAAACAAAAATAAATATAAGCGAGATCATGATGAATTGTTGTTTATTTCGTAATTTCATGTTATTGATAGTATAAGAATTGTATTCATTGTTGAGATGAACTTAATGTCTGGTCCAATAGGGCTGATTGTAACTATTATTTGCATGCCTACTTATATACTTATATACCCATTGGTAATGCAAATTCAACTGAACACAGAGGCCCTCTAATATCAGTTAGCCTCAAGCCAAATGTTGAAAAAAAAACAGCTTTTAATTGGTTTATTCCTCTTAAAATTTGCAGATGTAATTGAAGCCCTTTTGGTTTGGTCTAAAACCAGCTTGGATGCTGTTTGGATGATTTTGAGTTTTGGAAAGATTATATGTATAACTGAGCTCATTCTAGAGCAAAATATTGAAGTGAAATACTACTGTCTGGTTTAGTGACAAATTATTCAGACAACCATCCATCTTGCTAACGTGTCCTTGAGCAACATGCTGGTTGTATGGTGGCTGCTCCAAGGCAGTGGCAAGGGAAATCCATATGTAAAGGATAACAAATAAAAATATAGTTTGGAAACTTGTCAACTGGATGAAAGGTGACCAAGTTTGATTGATTGATTTCTTTTGTGCAAATTAGTTACAGTAAATAAAAATATAGTTGATTTGTTACCTTAACAAATTACTGTGATGGTACTCTGAAATGCATTGGTTTTATTTTTCCTCATGTAAAACAATATACAAAAGGGGATAAATGTGTGTGTCAAACTAACTGATATTGTGTCAAAATCAGCAAAAAGCTGCTTTGTTTTGGCAATAATAAAATTGGTTTGGTTGTTAGGTTTGTTAATATTAAACTGTTGCCTGTTGTGGCCATCATAGAAACATTCTGACATCTGTTCTCTCTGTGTATTTGTATAATTTATAACCTTGATCTTTTATTTTATTTACTTTATCTATATTGGCATTTATATTACAAGACTTTGAAGCAAACTGATACAACATTGTCTGTAAATAGTCAAAAAAACCACATTTTAGTCTGTTTGTCTTCTTGATTTATGTGGTTCTTACATTTTCTTCAATAAAATGCATGTTATTCCTGTAGTTCTGCACCTCATACATGTTTGGTTTTACTGCTTTCTTTCTCACTCAAGCCACACTTTGAAATTGAGGTCAAATGGATATATTTGATTGAAATAAATCAAAACAAACGGCGCATCAATGCATCTTGGTTGCACATTTCAACTGCCAGTGCAACACTACAGGCGCTAGGTGGTGCACTGTGTAAGTGAGCAACTTTGGATGGTTTGATCATTGGTGACTAAATCTGTTGCTCAGCAGCGCCACTCGCGCTGGCCTAGCGGCAATACCTATCACTCTTGTGTTATTACAGCCCTCATGACCACGACCGTGTCAAGTCAGCCAGACCAAAACCGGAACGCTTGGTCACGACTGTCAGAATAAAACGCGCACCGTTTGTTGCATGCTGCAGCAGAGCCTGCCTAAAGGAAAATAAAATAGATTATTCAGTAATGCTATATATGATATATATTATTAACAACTTTAGGTTGTCCTGAAGCAATGTTCATAGCACTAGTCATAATATTAACTCAATAAGTCTTTTCTTTTACTTTGCCGGAAAGGTTGTCTACTTTCTGATGTGTGTCTGTCTGTCTTCGGTTGGCTTGACAACGCTTTGACCACGAATGAGCCAATAGGCTGTGGAAGGCAGAGTTGTCCCTGTGGCCGCCATTAAAGAAAGGAATCCATGAATTCAAATGGAAACCAACAGGAACCGAGGCTGAAATTATGACCGAAATAATCGTTAAAATATAGGCCGATGCCATCTTTCGAGAGGTTTTTACGGGATGTATTTCGTTTTTAGACTCATTTTTGCGATGGAGGAGTAAGGCAGGACGTCTTTATTTTTTAAGCAGAGAGCGTTTTAGGGCTAAGGGGGAGGGGGAGAGTTGCTTCTTTGCTCTCCTTTTCTTTTTGTTTTATGAACATTTTTCGCGTCCGTTAATTAGTTTTTACTGTGTGTTTCTGAGATGTCGACATAAAGCCAACACGGTCTCTTTTATCCGCTTTTAGCTCCAGTGGAGGAACTGCAGTCGGAAGGTTGTTGAATTAACTATCCTCCAGCCAAATGTTCCAACAAATATTTCTCGTTGATTAAGCCTGCACATCTTTGAAAACACATATTCGCGAATCGTTCTCTATTTCCCGGGAAGTGAAATGATGGAGTGTTGGATTTCGCAGTGAAGAAGGATGAGTTCTTGTTATGTACCAAACGGGGCCAGCTTGGAGGATTGCCATTCCAATCTATTCTGTCTGGTAAGAGATTTAAAACTAAAGGAAAGCAGCCATTTTTAACTAGCTGAACAGGGGCTAAGCTAACGTTAGCCACACAGGCGTCAGTTGATAGGAGCTTAGCTAGGCTTACGGCCCTATCGAGCTGACATCATTTCATGGCAACAAGGCATCCCAGTTCGCTCGTGTTGCCGTGTCCCCTGTTTTAACTCTTTGAAACTTAACCTAGTTGTAACGGCCTGTCTATTCTAATCTTCTTCGTGCTAACGTTACATTTCCTTATTACTATTTACAAACCAAACATTCAAGGTTAACGCCACTCGCTTCTTGTTAAGCTTAATTTACTACATTTCTCAGGATAGACACAGCAACGTAGCGCTTAACTCCTAGCACGGAAATAAGTGGTGTGCGTTTTACTGCCGAACACACGACTGTTTCCCAGTGAGTTAACGCTAGTTGTTGTAGCACTTTCTCCCTTTCGCCTCAACACCAGGTTTCTTATTAACTTGCTATCTCGTGGGCACTCCATTTCCACTGTGTTTTATCAAGTGCTGACCCACATGCACTTCAGTTCTATCGCAGAGACGGGCAGACCACGGAGCATTTTTCTGTCAAATACTGTTCTTGCATAACACTGACAACTCCTGGAGGGACACATGTCACCCCAACTCGCACACCTTTTCGATAAAAGCACGCCCCTCTTTTTTTCTCTTTTTTTCTGCAATAAGCATGCAATACGATTGTTTCTGGTAACAGTATTTGTTTGCAAACGTTAATTTCGTATGTAATAAGCCATCATCTTGTTCGTCGGTGGCTTAATCTCCTTGACTTCGTTTTCTAGTATTCACACCAACTATGACACATGCCCCAGGCTGATTATATAATCTATGGCATGCATCCCTGGGCATTACAAACATCTAAGTAAATATATAGCTAAACTACACTATGAATTGGGAAACATATAATGTTTTCCCCTTTCCCATTTCATCACATCATGTTGTCAGTTTTGGCCAGTTGGCACCCACACCCTAAATAGTTGTGATTGTGCTTCTACTCACTTGGTGTTTACAGGTATTCTTTAAATCCATTGTGAGATAAATAGTGCAGTAAGCATCCTCTGTGTCATCCCCAGTCTTCACCTCTACAGCATATGGCAAGGGGTTGCTTGTGTGTACAGTTCCTCTTCTGACTGGATAATCAAGAACATGGTCTGAATGTGTTTGTTGTTGCAGTTAATTGGCTTGTCAGCAGGCTTAACACACATTGACTTGTAGGTTAGGGGCAGAATGTAATGCTTCCTCCATGAGCTCCTCTGAACATCTTGCCTCCACAGTTGGAAGTTGGAAATGTGTTTTGTCTAATGCTATAATGTAACCCCAAGTTTTGTTATAGATGAAATGATACAGAACCACTTTGTGGTGCAGAGCCAGAAGTTAAAGACCACAAAGTGCATCGATCTAGATTACTTTATTAATATACAATGCATTTTTTTAATTAAATGTTAAGTGAAGAGGCAGAGTTGTAATGCATCAATATGTTGACATAGAATGTAGTATAACAACGTAATGAAATACTACACTGCTTTTGCCACAAATTGATACAGCTTCAAGCTGTCCGCCCCCTAAAGGTAACATTTCATTTCAGAAAATCCCCATTCTCTCAATACTACTTAGCTGGGTCGATTGTGTGTGCTGAACTCATAATTACAGTGTTTACAACAGCACTTGAAGGCAGCGTTTGCTACAGTGGACAGGCGAAGTAGAAACTGGTAGTTGTGGTGCTGTGCCTGTCTGGCTGACATTTTCCTGGACACTGAGACTAAGCATAACACCACTGCTGTTATGACTCACTCGCTGAACAGACTCCACTTTGTGGTTTTATGGTGAAAGAATGCGAATACATTGTAGTACTTTTTTCCCTCTTAGTTTTTCAGTGGATAGTCTTCTCCAGGGTATGATACTACTTGTTGCATACTTCTTTGCATTTTAAAGTGGGCATATTGGAATTAAGTTGTGTGTATACATACATTCAGTTTACCTATTGTTGGATTATTATGCACCAATGTAGCTGGCTTTTGGTGACATTTGTAGTTTATGCTTCCATGCGTTTCACCGACGTAGGTTCTAACCTTTTAAAAAAAAAAAAAAAAAAAAAAAAAGAAGCACTTTGCAAAAATCTTCTTTTCTGGGATAGCATCGGATGTGATTTACACTAACTTAACAAGAGCTCTGTTTAAAGTTTCTCAAGTGAAACTCATCAAATTTACATTCTCTTCAACCAAAAATGCAAACACACACTTGTTAGTTTCATTTTAGCTCTGTGACAGAGAGTTTACTGAGAGAAAGAGGGGTGACACACAGGAAAAGAGACTTGGTAGAAGAGGATCATCTGCGGCATGATTTGAGCAGCTTCACCTGTTGCTTGTCCCATATCTTGAAAGGCAGGAAGGCAGCTGTGTGAACACAGTGTTCCCTACTCATACTCAGAACCTTAAGTGGCCAGAAGGAAGGTGAGCAGCTGGCAAAAGCAGGGGGTCATAACCCCCCCAAGTACGTGTCACCTCAGGAAAACGTCATTCCAGTATCCAGGCTTTAGACTCCCTCCTAATGCAGCAGTGTGATTATTTATTTATTTTTTATTTTTTGCTTTGGCATGTGAAAAGATGAAACTTCTTATGACCCACAAGCAGTTGCTCACATACTTTTAATAACGTTTACTAAGACCCAGGCAGGTGGAAAACTTGCAGATTAATAGTGCATCAAGTGTTTGAGGCACACTTGTGCGCACAGCCTGCAAAGCATGAACATTGGAAGGAAATCCACAGATATCTGTGGCACCCTCTGTTTTTGCACACATCCTTCCACTCATTTATTTTGAAAGGACAGATAGAAGAACAACTGCAGAAGGACCATTTATTCTTGATAGAGCAGTCTTCCTCTTGGATATTGTTGATAAGGAGCAGAGTACTGACGTGTCCAGTCTTCAGTTTCGGGACTATTTAAGGACAGAAGTTAATATTTTGTCTGTAATCCAGTTTATTTTCCCATGTATTTCGTACAAAATTGGGCAACAGAACAGAGGTACAAACTACATGCAATGTCACTAACTGTTTCTACACTGTAACTTTTTATGACTTTTTTTAATGCTATAAAAGCAGTTTAATGCCATGTTTTCTAAATAATATAGCCGTCTGTACAACTAGAGAGATTGCTTGTTTAAGAAATCGTGTCTTCAAAGACCTCTGAAGGTTTTACAACATTCAACCTAAATATCAGTTAATCTAGTTTTTTTTTATTGGGATGAAGTTGGAGAAGAAGCGTTGTGTTGCGTTGCAAGAGTTAATTGTAAGGCAGATGTTTCTTCCACTGCTTGCAATCAGTCTTTGTTTTTCTGTTTCAAACCCAGAATGTTGTCACCCAGCAGTGCTACACATACCTTAACAAATCATCTCTGTGCTCAGTTGAATGTGCAAATACAAAGATAAACGTTTAGTGTGCTAACAAGGACATTTGGTTTTATTCTGTTTGTAGAATCATAGTTACATAGACAAAATTTTCAGTCTTCATCATTAGTTACATCCACTAGGAACCAGCAGTGCAAATATTTGGCTTATTTCCTGGCTTAAAAGCGATTCTGCCTAAAGTCTCATGAGAAGAGACCTGTTTCATTGAAAGTGACTTCAGACATTTTTGTCTAATTTTCTCCAGTAGTGTATTGCCTTTTCAAAACATGCCTGTTTGGAATGGGCTAATTGCGTGGCAGCTTTCTCCAGAACCATTGTACTCTGAAATAACTTATAGAAAGCCTCCAAAGCACTTAATAAGAAACTGTAGGCATATACTACTGACTTACTGTGTACTTATACTTTAGAGGAAAACATACATTAAACTATCCAGCATTATATTAGAGTTGAAAATCCCCACCTTGAAGTACATTGTGCTGAGTGATGATGCCTCCCCTTTTATTTCAACTAGTTATTTGAAAGCAGAACTATGTGTGAAAAGTGTTTTTCTTCTCAACTCAACCTCTAACACATGTTGCAGGTTCAATCAGTCGTGGTTCAGCTGAACATGTCTGCTTCTTTCTGTGTAGCAGTCACACATCGTGATAGTATTAGTGGTAGACGCAGGGAACCCGGCTGAGCAGCGCGCAGGACGCTGTAGACACAACACGCTGGATGGGGCTGTCCCAATCAATTACTTTTAAAATGATTAATCTAGTGATTATTTTTCAATTAGTCGACTAATCTAACGATTCATTTTTTAATTAGCAATTATTTTTCCATTGTTCAATTATTAACAATTTACACAAATCAAATTTCAATAAGGATCAAATCTCTATTTATTAAACTTGTTCAAGTAAAATGAATGTGTAGTGCAAACTGCAGCCAGATGTAGGCGATCACTCAACAACAAAATGAAGTCACTTTAAGGAGTACATAAATAAAAACTCACAGTAAACAAAAGTGCAAAAAGAGTCGCCTGGTTTGCGTTTTTTTAGCAGTAGTAGGTAAAACAATGAATAAGCTCTTGTTTAACATCCAAGCTCTTCTCCCTTTAATCTTACAGTAAAATAAGTGCAATTTTAGCAACATATGAACTCCGATGCATTGAATAAATCTAACAATAAAACAAATTAACATTACAAGTCATGCTCAGGAGAATACATAAATAAAAAACAGTTAAAAAAAGTGCAATTTTTCGCTCTCATTTCTGAGGGAATTATGAGCCCAAGACACAGCTCAGTCTACCTCCCACTCGAGTCAGTGCAGGACTTACTGTATACGGGTGAGCTACGGGAGGAGCTGGAGAGGCAGAGGTGAGCAGAACTTATGGTGTTTCGCTGCTGTTCTCCTGACTCAGGGATCATTTTATAAAGTCTACAAACTACCACGGTGTTGTTGGCATTAAGATCAAAATACTTCCACACTTTAGAAGGCTGTGAGCGAGCCTTTTTCTCAACGTGTTGTTGCGAGGAATCCATACTTGCGCTGTTGTTGGAGGCAGCCATGTCCCCTATTTCATCATTTGCATGAAGGGTAGACGGCAATGAGTTTTTGATGGATGATCAGTTTTTGGCAGACACCTGTAGCCAGTGAACCGCAATCAACAAGCCTTGTAGGGGTTCAGCAACTCCCCGGCCCCGCTGCTGTACTGCGCGTGTGTGGGGACACAGATATCCTGATTTTACGTATAGATTAAGTTTAGCAGGTTGAGATGTGTTATTAAAATGAACTCATCCAGCAGGAGAGCAGCTTTACTACTTCACTTTCCTCAAATGTGTAATCAAACTGTATATTTGAGACTAACAGCTGATCAAAAGTCGGTGTAGTCATTTCAAAACTTGATAGAGTTTCAGTTTCTCACCACATCCACATACTGCAGTATTAAGCTCAGTATCTCACTAGAAGTGGGAGGATTCAAGGTCAAACTTATTGGCCTTCTAGCATCCATGCAATGCAGAAGAGAAAAGACTGGTATGTCAGTGAACCCTTTTCATCTCCACACTGCAGTGGGTCAACATCATTGCACCCGTAACAGACAAACAACTACTTCTATTCTTCAGTGAAATCAAACTGCATAAGTAAAAACGTACTTGCAATGGCCAACTTTTGGTAAAACAGTGTTTTTTATAGTTATTGTCACAGTAGCACCAACTTTATATTGACTCTTTGATGGATCTCAGCATTATAGACTGTCTACTCATGCATATCATGTTATTTCTGATCTACATCACTACCTAGTCCACTATTAGCACTAACTGTATATTGACATTGCCCTATATTCAGCATCTACATAGACTGTCTATTCCGGATAACTGTGTTATTACTGACCTATATCATTAACTAGACCACAATTTGCACTAACTGTATAGCGACTCTTTACTACTACATTTCAGCATTTACACAGACTGCCTATTCATACATATTGCATTATTGCAATAACTGACTCAACTCCACTAACTAGATCATAATTCGCACTAACTGTTCATGTTTTGTTTGGCTCCTCACTACATCTCAGCAATGTTATAGACTGCCTATGTATACTGTGTTATTACCATATCACTTTCACATAACCTTCATCCTGCTTACACATCACCTTGCACTGATTTTGTAATGCCTACTTAATCTGCACTTTATGTAGCCTTTTGTATTCTATATTCCTGTATTGTATTGAATGTGAAACTGTACGTGGTCCTGCACACTTCTGATTTTCCTGGCCAGGTCGCCGTTGCAAATGAGAACCTGTTCTCAACGGCCTGACTGTTTAAATAAAGGTTAAATTAAAAAAAATACCACTTAGTGGTTTTCAGTATTCAATAGATTTCATATTATTTTCATGTTTTGGATAAGGATCCGTTCTATTGTAAACTATGATAGTGTTGTCATTTCTTGTTATTTTAAAATAACTGAGTGAGATGCATCTGCAGTGATCATTTATTACAGAGTAATGATTATAAAGATTTGATGTGGCTGTGACAGTTTAATAATGTAGCATTTGTTAATGATAATGTTAGATATTGAGAGTGGAGATTGCATATATAGACTTGCTGAGGATAATTGCTTGTTGACAGTAACACACAGCATTTAGTTATAACTTTTCCTGCACGATTGCTTTAGTGAAGGTTTGTTTCGTGCCATATATTCTCAAGGAAAGATTCCTAATGTATTCAGTTGCCCACTTGGCAGAGAAACTGCAGCATAGATGCAAACATCCCGATGGTGACACAAACATTCCCAAAAAGGTGATGAATAGAACTGCAACGTAAGATGTAGAGTCTAGCCTTCTGCTCTTGTAGGCTGTTGTATTTCATTCACACATTAACAGCGCAGCAGCAGCTTTTATCACAATTTTAGCTGTGACTGCTACTACAGTTGCTAAATCTCAGAAATGAACCAGATCAAAGTTTCTGTGCCCATAGGATGTGGTCAAGTAGCCCAGCGTGTACAGTTGTACCACAGTAACCGCGTTCAATAACAAGAAGCATGTCAGTTTTCTCTGCATGCCTTTTTTAAAAGTCACCTGATACCAGGCTGAGTGTTAATTAAACATTTTACCTTCTCTTGACCCCATGTGCATAGAGTTACTTGTTTGCTTGAATTCAAAGATTGCCTTATGACACCAATTAAAGTGGTTTGTCAGCAGAGAAATTGTAATTAACAAATGTTTTTTTCTATTGTTACTTTTTGAATAACTTGCAGTTAGTTGTTGTCAGTTAATTTTCATTGGAACGATCATTAAATGGTCTAATAAAACAGAATGTAACTGGTCAATTGCTGTTCTCAAATTTTATTTGGTTGGCAATTGAATAGAAAGCAGTTTGCATTGCCCTATAATCTTTTGTTCTTGTAAATTTTAAGGTTTTCATGAAAGAAGATACGGTAGTAAATGCTTAGGCTGAGAGGCTTTTTTATCCTCTATATCTATACAACAAAGGGTTTTTAACGTGGCGTAATGTTAATGCAAATAGAAGACAATGCAATCTACCTAGGCAATAACAAAATGTTATAAGGAATTGTAAACTGTAACTGTATCCACTTTAGTGTACTACTGCATTAGGTCTGGCCTGTAAGAGCATTGTACGTCTCCCTTCTGTAAAGTGGTCCTTGGTTACAATTAGGTCGTCTTATAAGGCTCGAGAGCTAACTTTAAAACATGAAGTAATATTTTAATGGCAAAGCAAGCACATTTGGATAGTATTATTAGGAAAATGTATTATTACCACCATGTGTGGAATGGGCTATAAAAGAGAGTTATAAAAAAGTTAGCGAACACTTATTTGAATAGGAGTTATGTAACTCAAAGAAAGGTATCAGTGCCCTGTCACCAGCACAGTGAAATACAACATACCACAGGGGACTGGCCATGGTCAGTAAGATAACAGGGGTGTTCACTTCCTAATTGCCTATCTGTACTGCTTATGCTCCATTTTCACAATCAACCGTTGTCCTTGCCATCCTTTTGCATTGTGTGCACAGTTTCCTAGCAAGATGCAGGTGTAATGTAGTGTTTCTCACACCCTAGCAGGAAGGAACAGCCTAACCCCTGCAGCTCTGTCGTTACACACAGACCTAGCTCTGCTGTTTGTACCTTGGGACTTAAACGAAGCATGTGTAGCAGCTTTTGAATTCCTTAGGAGCCAGATTGTTCATCACAGATCACTATGTTTTGATCATGCATCCCAACCACTGCCTTGTTAAAGTTAGGATGACATCTTGGGCTTTTGTATGCTTGCTAGCCACTTTTCCCCTCGAGTTAGGGGCGGAGAACAAATTTAACACATGTTTTCTGTTTATTGATGGTGCATACAGTGTATAATTTGTGGAATAACAATGCTGCTGTGGTGTAAAACTTGGACATGGACAGGAGTCATAAATTATTTTAGTCAAAACTATTTTTAACCGCAGGTTTATTAATGATTTGTGCACCAGTTTGTGTGTGTGTGTGTGCTCACTTTGTCTTATTGCTTACTAACTTGTTGGGATTCAGCTCCGCTCCAGCTGATGCCACACAATGTTCTGATTTGACGGTGCCCAACCTACCCCCACCACCATCAAAACTAACACCACAAATCTCCCAGCTTATCTGTAGCCAGGCGAAAGAGCACCGCTTCGCCACAACCACGGGTAATCACTTGTTCAGGCTCAGCGCCTCTGCACTTGAGTTAAGATATCCCCTGAATTGTGATGGATTAATTGGTTGAATATACACAGGGACAGCTTGCCAACTCAGCCTGAACGGAATAGGGCTAAACGGCATGAAAATGAACAGTCTATGTTTGCACAGTTGCCACAAGAATGCTAGCGGAAATGGGGATGTACGCCTTAGGCATTGTGTGTGTTTTTTGGGGTAGTTGGTGTGTGTGTGTGTGTGTGTGTGTGTGTTTGCGTGCATGTTTTAAGGTAGACGTGGGTAGTCTGGTGGCGCTTGGATGATAAGCAGCAGTGCTAGCTAGCAGTGGAGCGTAATGTTCCTGCTTTAACACTTAATAACCCTGCCAGTGATTTACTGCCTATGAGGCTTTTTCCTGTGTGTTTTGTTCTCTCTATAAAGCCAGACAGCGTTTATAGAAAGGCAAAACACCCCCCAGCACTCACCAATAATGAGGATTAAGGTGGTGAGACCACATTTACCAGCATTAGATTTTTCCTATTTGTGTTTCAAACATGTTCATGGTGATATGGAAAGCACCTGAAGCAAGTAAATAGTTCTTTTGCAGAAACAAACAAATGTCCCAATTTTAAGGGCAATTTTTATTAACTCACTTTTCTTGTAATTTACTGTGTATCATTCAATCTTCCCGTTTGTTTTGACAGCCCGGGTGTCTTGTACTAGTTTGTGAGAGAACTGCCCCATAAA